>MU225778.1:649092-672483 GCA_018584345.1 Thuja plicata | reverse complement strand
TGGGGATGATGGAGATTCAATGAATGGCCTCTTTCATTGGAAAATGGAAGATTATGAGTTCTTCACACCATCTTGTAACATGCTAAGCATTAGGGAGGAGGAAGCCACCCCCGCACACCAGTTTACGAAGGAAGAACCCATCAAATACCAGGAGGTCAAATCAAAGGGGAAAAACCTCGGTGACGACACTCATGTCGGCAACGGTTGGAACCCCATGGCCGCAACCTTCAAATTCTTTATTCTTCTTCTTATGTACGGGCCAGTGATGGTGGTCCCTATAGAATTTATGGTTCCCAGCCTTTGGATCGCCATTGAAAACAAACCCAAGGACAAAGTTTGGGAAGTCGGCTACGACGGGGCCATCCAACTGTGGACTCTAGACGGACGGGAGATACACGAGGCCATTAGCAGTTCCAAATCAAAAACCCCACCCGGAGAGGATGGACAAAGCACCCGAAGGGATGGACAGAACACTCGAAGGGATGGAAGGGGACCCGAGAAACTCGAGAGGCCGGACAGACGGATGGACGACCGGAGAGGCACCTGGAAGATAATTAGATTAGGCATTTAAAAAAATTTTAAAAAAAAATTAAAAATAATTAAAAATTAAAAAATAAAAAAATTACAAAAAAAAAAGTCAAACTTGACTGTAGGGGGTCCTACAGTGGTGTCCTTGACCGTAGGGGGTCCTACGGTGGTGTTCTTGACCGTAGGGGGTCCTACGGTGAAACCACCTGTGGGGTGTTTTTGACTGTAGGGGTCGTACGGTGGTGTTCTTGACCGTAGGGGTCCTACGGTGGTGTTCTTGACCGTAGGTGTTCTTGACTGTAGGGGTCCTATGGTGGCGTCCCTACGGTGAACCGCCTACAGTGGTGTTCCTGACCCCACGGGCCTTCATGATGCGGCCAAGACTTCACACGCAGGAACTCCTTAAAACGCGGGCTCCAACCTCACCGTAGGAGATGCAACGATTCACCGCGGGGAGAAGGGAAGCATTCTCCGTAGGAAAAAAGGCATTCACCGTGAGAGATGGCAACGAATTCACCGTAGGCATGCCTTGAACGTCGCGTGGGCATTGCTGGGAAAGAGATTGGATTCGAAGGTGATGCTTTTGGTCTTGATCTAAGGCCTCGTGAGTTCAAAAGGAGGCGGAGTCGAAGAACTTGGTAATGTGTACCCATTCCTGGGGGTTGTCGAAGGAGAAGGAAATATGAAAAGGGAAACATAAACAATGAATTGCTACCGCCGTAGGGGAAGCCATTCTTGGAAAACAATACACCGCAAAAGGACAGAAAAGAATATAATCAATTAAAAGGAGGATATACCGTAGGGAAAGTGTATACACGGCAAGAACTCATACCGCAGAATAATTTTTTTAAAAAAAAAAGAGAAAGAATTTGTTAATCCCGTACGACTGAGAGCCAATAAGACGAAGGGTACAGTAATTAAAAGGAAGACAGTTATTGACGGCAAGGAGTGACAGCAGTGAGGAGCAAGCCTTTGGAGAGGGATACTACGTTTTGAGGCGCTCCGAGTAGGTTTTGGGTGGACGTGAGGCTGCCTTGGTGGATGCACAGAGCGCTCGGGAGGAGCTGACCACCTGGTTGGAGGCAGTAGAGCAACACTTGGCTCAGCATACCAAGGCGTTGGAAGCGGAGAAGGCAGCGCGGGTGGCTATCGAGGTCAGATTGGCTAGGGATTGAAAAGCGTGTTGGTGTAGGCACAGGTTATGTAATGGGCATTATCTCCATTTCGTATGTTGTCGTCCGGAGACGACTTTCTTTTTGGGGGGGATGATGTTGTCCGGTAAATTGGTAGTTAGATGGTTAGTCCGTTACAGGGATGCGACGGTTCGCCTCGCATCCCCTCGGACATTATATGTATGCATTTCTCTCTTCAGTAAGGGGGGATTACGATATTTGAAATACCTTTGTACTTGATGGTGAATGAATAAATAGAATGTTGTTATATTTTCTCTATTAAATTCTTTACGTGTATGTTTCTATTTAATCCAGTTTACCCCGGAGGGCAAACAAATGAATTATTTACAATGCTGGCAAGCATTATGGGACAGCAAATTTTGCTGTAATATATATATATATATATATATATATATATATATATATATATATATATATTTTGTGTGTGTGTGTGTGTGTATATGTATATATATATATATATATTTTACATATGTATAAATATATTTGTAATACATAAGTTAATGATATATACTTAGCCAATTCCTTAATCCCTTGCTAATACCGTTAAGAGGATAGGTTGGTGTTGTGTAGGGAGAGGCGAAGTAAAAAGTCACAATCTAGGAGGAAACTCCCAAGATGGGATAAGGACATGGTCCTGAAGCCTTGAGGGAGCCTACTTATAGATTGGTGTCAAGAGCCCTACGACAAGTAAATCCCCATCCTTCTTAAGGTTATTGATTAGGAGAGAACTAAGGAATTAGGCTTAAGTATGTATTATGGATCAATGACTATTTCTTAAATTAAATGCATAGTGATGTATGATAATCTTTGGGAATTGGCAGCCTCCTAGTAGGGAATGTTACAAATTGCCATTTCCAAGCACAATCCAAGCCCTAGTTGAGAATTTTAGGGTAAATTGAGTAAAGTCCCAGTTGAGGACATTACAAACTGCAATTTGGCATATATTCACCATTCATACAATAGGGAAGTCCATGCAAGTTACAACTACAAGGTTGTTAGTGTTCGAGGCATGTTTTGGTTTCTTGCCTCCTAGTCTCTGTTATGTTGCTCTATGATAGTCACAAGAGAAGTCTGAGAGTGTGGACTAAGAGGTGGTCAAGGCCAAATAGTTCGTTGATAAGATTCAATATTATCATCTCCGAGTTTAGGAGAAAAGGAATGTCAAGCTAGGTACTAGAGGCAACATGACCAACATTGGTTGGTACATAAATTTAAGGTTGGAGATCATGTTTGAGTATACTTGGGAAACAAAAAGCTCCAAGGACCAACTAGAGCTCAAACTGATGAGGTATGAATTGTTTTAGGTATTGGAACAGGTGAGAGCTAATGTTTTTCAGATGGACTTGCCTCCCACATGAAGATGTACACATTGTTGAGATTATCCATTTGTTTGAGTCTTCTATGCTTGATGAAGACAGGACCTATTGTTGCCTTTGATTGATGGTTTAAATTCAAGTAGCCAAGAGTAGTTGGAGGGTGATGTGCTGGACAAGAAGGCGAGGAGGAGAAGAGGAGAGGATGAAATGTAGTTAGTGGGGTTGAAGAGGCAACTACAAAGCAAGGCAAAGTGGTATCCCAAGAAAGAACGAGTAAGAAATTTATTCACTTGCAAAAGCCTTAAGCTTCCTTAGTGGAGAAGTGTGATCTCAAAAAATGGATCCAAGTAGTATGACCATGGGGTTCGTTGATGTCATTTCCAGTTAATTTCTCTCAAGACTATGGTTACATGTGTTCTCTCTAGAATACCGTTTCAAAAGCTATGATGTGTTTTCGTAACCATTGTGGGGGTTTGGTGATCACCAAAAGTCATCAAATGGTAGCATAGTAGCAATCATCAGGATTGACATGTAATTAGACACTAGTAAACACCACCCAGGTTGCAGTCCATGCCGAGTCAGAACAGCAATACCAAGTTATTGTAGATCCAGTCAACACTTGGATGACCCGGCGAATGACACTCCCCCAAAAAATTAAAAATTAAAAATAAAAATTGCTTATATAAAATGTAAACTTTTGGTTTTTTTAAAAAAAGCCGTAAGTTTTAGGATTTGGCTTTCTTTTAAAAAACTGTAGTCTTAGGGCCTTACCTATGTATTCTATTTGGCATGAAAGACAATTGCAGACCTTTTTATGTATTTTGTGATCAGTTTTCATTGTTTTAATGTGCTGTCTTTCCTGTTTTAAAGTTGTCAAATTAAATCTCATATACAATTTCAGTTTGCTCTATGTTGCTATGTAGATATGGGTGCAAGTTTCATACAAAGTGGAAAGAACATGGTATTTGAAGGTTTTTAACTTCTTAGTTCAACTTTTTGACTTTTAAACTTCATTTTGGCACAAAGCTTGGCTCTCAGTTCTATCTTCATCTGTGTTTGATTTGACTATTACAAGAGGAAGAACAGGGTATCCATGGTGCAGTGACTATTTTGCAGGTGTTTGGATCTTGTTGTACTTGCTAAAATGGTTCATTGTCCTAGTGACATTTATGAACACTTGTAATTGACTGGATATCAGTGGCATGAGGAACATGGGCTCACTCATTTGGAGTTTTCTTTGCTTTTGTGAGTTTCTCAAGGTGTACTTGCATGTTCACTTCTTATTTATGGTTTGTTTGCACTTGTATGGATGTGAGAGTGAGATCTTTTTCTTGTATTGTATTGGTGGTCATTTTAAACTGAACTTGGAGGTAATTTAGAATAAGATTTTAGTTGATAGAAGGTTTTGTGCAGATTATTATATAATATGTAATTGGTGATTGTTAGGACTCTCTCTAACATTTTAGAAATCATCACAATAACACATATTGTAGAACATATGAACCAGATGAGGATAAGTGCCAAGTTTAAAAATTGAAGAAACTGCCTGACATGAAGCCTTAACTTTCAACATTAGGTATTATGAGGAAAATCAAATCCATACACCTTGTCACTCACTTCCCATGGCACTATGTTAACAAAGGAAAGAAAATTCCCAACATGAAGCTTTAACTATGAATGTTAAGTATTACGATGAAAATCACATCCATATACTTTTTCACTCGTTTCCTAGGGCACTATGCTCACAAGAATTGGAAAAATATATCTTTCAAAAATTAGATGGACAGCTAAATTTCAATGGTGGGATCCCTTACAATCCATAGATAGAACTACTTGAAAACATAAAACAGATTGTGGGAGGCATACAAAGATCTGATGGAGTAATGAGAGAAACATTACAGAAACAATGTATGAATGGTAACTGCATACACCAATAAACTTAGATGTACAATTTCAAGAGAAAAACCAAGGTCTTGCATCAAATGTCAAAAACAGTGTACCAAAATTAAGCAAAAATATAGAACATGGGGAGCCCTAAAAGAGCAAAAATTTACCTAGAGCAGCACTAGATGCTCTGGTAAATATTGTCATCATCATATGGAAATATAGAGTTTCAGGTCATCATTAGGAGATTTGATTGATTAGTATCTCTTTTATGTATGTTATGTTTTCTCTTACATCAATCATCCTGTAACACTTTTGTACATAATCCTACGTGAAGTCAAACCTAGTAGAATCATATTTCATATTTTCTACTTTTTAAAAACACTAGAAATTGAACAGTCATCTAGAGATGAATTGAACAGTCTCTTCATGTTGATAAATATTAAATATGCACATTGTATCACATTTTGCATGAATGGAATATGAGATTCATTGAATACTTTCTTTAACTTCCCGTCCATTTGATTTTGTTAATCTTACATTTGCATTTTGTTCCTGGGCCTACATTGGTACTAGAGCAGGCTATTCATCCTCCATTCTGACAATAAAATACTCCAGTTGTTTCATGTTTCCAATAATGTCTAGTCCTATCCTGTGTGCTTGTTTGCATTCAGCGTAAGAAAGATTCAGGGTTTGAATCAAAGGCAAGGTTAATAGTTCAAAGGCAAGGTTGAGGGTTCAGATGCACTCCTGCTATTTGCAATCTAGTCCGCACACTGTGTCCAAGCACAAAGCATCTCCATTATTCTGTGAAATATTTGATATGGCCCTGTGTGATTTGCAAAACTTGCCTAGAGAAGCACAAGACACTTTGGTAAATGTTGAAATATGGAGGCCCTGGTCATATTTGGGAGACATTAATTGAATAGTCTCTCTTTTATGTATGTTCTGGTTTTTGTTACATCATCCTGTAACACTATTGTACATAATCCCAGTTGTAGTCAAACCTAGTAGAATAATTTTTATATTTTATATCTCCTAGATACAGTGGAAGCCAGACAGCCATCTTGAAGATGAATTGAACAGTCATCTCATGTTAATAAATATGTACATTATATCACATTTTAAATGAATACTTGCTTCTTGTTTATTTCCTGTCCATTTCATTCTGTACATTATATCACATTTTAAATGAATACTTGCTTCTTGTTTATTTCCTGTCCGTTTCATTCTGTTAACCTGTATCTGTATTTCATTCCCAGGCCTCCACATCTTTTGTCTGAGATTTACTTGTTTGATTATCAGAAAGAAATGTTTTCACTCACAAGAAGCAACTACATTAGAGAAATGTCCAGAATCATTCCATCAATTAATTCACTGTCAATGGTTGTCCAATATTTATAATCAAATTTGAAGTTAGAAACAAATAGAATTTTCATTGAATCAAAGTCATACAATTTAAAAAGGTTGCAAGCTAAGTGCATTACATTTCTACCCTTCAGTAACTGTAACATCACTTCAATCATTGTACCAAATGTTGTTATTTATTTAATGGTTTGAAAAGACTATGAGCTGGTATCCATCGCATGTTATGTAAAATATTGAATAAAATAAACAACATTATGGTGTGAGATATGATAAAAAGTTTGCTAAAGGAAAAATGCATATTATATGATACAACTGCTGGTTGAAGCGTATATAAACATTTTAGATTTCTCAGTAGTGCGGCTTCCATTTTCCAAATGCTTCTCAGGATAATAAGGGGCTCTTATTACACTATTGATAAGTGCTATGGCAGTATTTCTAGGAATCCAGGGTAAATGCTAAATATAATCAGGATATCATTACGAGTCCTAGAGCTAAATAAAACATCAAAATTTGGTTTGCTTATCGACAGAAGTTGACAAAACAAAGCTTCATATGTTGACCGTTACTCAAGGAAAAACTATAGAAAGAAAATAACTTGTTTATAGCTGGAACTTAGACAGCCCGTTAATAGCAAATGTTTCTATGGATGAAAGAATGCACAATAAAATTTCACATTCTTATAATTAAAATTTAATATTATCATTTTTTTATAAATAAAGGTATCATAAGATCCCTCAATTTAAAATCTTGGTTCTCATAGTTAAATCGAACATATGCAAACCGTTTTTTCTTCATTTGCACTTGTAAGTCTCAGTGTGACTATTATAAGCACGAATGTAAGCAATCTATATGAGAACAAAAACTAGCATACATCTAATCAAGCTAGAAATTTTTTAATATAATTTGGATCGGTATCAAGCAAATAATTGTCAACCACAGTATTTACAACACAACTGATATCAATTATTTTAAATTTTTAGTTCATCATTAAGCTTGTAAATGGGCTATGCCCTGTGCTTTGATATTGACCAGAAATCCCCCTCCATGATTGTGTTGTTTCCTGTCTAAACATGAATAAAACATCAGCTTTAAAATATATTTGTTTATCATATTGTAACTGATAACTGCTTGATTGGTTGATGCACCACAGGATGATATGGAGATCATAGTATGTCATTATAGTTTTTAACTAATTGGTTTTTAATTGAAAACTTGCCTTTAAGAGGCTAGCTATATTTTTTTAGCCTCAGTGTGCCGATTTTCATAAAGTCACCTGCTAAAATATTCTTTTGCTCATCTTTAGCTGGCTGATTATTAGCTTCAGACATATTCCTCAGGTTGTTTACAATTCAATCTGCTATTACTGTTGAGGTAAAGAAGGGGACTTCTATTTTAGGGCATTTTGTATCCATACCAGAAATAAAGATGATGGTGGTATTTTTTTGGGATTTGGATAGTTAAAACCCATTCTCTTCTTTAGCACTCAATTTCCTACTGTATTCTTAGATTTTTATCTTTTATCACTTTCAGAATCTGTTCTATAGTTATTTATCTTTAGGCATTTATTATCAATGTCTGATAACCCTCATTGATTGTTCATCTCCCATCCACCTGCAACAAGAAATTACACACCCATGCTCACGGGTAAAAGTACACTCACACATTAAATGGCAATAACATGGAATGTAAATGGCAGACATGGTTTTGTGGCTATTGATAGTTTTTAAAATAACAAATCCAATCATCTGTTTCTGGCTTATATTAATGTTTATAATGTAATTCTGTAGGTAGTAATTAGGTTTTATTTTTATGGTTGTTTATGTATGCTTAATGCTCACAACTAAACTTTGAAATTTTATCATTCTTTATTCTGTTTAACATACTCTTGATGAAGATATACGGTGTCAAACCTTTTCGTCTTAAGAAATTTTGATACAGAACTTCTTGCTTATCATCCCTTCATGCAAGCGAATTCAATGGGATTTGGTTTTCCCTGGCTTAGGATGAAATGGGCAAAAAGAAAAGTTTGATTATAAGTTCTGTTTTTCTTTTAGCTCCTTTACCAAATGTTTCTTGAAGTTGTTATGCATGTTTGCTTGTGCTTTCTATGCAAACAGTAATGGCATTGCTAATTGGTCATCTGCTTAATTTTCTAAATTATTCAAAGTGCTATTCTTGATTTACAGCATGGACGATGGAAAGGTTACTGGAGTCGTTTCTGGTGCTTTGGCCCACAGAAACGAACAAAGCGCATTGTACCTGCATTTCATGCTCAGGAAAGAAATGCAATAGAAGCTCTCACAAATGGAGCTCAACAAGCAGGTGGTGACTATCAACCAACAACTTTATCTACATCACTATCGGCACCTCCATCATCACCAGCTTCATTTTTTAATTCTGGCAATTCGTCTACTGTACCATCACCAGCTGGGTGCTTACCTTTGTCTTCAATGTCTGGTACCACTTGTTCACCTGGTAGACCTATCTCAAATATGTTTGCAATTGGACCATATGCACATGAAACTCAGCTGGTTTCACCTCCTTTCTTCTCCGCTTCCACTGAAGCTTCCACTGCTCCTCTTACACCACCACCTGAGTTGGCTCAACTTACTAACCCGCCATCACCAGAAGTACCTTTTGCACACCTGCTTCAATCTTCATCAAATAGAAAAGAAACTAGCCAAGACCATGGGTTAACATTTTCTTCTTTCCCATTTATATCCTCAGGTTACGGTGCAACAAATGACCTTCTATCAGCTTACCAACTTTATCCAGGAAGTCCTGCGGGCAGTCTTCTATCACCGAGATCAGGGTTTTCTGGATCAGGGCCCTCTTCTCCATTCCCCGACCTGGAGTTTCCGGCTCAATGGAAAGTTTTGCATTCTGGTAAAGATTCACTTTTTCCCAGGAGTGAGCACTCAAACCTATTCAATTATGGCTCAGCAACTTCAGGAACTTCTATGTTCTCACGGGGTTTAAGTGCTTATTGTTCTGCGACCGCAGCGAATTTCAAATTGGACCATGTGTCTCAGCGATGGTCATTTGGGGGTCAGAGTAGCACAGAGCCACACTTCACGAGAGAAGCTTTTGTTTGTTGCAGCAGTGAAAATATGGAGCAGGCAAGGCATTTGGAAACAAACAAATGTTGCACAAATGCAATTTATAAGTCTAGTGTGGATATCCTAGTCAAGTTTCCCATGGAAAACAGTCAAATGCAGATGGAACAAGAATTAAATAGGGCTTCATTTGAACTTGTCACTGATGAAATCAGTAAGGTTAGTGCCAGACCCTTAGAAGTTTTTGTAGAAAGGCGTCCTTTATCTTCTACAGAAGCTCAGATTTCATATGAAGGGGAGTATTCTAAATCCACCAACAAATGTGTCAGGGAAGATATACACTCGACAGAGTTAGCTTTATCAAATAATGAGACTGAAGTTTCAACCATACATTCCTTAAAATGTTTTACAGGTCATGCCAGCGATAGTGTTGTTAAAGATTAGTTAGCCTTTGTTTATTGGTCCCCTTCACTTGTAAATTAAGTCACCGTTTTGCAGTAATCAGGGATGATAGGACAGACATATTCAGCAAAGGATAAACTAAGCATACTGGGAACTAAAGTTAAAAAATTCTTACACCAACCCATATTAGGATAGATATTCAGAACCCACTAGCAGTGCCTGGAAGATATTTAAATTTTATGCTGATACTGACAAAACAAACTTTTTCTCAAAACTCAAGAATTTGAAATGAGAGACAGAGCAGTTATTTCAAATAATGATGACAGAGAGATGCATGAAGCCATAAAAAATGACAAGAAAGTAGAATGAGAAATCGTGAAAGTTTTTGCTGATTCTGGTACTTCAAGACTTCTTGCTCAGAAGACCCAAAGATTGCTCTTTTTAGTGTCTATGTGTTCAATCTCTGGAGTTGTCCATATACTTGATCTGGAAACATGTTTCAACACTCTGGAATGTTCTCTTTCAAGGTCAGTGAATTTTTTGGATGACAGATTTCATTTAGGCTGTCAACATGTATTATACTGCTTATGTATTGTTATAGTGTTGATTGTCTTTGTAAACAACCTTCATGATCAGCACAGGATAGTTATCTGATGATATTAATATGTAAATTATTCATCTTATTTTCCCAAAATATCTGAAGGAAGTGGAGGCTACAATATCTGAATGTTGCAATTATATTTGTTATTTTAATTTTATACACATTAATATGCATTTTATTTATCTTACTTTCCCACAGTAGGTTAAGATGGTGAAGGCACAAGTGGATAGTACAATTCATTTCTAGCTTTCCATTCTCAGTAGATTAAGATGGCGAAGGCATAAGTGGATAGTACAATTCATTTCTAGTTTTCCATTCTCTCTTTGGTTCAAGATGAGTTCTAATCTTCTTAATTGAAATATAGTTTTCTTTCAGATTTCTCTAGCTCTCATGCTATTTTGATCTCAAATTTTTAATCATTGAAAATTAGAAAAAATATGCTGGATATGCATGCAAATTGTCTTGTTAAAATAGTATTTGGTGGTTATATTTGTGTGAAAATGGGTAGTCTGCTGAGTCTTTGCGCAAGTTCTTTTCCTTTATTTTTATAAAATTCAATGCTAGTTATAACTTACTAATCGAAAGATTGATCAACCACGGGTCTGCAATAGTATTTCATCATAGTGATTAGGAAATAACTATTTCTATGGAGGATTAAAGATCTGGTAGTACCATGTTTCATAGATAATTAAAATTAGATTAATTCCATTATTTTGATTATATTTAGGCAAAATCTATATGTCGAGGAAGGTAACCTTGAGAGATATAGAGCTAATTCTTTTGACAACTAATTTTGCCTTGTTTCATTTTCAGGCGTTAAGTTCTAAAGAATTGAAATTCATTGATAATTAGGAGTTATTTTCTGCAGTGAGTCTTCAAACTACATAATTGAATCTTGTTAGTAATACCGTAACTAAATCAATTTTTAACCTTTCTATATATCTTATTGTATTCTTGTTATGAAGATATTATTATTAAATGGCTTCCAAATTGGAGAATGAAATATTAATTTATAAAATTATTCAATCTATAAAACTTATTACAAAATAGTGTACTACTTGACATAATGAATTTTGCTCAAATTCATGAGTTAAGATTCCTATACTTATCAACCATTTAACAATAAATGCAAGTCATCTTTAATTGTGTCAATAAGAGTGATCGTGCTATTTGACTTCAACAAGCTAAACATATGATAGTGTACTTGGTTTAGAGGCAAGATGGCCCCATTAATTTTAAGCGTTACATATTCTCCACTAACAATTTGGTAGGGGTTGGCAACTGACTATTTTTGTTTGAATCTTTATTTTTCGATGAATGAGGAGTCATGGATTTGGTCAATGCAATCTTATGTAAATGAGAAAAGCATATTTCTGGAGGAAGTAGAAGCCCGCAAGGGAGAGGGGAGTGGAATTATAGTCATGCAAGTCCAATTCAGAATGTCTCATAGTTTGTAGTTTGTTTCCATAGTATTTTTCTTTCTACAGAAACGGGTCGATCACTTGGCCATGGCGAGGCCATTTTATTTGCAGGTTTCTCTGTTGTGTGGGGGTCTTTTGTGGTATGTTGTTTCTGGTAAAGTTTACAAATTTTACCAGTATTATGTGTTATTTCTGAATAGGAATCTCTTGTGAGTCCATAGTAACTTTGTTGTCGGTTCTCTATATTATTGAAGGATTTTGAGCTATTAGTTGTATAATCTTTCTGTTTGTAATAATAGGTTGGTTGTGTTGAATGATTGGTTGGATGCTGTCTGACCAAGATAAGCCTAAAGTTATCATCGTAAGGATGATTTCATTCTTGTAACTAGTTTTTGTCTCCTTGGGTTGCTTGAGTTGAAATTTTTTTGCTAGAACCCCACTCAAAAACTTAATTTTGAGTTGAAAATTGTAATCCCAAGGTCATATCCGTTGTAGAGGGTTTGAGAAAGATAATTCATAACATTGAGAACGATGTTATCTTGCGTAGTATCTCTCATCTCATTGATAACAATGTCAAGCCTATTAGATATTGTGCTCAAGAGCTAGGTTTCATTACACCAAACACTAGTGTTGAGACTTCCATGCCTATCTCTACCTCCATTCCCAATGTATCCACCTATGCTCCACCTATCATAACAACTTCCATTCAAAATCTCAACCCTACACATGTTAGCATTCCTAAACCTATTGTTTCAACCATTCCTTCAAGTGTCCCTTGTGTTTCTTTACCTCCCTTAATGCCCACTTAGAATAGTGTTCCCTTTTCATACTCTCACCATTCCATCCGTTTCTCATAATTCTCTAAATGTTTCACACATCTCGTACCACTCTTTCTACCAAATGTACTATTAGTTGATTGGCCCAAATTGTGTCTTCCTTGCAACAACAAATTGCTTCCATAACCCAATCCAAGTTCAACATACCTACTTGTGACAATGCTAGTCCTTTGTCCTTGGATATTATACGCATCGACATTCCTCAATACATGGAGATTCCTTATCTTGAGACTTATAATGGTAAAGGTGATCATTTAACCCATCTCAAAACTTTTCAAACCTTGTGTAGTGATAGAAAAGATGGAGCCAAACATAAATCCAGGAATAACTCGGGAATTACCTAAAGGAAATCTGGTGAGCAATATCCCTGACCCTCAAATTGAGGATCTTGAACAAGAAGCAACAAAACAGAGTTTGCAGATGACAATTTATGAAGAGTCGTGGGTGGAAACCTACATATTGGGGGCAACTATGGATGTAAATGATCTAGGACTGGAACTAATTGGGTTCTCAAACAATGAAGGGGGGCAGAATGCAGTGGAACCACAAGGGTTATATGTAGAGGCAATAGACACGATGGACTAGGAGAATGTCAGTAACAACCAAATAAATGATGGTAGTACTGATTGGGTGATAGAGGAGGTAGGCACAGAGGAGCTAGAATCAGATAGGGAGGAGGAGTTAAATGATGGATAGATACACATCGAGGAAGAGTTGAGTATTGAGCAACCCCCCTCTTTGCGGAAGAACCCTTTGATAACTACGAAAAAGAAGAGGAGACCCAAGACAAATGCAACAAAACTAGCTATGGTTGTCAACGCTAAGGGATAAATGAAGCTCAGGAACGAGAAAGGAAATGCCCTTCCCGGAGAACAAGGAGGATCCTAACGTGGAATGCTAGGGGCATTAATGCCTTTAGCAAGTGGTGCTTAATTAAGCGCCAAATTGATCAAAGCAGAGCAGATGTTTTACTTTTATAGGAGACCAAATGGGATAAGAAAGAGTGGGAAACAAATGGCTGCATGGAGGAAGTGGGATGGCTTGTTTGTAAAAGCCCTTGGTGCATCGGGAGGCATTGGGATGATTTGGAACCCCTTGATTGTTTCCTGCTTGTTGGAGATGAGTGCCCAATTCTGGATTGGGGTTAGTTGCAAAATAATGAGTCAAAACAAGGTTCATCGAGTGATCAATGTATATGACCTATCTGCACCTTAGCCAAAAGGATTCTATGGAGGGAAATCAAATTGTGCCTAGATTAGAACACAGTGCTTCCTACTATAATTGGGGGGATTTCAATGCTACTTTGGATAATTTTGAGAAACAAGGGGGAATGCAAAACATCTCAAGAGTTAGCAAGACTTCCAAGAAAGGGTAGGCAGTTGCAATCTGAGAGAGATTGTCTCCAAAAATGGTAGATTCACTTGGACAAACATAAGAAAATGTTTCATAGGTATAACAAAGAAATTGGATTGTTTCTTCATTACCTGAAGTTGGGACGAGACACAAGATATCTTTGAATCTACAATATTGCCATATTTTCCAAGGGTTCTGACTCCCTGGGTCAAGGTCCACCTCGACCTTGACCTAGCTCAAGGACTACCTTGACTTTGACCTGGGTCCCCCTTTCCAGTTTGAAAGTTTGTCGGCTGCGGGAGGTCTTTAAAAGTTTATTTCCCGCTTTTGGGTTGGCTATTTTGGATTCTGAAGCGACGACTTTTAAATTATATTTAATATAGGTCCTCTTCTAGGGGTATAGGTCTAATTGAAATTTAATTCTCCTATGTAGGTCTCTCTAGAAGATTGTGCCCTAGATTCATATATAAGGAAGTTTTCTCCTCTCATTTTCTCTAAGACAAGGACTTGATAACCATGATCATCAACTATCAAAGACTTAAGAAGTGAAATCCAAAGGTGAAGAAGCAAGATTTGAAGCAAGCCAAGTAGCCATTGAAGCATTCATCCATTCTCAAGCATTCAAGCACTTCTCAAGCACTCAATTCATCAAGAAGATCCATTGGTAGCCATTGAAGGATTCAAGCTCTATGGAGCCCTCTTGTTGAAGATTTCTTCATCTACATTTTCTCCAAGCCTCTTCCTATTCCAAGATCCATTCAAGATTGGTGTTGAAGATCTACAAAAAATTGATTTGAAACATCCTACATTCTATATTCTACATCCATTTGGTGCATACATACTTGTGGATCCACGGATTCGAATCCGCCACAAGGGCTTCTACAAGCAAGGTGAATTTGTTCATTTACTTATTCAATTTCAATTATACATTGAGGTTAATTCCAAAATCAGGGTTTGACCAAGGCAAACCCCTCCCCCCAACAAACAATCCATTTTTCTTGCAGATATAGGTTCGGAATAGCGGATCGGAGTGCAGATTTGGATACCCTTTTTGGAAAAATATCGGGATCTAGAAATAGATTTTTTGTCAAAGACTTTTGAGGTCGATTCTGCCCTAGGTCGGAATCAGAAATTCTAGGTCAATGGTGACATTGACTTGAGGGTCAAAATCGGAACTGTGTCAGATCGAAAAAATATTTATGGGTTTTGTTCATCTCTGCATTTCTATTCTAGATCCGATTGCAGGTTTTTTAGAAACTTAGTGCAGACCCCCAAAAACAACATTCTTCATATCCGTAACATTTCAAGGTTAGTACTTTTCTCCTATTCATTTCAATTAAAGTTCTTAATCTTTCTAAATCTATCACACATTCTTTGCTATAAAATGGAATCTAAAGTCTTCCTCTTTGCTCTCATTTTCAATAGATTAATTCATTTATGCATTGATCCTTCCTTTGGGGTTAATCAACTTGGATTCTTCCTTTGTGTATTTGAGGTTAAAAGGAACATCTTATTTATCCCTCACATTTCAATAAAACATTCTAATTTCAAACGTAACAACATCCATCTCATCAACCCTATTTCATCAATTCTCTATTTCTTATGTTAGACTTTCATTGTTTCATTATTGTTGATGCATGAAGCAAAAAAATTTATTATACCCCCCCCTCCCCACCCTACCCCAAATTTTCATGTGTTTTCAACAATTATAATTTGTTATATATTCTGATAGCTGAGTAATTGATCATTTGGATCTGATTCTCTAGGTAAGACTACAACTAAAAAAACTCATTATGGCTTAGGAGTCCAATAAATTTCTCTAGATTTCTTGCTGACAATCATCATGTAATGGACAAGGAGATTAGAAAGTATAACTAATACCCAGATGATAGAATATACATTAAGAAATAATCTTTTGAAAATTCTATAGAAACACTAGCCAATCCACTACAAAATAATATTCTAAGAGAATTTTAAACTGGGAATCAAATTTTAGATTAGATAGATATATTTTCTCCTTAGACCACTTCTTAGATAATTCAATGACTAAATTATAGTTCTATAAGCAACCCTTTATGGTGATTCAATGTTTTAATTTATATTAATCTTTAAATATTAAACAAATATTTTAAAATGGGATAAGTATAGAAAATGAATATATAGCCATTCATAAGCTAAACATATTAGTGCCAAAGTTTTATATGTCATGGAAATATATGTATTTATATAGAAGAATTACAATTTCCAACTTAAGGAAGTTTTATTTTGGGATA
The DNA here is from genome assembly GCA_018584345.1 of Thuja plicata. Lineage (NCBI taxonomy): Eukaryota > Viridiplantae > Streptophyta > Pinopsida > Cupressales > Cupressaceae > Thuja > Thuja plicata. The sequence goes on along the minus strand of MU225778.1, from coordinate 656,252 downwards.
GGAGAAATCTATGAATAGGTGAATTGGACAGTTGTGAAGGACTTAAATATCTAAACCTCAATATATAAATATGAAAATTAGATAAATGGTCATACATAACCACTAAAAATTATTTAACCTCAAGAAGAGCTAAAGAACTATCATTAGCATGTATGCCATCACCATGGGAGGTATCCATTGATAAAATTATATCATGAGTATCTATAACACTCATATGGAATATATAAGAATGAGCATCAAGAGACAAATAATCATGTATAAAAGAGGCTAGATTCTTAAGGGTAGACATAGGTTACCATAAATTATACAAGAAGTATCAACATAAGGTTCAAGACAATGTCATGGATATGATGTACCACTTCACCAATATCAATCATGCTAAGCATATCGAAAGGTAAAACATTGCTAGATGTAAGCTCATAATTGTCAGAAATGATGGGTGAAATAATATTACTATGAAGCTTATGGACAAATATAATAATGACATAAAAGAAAAAAAGAATGAGCACTTACCAAACCTATAAGAAGATAAGAAAATATGTAATGAAAGAACATACCCATTAAAAATGTACATAGGTAGGTCAAGGATAATATATCAAAAACCATAAAATATAGTAACATGTCAAAATTAGAGATGTAAGCATATAAATTAGCAACATTCCATGACCTATAAGGATCCATAATAAAGAATATTGGAAAGATTAACTAGATATAAGGTAATGAAAGGACAAGTCTCTAACATTAAAGACATCTTAAGGATAAGGAAAATCTAATGTAAAATTAGGGAAATCAATAAAGGTTAAATCTTGTAAAATCAACTAAATAAAAACCTGAAGGAAAATCATCGTAGAGCAATAAAAATTAAAGCTACATAATTAGTTATAAAGGAAGATTAGACTATGGATCAAAATAAGAAATGGAAATCATGCCCTAAGAAAATACAAATTTGAGATATAGAATTCATAAAAATAGACATAAAAACCTAAATTTAAAAGGTAAAACCTTATCCTGTAAGATAAGTCATCTTCATATTTTTTAATTGTAGCTTAGAATCACAACCTCTTAAATGCAATGGGAGTATACTTGTGATATTTGAATCGCATTGCTTTAACAATTTAGTTGTGTTAAATACACTCCGTGCAAGATTAAACTTTGTGTATGGGAGCAATATGATGTAAAAGATTGATCTAACAAAAAGTGTACAAAAATTGAAATAGCTCAAAACCAAACTAAAAATAGATTTACTCTAAATGGATGGTAAATTATTACTAACCCATTCCTTCCCAATAATTGAATATTCATGAGAATTTAAAAAACAAACTAATATGGGGGAGAAAAAACAGAGTTCAATAGAGTAGTAATAGCAGAAAGCATACTCGGGTATATAGTTTTGGTTTAGAATCCTTTCATCAAACCTAAATAAAAGCCCTCCTGAAATCTTAAAAATTATAACATGTAGTGTTTTAAACAATAAATCCTAATAATATCGATCCAAAATTAGAGAGATTCTCAAGTAATTTGTTTTTTCTTAATTTGAGACAGATTATCTAGCAGCTAAATATTCCATTTTTCTTGAACAACCACCAAAAGCATTAGACAGGTTTCTTTAGTCTGAGTGTGTGCAGGGAAAAGAATTAAATTTCAAAGGCACGAGTTAGAATTAAAGAATCAAAGACAGGGTTGCAATTCACAAATAGCCGATATTGTGTTTCTACAAAGAGGGTCTTGATATCGAAAATTAAGAGTCTTATTCATAAAATTGGCACTTGTTTTTATATTTGTATGAAGGAATGCCTTCAGACATTTTGTAAATGAGGGAATGTCCTCATAATACTTGTAATTTTTTAATTTTTGTATTCATAATCTGGACCTAAGGTCTCGGGCAAGATTGGAGATTTTCTTCTCCATTCTTTCCTACCAGTGCCCGCAGAGAATGGAGTTTCATGTAAAATTTGGTATATTAATATTAATAAAATCTTGGGTTTCGGCCTTTTACCGATTAAAAAAAAATTGAGTAGTTTACCAACTTGATATATAAGTCAAGCTCACAAAAATGAAAGGAAATGAGTGGAGTCCTTTACTAAAATCACGATGCCAAGGTTTGGCCAGCAGGGGAAAGCGCTCCTCCCAAGTGAAACAACTATGACACAAAATAGTTTTCCTATCTTCAGCATTTTTCAAACTTTGCAATAAAAAAAGCCTTTGCCACGAGGTATATTTGAACGATATCTGATAAAATGGGTTCCCAATGTTTAGAAATCCAAGCATGCAGGTTCGATAGAGAGGGCCAAAAACCCCTAAATCCAAAGATAGCAGCATTAGATGAAAAATCATCAGAATTTTTAAAGATCTCATCAACTGTATCATAATCCAGTTTCAACACAAGAGGAGCACTTACAGAGACAGGCTTTACAGAAGGAGATTGGAAACAGAGGCTCCCACTCCCAGGAACTGAAGACAAAGCACCATTAATATCTGCTTCAAATGCAACCACATCTGCATAAGAAACCGGTTCAGCAGACCCATTAATCCCCTATGCAGCAGAGGACACCGACAACACCCCAAAGGCACTGATCCCCCACCATTCAGCACAGAGGCGGTCGCCCCATGCCCAAATGATATCAGAACCGCCTAGCGGGAAACAACAGAGTTTAAACTCACCAAGCGGGAGACGAAAGCAGGAGAAGTCATCTGGAACCTTAGAATTTAGTTGGTGTTAATCTACTCCCTTAAAGATTAAATTTTGTATATGGTAATGATATGGACATGCAAGATTTATCTAGCAAAAAGTACACCTCAAATCACATTCACCTTTGTCATTTATGCATCTAAATATATCAGGGTAATGTTTAAAGATATTGTTGAGTAGTTTAGCACCTTGATAACTAATCATAATCTTGTCATTCAAACCCCTTGCCAGCTTTAATGGTGATTAGAAATATTGAATACAACATTCACAAACATGTGAGTAAACTATGCATAGATTCTATTTTTCGTCACTTAGGAAATTGAAGTGTATTCTAATGGTTTTCTCTTTTTCCTACATATTCTTCCATATGAAATTATATGTGAAGTTGTTAAATACATTGACATAGCAACACATTGCACAAATGTGTGTTACATAAACTCATAATGACTGATAGATGGGGCTAGAGATATATTTTTTAAAAAAAAATGAAATTTAGGTACATTCTCAAGTGCCTCAAGATTGGACTAAATCAATCTTAAACCATCTAAAAATAAACATTAAGGCTAGTATAATAATTTTAATGAAATAAACCTTAGGGCTAATGTGATATTTTCAAGATGTGTGTAACTACAAATGAGGGTACAATAATAATAATGTGCAAACAATAAGTATATGAAATTTATAGTAATGGTGGTAAATAAAAATAAGGTGGCATAGTGCAATTAGTCAAACCTAACACATGAACATATCACTTATTAATATTTTATTAAATTGAGACATCTCTATTTATACACATTAGACATTCTCATTTTGCCAAAACTTCCATTTCTTGAATAGTTTAGCTTATAACCTTTTCACAAGAAAATTTATTCTAATACTATGGTTTTTCTTTTCCCTAAATATTTAATTCAGTGAAATAATTTAATTTAAAAATATTGAGAATAAATTCTCCTGACTTAAAGTGTGTTTTAAAAATTATAAATTTGGCGCACGTATTAACTCCTACATCCACTTTAGCCTTTCACTTTCCATTAATGCAAGAACCCCTCACTGTTTAAAAAGGATATTGAAGGCTCCCGATAACTAATATTCTTCCTCTCTTCCATTTACAGACTTTTTATTGAAAGATAATTGATTGTGGGTCATGGGTCTGTTAATATACTTTTAATCTATCACTTCAAATGACATCATAACTGAAATATGATTGATTGATTTTGAAAGTGGAGATTGTGAAAAGCTCCTTATTCAATGAACCTCTTCTATGGATACTATTACAGATTTTTATTGGGTCCCATTTAAATTTTCCGTGAAGTGTAACAGATTTTTATTATTGGGTCCCATTAATATCCAGCACAATTACCGACCTGTTGGAGATTTTGTTTTACCATCATATCTTAATTCGGGGCACCTGCTGGTGCAACATATTTAGGGATGGATTAGTGTGGTACAAATTTTATAAAGTTAATGTACAAGTAATAGTAAAAGAAAATAGTTTGAATTTACTATTACTAAAATTCTATTGTTATGAATTTATAGTACAATAAATTAAGTTAGTAATTCTTTTAGTTTTGATTGTGTTAGATTTCTCGATGATAGATACTAGAATTTGATTGTAAAATGGAGAAAAGACCACACTAATATTATAACATGAAAATCATATGTTTGTAATCTCTTGTGCAATTAGTTTTATTTTTTTCATGATATTTTATATAGCATAAATTGTGAAGTATGAATAAAATATATTAATTTAATGTATTTATACTGACATAATAAAATATAATAGATATTAGACTTATTATTTGAACTTATGAAATCTTCAAGATATTCAATTTTAAAGACTGCAAATTTGGACACTTGGCCGAAGGCGCTTTGAGAGCTGGAGAAAGACTAGATCCTTATTGAGGCTCTCCATAATTCCAAATGAATTTTATTTATATCTAGGTCTTTTTTTTCTAACTGGTTCAAGATGAATTTATTTAAATGTTTAGTGGTGGTATCTTGGATGTTGTTGATTAGATAATTCTGCCCTTTTTAGTTCTATTTTGGTGGGGTTTTGGTAATCTGGGTGTTCAAGTGTAGGGGGGCTCACAGTTTTGATGAGTCTAGATATTGTTTATGTTTTGTTGTGCCTAAATTGTACGGGAACATGGTTCTTTCCCTGCTTAATTAATAAAAATTGATGATAAGAATCATTAAATGTGTGTGATAATCAATACAATAGTCATTGTTTTCCCATTTTAACTCCACATTATATTTGAAAATAAGATGTGACTTTACATCTTTGACCACAATGTCAATAGGTTTTCTAATTAAATTCCCTTTTATTTTTACTTGTGGTTCCATACTCATTTAAACTAATAACTTTTTATGTAGTTAATGGATGATATCGTTGCAAAGGCATGTGAAGGAGACTAACATTCCTGATAATGTCAGTTCTATATTACATTTTAAGGTTATATATCTACTATAATATAGTTTACTCCCTAAATGCATTCTACATTCCACAATAAATGAAGCAATAAAACAATTACAAAAAGTTTCATTGGGTAATCTTGACTCAGTATTGTCAAGTAGTGGAAGGAATTTGTAGATGATTTCATAATAACAAACCTAGTAACTAATGACTCAAGCAGAGGGGAAGATGAAACTTGCAAAGCAATTCTGACTTCTTTGCCATGTTCTTTCATGAGTTGTTATTGAAGCATGTGTAGCATAGGTGTTTGTTTCTTATGAAATGTTTGGAAGTAAGAGGAGCTAGTATGTGGTTTTTTTGTGTTGTTGGAAATTCTAGTTATAAGAGGAGATCTATTTATGTGTTTTTAAGAATGAATAACAAAAAGAGATCTACAAAAAGCAATGTAGCAAGCATAAAGGAGCTTTGTTGGAAAACAAAATTTGACACATGTTTTACTATAATTCCAAGGTATTAATAAGGTTTGTATTTTCATGTAAATAGGAACCTATGAAATTGACGAAGGAACTAGGTCAAAAGCTACGCTTAAAATGAATTTCATCACCAACCTTACATAGTATATGCTTATGATCAAATTAGTACCATGAAGATGGTAAAAGAGGTAGATGGTCTTACTAGTGCATGTAGGAATGTAAGGAAATGTTTGAAAGGAGTTGATTCTATACATTCTCTAGAGGCATTGTTGGAGAAGAAAAGAGACTTAGAAGAGTTCAATTATAAAATGTGAGTTTTGAGAGCCTCTTGTGACAATATCAAGAAGGTGATTGCAAGCCTTAAAAATTATCGTCATAATGCCAATATTTGAAACAAAATGATATTTATTTATGTAAATATTAAAAAATAATTAAATAGAGTACTGAAAAATAAAAAACAAATAAAAATAATATATTTTCATTAATCTACATTAATGTAATTACCATACTACAAAAGTGTAAATCACATCATAAAACTATTATAAGAAAACTTATGATTAATTGTAAATTATAAATATATTAACAAAATTTATAGAATACTTTTAAAAACATGTTAAATATCTTGTATGTTTTTAATATAAAAAGCAGTCAAAACAAGGGGGTTGACCCATAAACAACACGAGGCAAAGCCTCAAGAAACACTAACAACACAACACAGTAACATCAGACACATCAGCCTATCCCTTTCCTTAATATCAAAAACCCCATCCACCGCTTCACATACGCAAATATACACATAACAAATATCTTATCATGTTGTCATGTTATGAAAACCTTCCATACAAGATTAACCCACAAGTAAACAAAAATATTATATTAAACAGAATTTTCGATACATAGAAATGACAGCTGTCGTAGAAAAAAGCGATGTTTCCAATTTACAACTGAACAAAATTTTAAATTGTTGCTGGCGGACTTTTGGAACATGACGTGAAACGTACAAAGACTTGCAAGAGAATCAAATAACAGAAAATAATAGTTAAATCTCAGTCATTCAACGGAAAGTATTTAACCCGCCGTTTGAGTCGGCTTTGAAGAGCAGACGGAGTTTACGCCATATGACCGTATTTAATACTGAATTGAGACCTTTCCACACGACTGACAGCGAAGTCTCGTTGGCAGTGCCGCTTAATTCCAGACAATATGTGTCCCACAAAGATTTCAAATTTCATTTTCCATATTTTACGTCAACCGCGCAAACGTGTATTTGGTATTTTATGTCGGCCGCTGGAGATAAATGGCCTACACAGATCAACGGTCTCGATCTGTTTTAACTTTTCACTGGAGAGTTTTGCGGTAAGAGCGACGTAGACATAAAGTCGGCAGAAAATATACGTGTCTATCATTAAAAATAAATAATTATTTGCAATCGTGATTATCTCTTGCCGACATAATCAGTTTAGAAGAATAGTCTCTCATGCTAGGAAAGGAAAGCCAGTGAATGAGAAGAGAGTCTCAGTCCACTCCAAGGGCACAACAAGCAAGTCTATAACAGGAATCGTTGAAGGCAAAACAGGTAAAGTAA
>MU225778.1:631294-648854 GCA_018584345.1 Thuja plicata | reverse complement strand
TATATATATATATATATATATATATATATATAAGTTAATTCATAATTATATTTATGTATATATAATGAAAATAAAAATAGAATTATACTTATATATGATAATGGAATGAAATTAGAATTAGATATACAATTGTGTCTATGTATATATAATGAAAATAAAAATAGAATTATACTTATATATATGATAATGGAATGAAATTAGAATTAGATAAACAATTGTGTATATATATATATATATATTATAGGTGTTTGTAAATTATATATTTTATTAGTGATATAATTATATATATTTTATCATATATTTATATATATACAAAATTCAAATATATTTATATTTATTATGTGAATTCTTAATTAATGCATTCTTGCATAATTATGGATCTTTTATGAATAAACTTAAATTTGATTTTATAATCAATATTAATGTTTTACATTTATACGTGTCATAAAATGATGATATTGGATACCATATAAAATGAATCTTATATTTATTAGAGATGGGATATCTATATCTAGAGGGGGCCAGAGGAAATTGTTATAGTTTCCCTAGTCTCAGGGTATGTGCCCTAAAATGATGATACTGGATACCATATAGAATGAATATTATATTCAGTAGAGATAGGATTCCTATATCTGGAGGGGGCTAGAGGAAATTGTTATAGTTTCCCTAGTCTCGAGGTTGTTATAATCTCACGTAGGCAGTATATATACTAATAGCCAGTCATATGCATATGTGTAGGTTTGGATAACGTCTATCATTTCCAAGAGATCTTAGGAGCAGTGCTCTATGGGAAGACGTGTCGATAGCCCAGTTGCTTAGAGCAGATCTTATATCCCTCAAGCCGAGAATCAGAAATTCTGTGAAGCCCGACCTAGAGGCAACTCCTAGGGTCAAATCCCCTTACTAACTTAGAATAGAGTAAGAGTCATATAAATATTGTGTAATATTTTATACTAACGTTCGCTTTGCAGAAAATTACATAAGGAGAATAAGAAGGGACATTACATTGAGCTCCTTTGAATTTATAACCTGATTGTTGTAACACATTAGACCAATCCTTTGTAAGGAACTTGAAGAGTTCCTTATAGTTGTTGTCGTCGCTCTCATCTTCACCTACGATCTTCTTTTGAAAGAGGCATAAGGAGGTGGTTGAGCTATGCATAACTCGCAGGCTAAACCTGGAGGTGCTTGATGTTTTCCTTTCAAGTTTCACCACCTTGACTTTGGCCTTTTCCATCTTGTATGTCGTTGTGTTGCATTTGACACATGTCCCTTTTTGTTTGTCATTATAGGTTTCGACAGTCCTTGGTTTGGTCAAATCCTCTTCTTTCGACATCATGTCATTTGTGAAGTTAATGAGCCTAATTTTAATACTTTCAAACACATGGGTAGAGTTGTTGGTAGTATAAGAGCTTCCTTCCAATTCTATGTCCTCCTATTTTTCATCTTCTTTGTCTTTAATTTTTTCTTTATTCTCCTCACTCCCTTGACCCTCCTCTTCTTTTGTGTTGGACTCAACAATTTTCTTAATTTTTCTCTTTCCAGTAGAGTGAGTAGCCAATGTATTAGACCTTCTAGGGGTGCTAGTTTCTTCCGCAGCCTCATCTTCAAAAGCAATCTCTTCTATAATAATTTAGATTTTTTAGTAGAGGCTTTCCCTTTTTTTCTTTCTATGTGGTTGCGCTTTTTTTTTATGGTCAACTGAATCCATCTCAGTGGCAAAGTGGGTGGGGGTTTGAGTTGTACCTTAATGGGAGACAATTTTCAACCCTAGATGATTAATAGAATTTTTGTTACTCAGGTTAGGAGTGTCCATAATAATAGCAAAGAGAGGGGTGGAAAAATTGGGGGCTTCTAATGCAGGGGAATCCTTGGGTAGTTCGAAATCATGTATCACCAAAATATGTTAGAGTTTGATTTTGGCTTTCGGTAGCAAGCTCGGTTGGAGACCTGAGATTTTTGGTCATTTTGTGGTAGTTCTTGGTTAGAAGGTGTGTGGCTTCATCAACAGACTCAGTGACTGGGCTGAGTGGTGCTCTACTCAGTGGTGTTTGGTGGTGCACTGCTCGGTAGTGCTCTTCTCGGTGTTGTTCGTTTCAGTGGTGTCTCTCACCGAGTGGCTTGGCTTTTGGTGTTCTAGTTCACCGATGGGGTAATTTGGATTGTTTTGGTTGGACGACTTGCACATTAATTTGGGTTGTGTTCCTCATGATTTTGATCGACCGTTGGAGGTGGGAGGGCCTAAATATAGATTAACTCTTTCTCCTAGGTGGATGTAATGACTATTGTAGCCGACTGGTGGATAACACATTGGGTTTTGTGTTCTTAAAGATGACTTGTGGCTATGTTGCATGAAAGAAGGTTATGGTTAGAGTAAGGGGAAATATAGAGAGACAACGAAGGAAAGAGCGAGAAGTGGCAGAAGAAGGAAAGAATGCTTGAAGAACTAGTAGCTAAGTGTTGGATTAGGAGACAAGAAGATTGCTTGGTGGCTTGTGAGCTCAAGTTCATATATGTCTTGGTGTTCCTACCAGATTGTTGTGTGTCACAGATATGGGCTAGTGTGGAAGGCATTGATCCTATGAGATGTGTTGTGTTTACTAATGTAATTGGTCGTAATCGAGAAGACCTTACAACTCGAGATGTTGCATGTAATCATTTTCTGATAATAATTTAAGTTGAATTTGGTTATATCTTGATTGTATTATCATTTCCATTGTGGTTGTTGTTTGGATGCAAGTCTGGACATCTATTTTGAGATCTCTTCGGCCTTGGACTGCGTCAGGTGGTATCAGAGCGAGGTTGATCTAGTTGGACTGAGCAAAGGTTTTGTTTCCTCCAGAGATCTGTGTAGTTGGACTTGTGAAACCTGTCTGATTATTCATGCGAGGTAGAAGATTGTGACCTGACTTGCAGACAGTTTGGGGGTTGTCACAAGGTGGTCGGTTGGGGTTTGTTGTAGGGGTTTTTGAAGACCTTGGAAAATACCTCTGAGGAGATTAGGCCCTAGAGAAGTCAAAGATCTCACAGATGCGATGGAGATGAGGATAACATAAAAGGTTAGATCAGATACATATCTGAGATGGAGACAATGAAGAATGACTTGGTCACCAAAATTATGAGAGCCATAGCTGGTTTACTAAGGCACCTTGGAACATATGATGGTTATGAAGAAGTTGAATACGTTGAGGTTGTTGGATCTAGTGGAGATGACAGAGCCAATCAGATGGAGAGATTTGGGGAAGACGGAACTAATCGATTGTAGAGATCTAGTGCTCGGTTGAGTACAAGTTACCAGATGGAGGTTTCCAATTTCTCAGGTACATTGAGACCTGAGGATATGATTGATTGGATTGGTGAGTTAGAAGACTACTTTGAGCTGGAAGACATTGGAGATCCTCTTAGAGTGAGGTTATCATAGACTAAGTTGAAGGGACATGTTGCTTTATGGTGGAAATAATTGTAGAGAGATAGAGAAGAAGAAGGTGAGGTGAAGATCAATCGGTAGAGGTTGATGGTGGAAAAACTAAAAGATAAGTTCATTCATGCCAACTATGAACTTGAGTTGTTCAAGAAGTTACAAAACCTAAAGCAGAAGGAGATGACATTGGAAGACTATACCGAACAGTTCTACAAGTGTACTATTCGGTCTGGACATAGAGAACTTTCTAAGGAAAAGGTGGCTAGGTATATTAATGGTATGAGATTCAATATCCAGGATAATATTGGTATGTTGAAGATTGATTCAGTTGAGGATGCTTACCAATATTCCCTAAAGGCATAAGATAAGCTGAAGGGAAGACATCATGGTAACCCCCGAGGGAAAGAGAAGCAAGAGTAGTCGGTAAAGGATAAATTGATAGTTAAGGATGAACTAAAACCTGTTGAACCGAGGAGAAGGATACGTAGAAGTGGATTCATAGGTACTTGTTATAAGTATGGAGAAGAAGGACATCGGTCATATGAATATCCCCATGCAAACAAGAAGGTCGGTAATCACCGAAATGCTATGGTGAATGAAGATGTGCTGAATGAACCTGAGGTGGAGGAAGAAAACTTACTAATTCGGAGAACATTGCTTGGTTTCAAGGTGGTGGAACCTTGTTAGAGAAAGAATTTGTTGTCAGATGCAGGAAAGGATACAAAGAAGAAGAACCGAGGTAATGTTGTATCGGTTGAGGACTCAAGGGACATGTGTATCAAGAACCAATTTGGGATCTATGTGTTGAATCCCAAAATATGTTTGTTGAGCTGTTGAGAACACTTTTCGCACCTGGGGTTTCTGATGCAGGAGCATCCTTGGGTAGTTGGCAATCCTCTATCACCAAAATATGTTAGATTTTGGTTTTGGCTTTCGATAGCAAGCTCATTTGGAGACCTAAGATTATCGGTCATTTGATGATAGTTCTCGGTTGGAAGGTGTGTGGCTTCATTGATGGACTCGGTGACTGGGCTCAGTGGTTCTCTTCTTAGTGGTGTTTGGTGGTGCACTGATCAGTGGTGTTCAGTTTGGTGGTTCTCTTCTCGATGGTGTTTGGTGGTGCACTGCTTAGCGGTGTTCGGTTCGGTGGTGTCTCTCATCGAGTGGCTTGGATTTTGATGTTCTAGTTCACTGAGAAGATTATTTGGATTGTTTGGGCTAGCCGACATGTGCAATTAATTTGGTCATGTTCCTCGTGATTTGGATCGATAGTTGGGGGGAAGACCTAAATCTGGATTGGTTCTTTCTCCTAGGTGGATTTAATGACTGTTGCAGCTGACTAATGGATAACACGCTGGGTTTTATGTTCTTGAATCTAACTTGTGGCTGTATTGTATAAAAGGAGGGTATGGTTAGAGTAGGAGGCAGCGAAGAGAGGAAACAAAAGCAAGAGCGAGAAGTGGCAGAAAAAGGAAAGATAGCTTGAAGAGCTAGTAGCTAAGTGTTGGCTTGGGAAACAAGAAGATTGCTTGGTGGCTTGCGAGCTCAAATTTAGATTTGTCTTGGTGTTCCTATCAGATTTGTGTCACAGATCTAGGCTAGTGTGGAAGGAATTGATCATGTGAGATATGTTGTGTTTACTGATGTAATTAGTTGTAACCAAGAAGGCCTTACAGCTTGGGATGTTGCATGTAATCATTTTATGATAATAAGATAAGTTCAATTTGGTTATATCTTGATTGTATTATTGTTTCTGTTGTGGTTGTTGTTTGGCTACAAGTGTGGACATCTCTTTTGAGATCTCACCATCCTTGGATTGTGTCAGCTTCCAAGATGACAACTTGTTTGGGTGGGCACATATCCAAGTGTAAGTGAAAGAGACATAAAATCAACCCTTGTTGTAGGGCATATGTTTTTTACCTTGGCTCGTAGCATTATCTATTACCTCTTTTGGAGAACTCTCCCCAAAATTCAGGATAGTAAAAGGGAAAATAAATAAGATAGTGATGACGAAAGTGGTTAAGCAAGGGCATGTGATAGAAGTAATAAACCATGAACCTACCCTCCAAGGTAAAATATTTCATCATCATGAAGCATACCCTGTCCTAGGGTTCTAAAAGTTTCTCTCTTTCATAGCCTCTGTGGAGCTTAATTGGGCTTTCATTTTCTCTAAAAAAATTGGTTGAGGCTATAAGACACATGACTCATTTTCTTCCACATCCTAATAGTATTTGGGAGGCTCGTTGCTTTAGCGATCACTTCTTCATTAATTTGAAAAAAAATCCCCCTAGAGTCATGAGATGTCCATAAGACTTCTCTTCTTGTGAAAATTTCAAATATAAAAAAATAACTATTACAAAATCATTAAATATATAATTTGAGTAGAAGGCTATTAACTCCTTGTCATTAAAGATAAAGTGATGGAAGAGGTATGTCGATGGAATTTATTTAGAGTATCATATTTCAAAGAAATGAGTAATTTTGATCACATATTAACAAATTGGTTGGGAGTGAAGGGTGTTCCTAGGTATAACTTAATAGGTAATGGCTCTATTATATGGAATACTTTAAATGAAGAGAGGGGCCCAATTGGTAAAACCAAGCTCTTTCTAGATATATAATAAGGGAGTTGAGGCTTTGTTCTAGTGGGATTACTAGGATGGGTATTCCCCTATCATTACCTAATTCCCTCATCTTCAGGCTCTTGGTACAATTTTACATGATGATGGATGGAGTTGGGTCAAGGACTTCAAAGTCTATTTGAGACTGAGACAAGGAAAGGTGGCTAGATGGAAATATCCACATGAGTGGCCTCCTAGATGTAATATGAATGATAGCGAGGATCTTGCCAAAATTTTAAATGGAAAAATGTGCAACCCTTTAAAAGGAGAGGATGTCCTTTCTTGGGGGCCTCACCCAAAGGGTAAGTTTATAATGGCTTCATGATACCATGACCTAGATAGATTGGCTTTTGGTGAGGTGTATGTGCCTTGGTGGAAATGGTTTTGGAATAGGTTTTGTTGGCCCAAATGTAGCTTTTTCATGTGATTGGTAGCTCAGAACATATATCTCACTTGGGAGAACCTTAGGAGGAGATGCTTTTAGGGGCCTTCTATCTATCTCCTTTGTAAAAAAAATGAAGAAACCAACTCTCACATTTTTTGGTGTCCTTACACTAGGGAAATATGAAATTGGTGATGGGCAGCTTGGATGCATGTGTGTATTCATGTTTATTCTTTGATTGATGTTTGGAATAGTCTTGGTCGTCCTCCTGCTAATACTTCTTTCCTCCAAGTGGTATGGGAGATTGGGTCTTGTTTTATCATTTGGTAGATGCGGTTAGGAAAAAATCATAGGATTTTATATGATAAGAGGAAGTGGGCTAATCAAGTTTGGCTGGTAGTTATTGGTATGATTCAATAAAATTTGATGGCTAAATGTGATCTCTCCATAGACATTGATCTTGGAGATGTGCAAGTTGCCCGTAATTTGAAGATTATGGGTGAAAATTTTAGAGAATAAAAGATAACAAGTTAAGGGAAGAAACATTAAAAAGAATGCACAACATAATGGTAAGTGGTCTTCCCCTCTATTGGGGACCTTAAAGATTAATATAGATAGATCATCTAGAGGGAATCCTAGACATGTTGTAGTTGGAGGAGTTGGTAGGGATAGTTTTGGTGACATTATTTTTCTATTCTCTATGTATAAGGGCCTCAATACTAATAACTACATGGAGGTTGTGGCAGTTCTTCTGGCCCTTGAGAGAGGTTGTGCCCTTGGATGGAAGAGGATTATTTGCAAGTCTAACTCCCAAGTTGTGATTTATATGCTTAATTGATGGAGGATGGATGATGTTGAGTGGCATTTGGAGGTTGTGGCTGCTTGGCTAAGCAATTGTCTTTGAAACACATAGCAATGGACTGCTACTTCAGGATTGGACACCCTAAATGGCTGCTAAGTAGATTATATAGTCTCATTTAATTATCGACCAAGGACGTAAACTTGGAATGGTATTTGTAAAGTATATGCTTCAAGCCTTCTTGATTCTCATGGCTAATCCTATGGAATTTAAATACATTAAGCTTCAGGAATCTATACTATCTCAAGTAAATGTGTTTTCTCTAAGAAAATAGTAATCACAAACAGGGGTTACTCTCCTTGCCTATGCTGCAAGAACAGTCCACCAGTTCTGTTACCAGTGGCTGCAGGAACAGCAAAGTCTTAGCTACTTCTTAATGAACAAGGAAATAACTTCTAATCTAATAAAGTGATTCACTCACCGAGTGGGCCCCCTTGGATGAGTGAATAGAAATGAAATCAAGATAAGAGACTGAAACTCAAATTATGCACTCTATTCATTCATGGAGAAAATGTACTTGAAAAGTAAAACAATGTTACAATGTTAACTTCTATTCCATAAATTATATCAACTAACTCACGACTCATGAGAGTTACAAAAGTCAACTTATTTAAAGAGAAACTACACTACTCCCTAAATCTAGGATCACTCCACTAATGAGGATCACTAATGGATACAAATTTCTCATAACAGAAAATATCGAACATCAACAGAAAGTCTTCAAGTTCTTCCCAGAATATAGCATGCAATGATTCTAGATCTGCGCGCGGTGTTTACTCAGGAACTGAATTGACTTGTTCCTCCGTGAAAGTCCTTAGGCACGCCCTTCTTCAACCGCCTACTTA
The DNA here is from genome assembly GCA_018584345.1 of Thuja plicata. Lineage (NCBI taxonomy): Eukaryota > Viridiplantae > Streptophyta > Pinopsida > Cupressales > Cupressaceae > Thuja > Thuja plicata. The sequence continues at coordinate 640,726 of MU225778.1, read as the reverse complement.
ATTCCTTTGTTTATGTTGGCGCTTCTATAGGCAACGATTGTCATTGACTCCTTCAACACCACGCTACTATTCTTGAATGCACCATGACTTGATTCCTACAAAATGGTTAGCATACACAACTTTCAACACATAAATATATATTATCATTTAATACTAAGAAAGAAGTGTTAGTTTCCATTTGATACTCTTGCACGACATTCGGCTATAGGAAGGAGATTACCCATAAACATAGCGTAGGAGATAGGATTATTTACTAGCATGCAACTACTTATATCCTGCAACTTATATCCATCAATTCCAAGCAAAATACATCATGTTCCTACCATCCATTTACCTACTTATGTCTTTGCATATATAGAATATACATATAAAATCATAAGTTTAAAGTCTTTATTTCATAAGCAAACTGCTGGAAAAGAAAGTAAGAAACATGGAAAAGATGTCCTTTTAAGAGGCTCATCAGTGGGTAGGTATATCCTTCATTTGAGTGACTCTTTGGAGTCAATTTATTTTTTGAATGTCCCTTGGGAGTGGAATCAGACTACAAGTTGTTTGGCTGAGTGGTCTTCTGAGAGATTAGATGCCTAGAATGTGGGTGAGTGGAATAGTTTCCCTTGAAATATGGTCAAGATTTAGATAGGATATTTAAGGAAGATATGATGAACTAGGTGGGGCCTTTTGTTCCTTCTTTCTTCTGGGTTTAGTTCCCTCTTTATTTGTAAAAAAAAAATTGTTTTGATAATTTTTTATCCCTCTTCTTTAAAAAACAAATTGGTTGGGAGCATTAAATTCAACAAGGGGATTATGGAAGGATATTACATGTTTTTGTTGTTGTTCTCATTATAAGGGTTGATATGGCTTATGCTTGTATTGTTTATGATAAAGTAGTACATATAAACTTATGTTTGTATATATTTTCATATCATCATTTTATATGGAAAATATGTATCATTGATACCTTTACCACTAGGCCTTTATAATTTGAAACAAGAAACATTTAAAGAAAAAAATTAACAAACTCGAGGCTAATATTTAATGTGAATGTAAATAAGGCGATGTAGATTTCAAGGGCTTTAAATAAACTATAAATAATCATTTTAGGAGGAAATAGATGTTACTTTAATAAGTGACTTGGTAAATTCCTATATTTAGTGGAAGATAGAGTTTCTTTAAAGTAAAAAGCCAAAACAATTGTGGGGACTCACAAGCAATCCAACTTTAAAGGTTAAATTTGTTCCACATGAATTCCAAACCGGATTTTTTTTTCCTATTTCCAAATAGTTTTTCCCCAGGGAAGGAGGAAGAGGGTTTTCAAGAGAAAAATATATAGTTGAAAATGTCTATTATTTTTTCTTTTATCCTTTACTATCCTTTTATTTTCTCCTATTCACCTTTCATAGATTATTTTCACAAGTAGATATTACAAATTAGATCTTTTCAATTAGGGTTTTCTTTTACAAAGATTTTTTCTAAATAAACATACATGCAATTACGAAAATCATTTAACATATCATTAAAATATAAATTAGATAATCCTTTTCGCAAATATATTATCTCATGCCTAATATATAAAATTGATTTGTCTAATGGCTTACAACATTAAAAAAAAACTTTTAATTCACAATGCATTTTAAAATATCTTAATATCAAAATGCATAAGACACAGTAATCAAACTAAATGAATTTTTCCTTTAAAGCATGCAAATCATTTTCAAATACATCACAATAAGTAATATATAAAATGATAAAAATATAAATGAAAATTAAGTATTATATAAAAACATGTAATGAGAACACACACATTATTAATTTATATACAATAAATGGATCTAAAAGTTGGGTTTGATTCAAATCTTGTTTTCACAAAATCACAAACTATATCGTGCAACTCAATTGAGTGAGATGAGCGATATACACAATGTTTTCTCAAACTAAACCATCTCTAAATAACTATTATTTAAACTAAAACATACATGCCTACACGTGTAATAAAATGTTCTAAAGACATTGTTGCTTGTAAGGAGACATAGGTACTGAAATAAGTTTCGTACACTAAGTCTTGAGAGGAGTGATTTAAAACACTTTGAAATTGTTTTAAATACTTACAAACAAACACATACATACATATGTATATGTACATGTACACACATATGTATGTATGTATGTGTATATGTACATGTATATATGCACATATATACATGTACATATATATACATACATACATATATGTATGTATGTATACATATATACATACATATATGTATGTATGTATACATATATACATATACACATACACATACACATGGACATACACACACATATGTATGTTTGTGTGTACATGTACATGTAGATGATGTAGATGCAGATGTACATATACATATACATGTATGTGTGTGTATAAATAAACAATGTAGATCATTATGATTTACAAAGAGAAAACATTTCATCAAAGTACTCCACACTGTAAGTTGTCCAATGTATAATTTAACAACAAAATAGGTTAAAATAGGATTGAAGAAAAATTTATTGAAGGAGTATAATCAACCATCAATTTTAGAGTAATTTTGATAGCATTTTAATTCATATCTATTATGTCTACCACCATACAATATATTAAAACTCTCGAGAAGTACAAAGTTATAGAATATACATAATACATAAAGCCATTAAGTGCAAACAAAAAACCAATAGAAAATACTACATGTGTCACCCAAATTAGGTCTCAAAATCCAATGCCTCAAATTACAGAGAATCAAATCCAAGTCAAATAGTAGATTTCTTATACCCATCATAAGTCATCATTAAACATAATTCATGCTTCAAAATAGGCACTGCATTTTAGGCTCCATGATATGGACTTAAATCATGCTTATGAAATGTCTTACAATCCATCACAATATTCCTATGTGACTCCTCTAACTTTACTTTCTTATATGTCATGGGAATTTCCATAGGATCCTATAAAAGGGGCATCTCATATCTCCTTAAATATTCTTTAATTACTTCTTACAAAAATTAAAAATACTTGGCACATGAAACATGGACAACCAAGTGCCAATGGAAAGTGAGATGCCTCATATTTTCAATGGAAATCCATTTAAAGTATTTTTCTAGAAACTTGCAAGGTTTGAGATACCTTAATTCTCTATATTTCTCCATATAAGATAGCTAAAGCACATCACTAACTTTGACAAAGGGCTAGAAACCCTTTCGAACCACACATGTAAATCAATTAAAGATTTGAATTAAAATATTACATGTGATATTCTTATAACCCAAAACTCTGAACAGTTTTGTAACTTAGATATGTTAGAAAAGTAGAAAATCTACAAACTATCTCTCATTAATTTGTTTCAAATACTAAAATAATATGTAAATAACTTAACAAATCTAAAAGAACATTACATGGTAGCCTTATAGGCTTTAAATAACACTCCAAAATCTTGTTTAAAACTAACATAAATTAGCAAATCAAAAGTAATAACTACAAGCCAAAATTGTTTCTCCATATCATGCATCTTGTTGCATAACAACTTCTTAACCTTTAACTTGCAACAAGAATCAACATGACTTCAAATATTTAAGTTCTAAAATATATCCATAATTATATTTTTCCATCTTAAATCTTGTAATTTTTAAAATTAAAAAAAATCCCCTCAAGCTTACCAACATTTTAAAAATGGAAATCCTAAACGATAGTTGAAACTTGCCCTTTTAACCACTATAGTTACTAAAACCTGAGTTTTGGTAATCCTTAAAAAGTCATGCCCAAACAAGGGAAAAGTATCTTCCCATCTTAGACACCGCGTTCAAATATTCTAGATGCTTAGTCGCCTCCACCCACCTGCATGCTAAGAATAACAATTCAATGTGTCATCAACACCACTCAATTGGAACCCAAATAGAAACTGACAAATAACTCATCTGTGGGCACCCATTTGAACAACTATCTTTTAGGAGAAAATTTGTGTGTTGTCACAAGTTGTAGATTTAAGAACCTACCCCCCGGAAGGAATAATTTGGGTTTGAGGATGAATATCCCAATTTCAAATTTCAATATCCTATTTCAAATTATTTTATTTGATGTTGGATAGATTTTTCCTAATGGATGCTCTTGCATTAGAAACCCAGAGTAATTCAAATTGTTTCATAAGTTAAACTCATCAACATTTGTAGATTCTACATGTTTATCTTGGATTCGTGTTTCTACTATATCAACCTATTAGTGAACAAAATTATCTTTTTTGAAATGATCAACAATTTGACTCACTAGTTTTTGCCCAAGTGTAAAGACAAACTGCAACTAACAATTAGAGAAAGTAGTATTGAGTAAGTATTTTTCCAACATTTTTTAGAGGTACAACTCCCTTGTACGATGTAATCTAACTTTTGGGGTAAGCTTTTAACCATTCAACACGTTAGAAAAATACCCATTCATAGCCATAATATGAGGGTGATTATGAATTCATAATAAAAGGGGATTTTAAATAAATGACACATAGATCATCCACTTAGCACCCACAATTAATAAACAAGAGAAAAATTTAATAATTCCTTTACAAATATATGAATAGCTGAGAACTCAAAGATTCCACAGTAAACATTTGCATAATTTAATAAGATAGGAATGTTAACATTTGATGAAGATGATCATATCTTAGATCATGCATTGAATGTTGTAGTGTTGTCATTGCTGGAAACAAGTCTTCTAGAGGTTGATTGAATCTATTATACCAGTAATGAAGGTGATTGCACAAGGATTTTTCTAAGTATTCATTCAATTGGTGATAACATTGTCAGTCATGGTAAATGTGTTACACGGAGATAATCTGGACTATTCAAATGGTGTGATCGATCTAGAAGTATGTACAGAGTCATGATATCCTACATCTATGATCGCGTAAGCAGATTCAATGTACAAATAAAGATTTGAAGGAATATCAACTAGAATAATCAACAGGTCAAGACAAGATTATGAAATCAAGGTAGTGGTCAATTATTCATCAGTGATCATTTCATTTGTGATTATATTGTTGAGGGTCAACCTCGAGGATTTCATTTTCCTATGTTGTCGTGATCGCTTATGAATTTTGATGGAGATTTAGAGGTTGACTCAGGTAACACATTTTAGAGTTATCCAACCAACCTAAATATGTTTATAAGAGATAAAATTGAAAAGAAAAAAGTGGTTGTTGATGTTGTGATGATTGTGATTGTTGAAGGAGAAGTTTGTATGGTCAGAGCAACTATTTAAGTGGTATTGAAGTGGATCTGGCAAGTAGAGTGTGCTACATTAATCTGATCATTTTATTTGAGTTCATTCTCAAGGAAAGTTCTAACAGACTTTCAATCAAAATCCTCTAACAAGGTTACTCCTAACAAGGTATGCAAGATCCTAACAGGTCTGAAGTTTAAATCCTCTAACCAGGTGACTCTCAGAAGGAGTTTTAAATCCCTTAACAGGGTAGTTCCTAACATGACTTTGTAATAGCTTCTAACCAGGCTATAAATACTCTTAACCGGGTATACCCTTAGCAGAGTGTTATAATGCTCTGTACAAGGCAAATTGTATTGGTACACTAGTGAGAATTGTGGGTGGTAATTGCCACTGTGGGTTTTCCCTCTAACAAGGGTTTCCACACACAAACTTTGGTGTCTTTGTGTTGATTTTGTGTATGCATATTTTTTAAGAATTTATGTTATATTTATCTTTGCATGTTGGTTACTTTGGAAGTTGATGAAAATATTTTATAAATCTGTGGTTACACTAATTCACCCCTCTTGTCAGTGCCTTATAACATTAACAATTGGTATTAGAGCCTAGTTCCCTTGAAGAAGTTGAACAACATGGGAAGGATCCTTAAGGCAGATATGGAGGGTTTAAGATATGAAAGGCAAATTGAGAATAAACTTGTAGATGTTGAGAAATTCATTGAAAGGCTGAAAGAACAACTCCTACAGTCAAGAGAAAAGAGACATGAACTTGTTGAGAAACTTGAACAACTATATGAACAAAGTGGATCTGAGGAATTTGAAGCATTTTTTATAGAATTGTCTAAGGAGAATAAACAATCGCATAAAGACAAGAAGAATAGAAAAAGAGAGTTAGGATCTCTGTCAATCAAAATGGGTGAAGAAATGGAAGCAAAGAAGGCAACATAAGAAGTAAGGAAAATTGCAGAGGAATCCCGAAAAGCCAAAGATGAAGCCCTAAAAGCTAAGGTGGATAAGCTCTTCAAATCTGAACAAGAAGTTGGTACATTACATGCACATCTACATGAGAACAATCAAGAATCAAGAAGCCCTAAGGAAGAATAAACTTTTGAGAAATTGAAAGGTGAGTTGAAGGCTGCAAATGATTTACTCAAGAAATTTAATGAAAGTTCTACAAAACTTGATGAGCAACTCAAGAATCAGAGGATGCATGGAGAGAGTTATAGTTTAGGCTACACTAGTTATGAGCTTGGTGAATATTTAGGTACCAAATGGATAAATCAAGATGGAAAGTCTGCATCTAAGGTGAACCAAAGAAAATTTGGTAAGCGATCTTATAAACTAGTTTGTTTAAATTGTCATAAAGTTGGACATACTACTAAAGTATGCAAGAAAAATATCAGATCTAGTGTTACAAGTATTAAATCTAATTCTAGACGAAGTACTTTTCATGGTTGTTACAATTGTAACAAATATGGTCATAGAGCTAATGAGTGCAGGACAAGGATGAAAAATCAATGGTCACAAAACAAATAGAAAAATCCTTATCAGAATGAGAACTGGTGGAATGTTACATGTTCACATTGTCACAACTATGGTCACATGATGATCAACTACAAATTGAGGACAAGTAGAGGTAATGCAAGACCTTGGAGATCAACTGGTATGGAATGTTTTTACTGCCACAAGATAAGACACATTGCAAGGTTTTTTAGAGCAAGGAACAATAAGGTGAACCAACCAGTTAATCAGTTAGGAAATTAAAAGGGAAAGGATAGGGTGAATATTGAAGAGACAAGGAATCAGATGAACACGATATGGGTAAAGAAGAGTGAAGATAAACCATCTAAAGATTCCACATCTTCACTAGGTGTGGAGAACTCTTCATCTAATTAAGCTATCATTGGCTTAGGGGGAGAAAACAATGTTGAATCTATAAAGGACCCCCTAGATGCATGTGCAGTAAGTTCTTATGTTGAATCTATTTAGATGCATATGATTGTTTTGAAGTATGGTATGAAGTTTTTGTTTAACCGCATGAAGATTTGGTTGACCACAAACAAGATTTGTAAAGGAATGTGTTGTTTGTTAAAAACTAGTGATGCACTTAATGCTTAAGGAGCGATGGAAGATAAAAGGTGATTTTAGGTCTTATTTTGAACCTACCTATTCAAGAGCTATAGCTAGGAGCAATAGAAGTGACATTTGAGCAAACTGATAGTGATTCAAATGATTGCAAAAAGTTTTGAAGTGATTTTGGTGAAGAAATTTTCTATTGTTGGAGTCGCTCATCAAGAGGTGACTTAAGAGATATTTATCAAGATTTTTGAGCTTTAATATATTGTTTTGAAGCATGGATACACCTATCATTGTTGAGATCATTGAGAAACCTAGACCTGAATTCAAAAAGCATCCATATAAGTTAGTTGAAGATGATCCAAAGGGTGCCTAACCAGTGTACCCTACGAAGTGATGCACATAGAAGATGTTACGTCATATATCCATTGCAAGATTAAAGACTTGGGTGAATAACATATCCATTCAATGTATTAAGAGTTGTGCAAAAATATGGTGTTAAAGGATGAACACAGAGTGATTGCTGACAAGAGTTTTGAATATGTGATACACCTTACTTCTGCATTTGAGGAAGAGCAAGTCATATATGTGTTGAGATGTGTACATGACCAATTTATGTGGCTTGACTTTCCACAAAAGATAACTAAGGAGGCCATACATGTTGTTAGAAGATTCTATGCACCCGGTGAAGTATCGGTACTTAGGTCAATACCACAGGATGAGTCACAGGTTCAATTAAATCTAAGTGGGATAAGAGAGAAATGAAAATAAATTATATTAACTGACCTAAATGTGAGATTTGCATCCACGGTGATAGTATACAAGATGTATCACTCCACCAGATTCAACAGCGTTCCTACTGCTACAATTCACAATGCATATAGGATGGTGAAGGAAGATGCAAAGTATGACTTGTGTGCTACGATGGGAGATCAACTCTTTCTAAACATGGAGAAGATTAAGAAAGATAAAGGCAAGTTTTCAAATATGGTCAATTGCTTATGGGTCTATTTTTCTACTTCCAAAAAATTTTCCTCAGTATTGGTCGAGTTACTTGGTCAACTGACACACTGGTGGTTATCCAAATGAGAATTTGTGTTAGATTACTGGGTAATAACTTCAATGAGAAAGTTTGGGGTTACTTTAAGGAATTTCAAATTAAAATGCATCAAAGACAAAGAATCCCTACAAAAGTTGTGAAAAAAATGAAAATGACATCTGTTTTATGGTGGATACTGATACTTGTCAAATGGAGGAAGTAGTACCTAGGACCTCATGGTCAATGCCTATGGGTTATGAGGTAGAAGTTGATTTTCTAATTCTACATGGACAAGATTTGTTGTCAAAACTGGTAGATCCGAATGAACCTAGGTTTGGAACCTATAAAGAGAAGAGCATGGAAGTTCATAGCAAACTGAACCAACTAGTGATTGAGAAGAAGATCAGGAAGGAAGTGGAGGAATTTTCTGTAAAGAAAGACTTCACACAAGAAGCTATTGATGAGTCAAGGGAAAGATATGAAGCTAAGAAGGATGACACATCAACAACAATTACTAGAAATGATGATGTGGAAGTTGTTTCTTCTACTATTGGTGGTGCCCCAACCGATAGGCAAACAAGGAGTTTTACAATAGTCAAGAAGGAGAAAACTCATCTCTCAACTAAGATTCTAGTGAGAAGATCAACAAAGCCAACACAACCTGAGGCCACAAAACCAAAGGAGGCTTCCGCAACAAAGGTAGTTGACAAGAGGAAGAAAGAGAAGGAAAAAAGGTACAAAGAAGTATAAGAGGAAGCTAAAGGAACAAAGTCAGAAGAAGAAAAAAAATATTTAAAGGCTCAAGGTAAGAAATCGAAAGTAGTTGGTGCCCCCACCAATAAATATGTTAAAATGAACTTTAGCAAGTTTATTTTCGTTGATAGTATCATTAGCAAAGCCAAGAAGTGGGGTATACTTGCTGGTGTCAACAAGTATTTTGAAAAGTTTAGTGAGGAAGATCAAAGGAAAATTGAAGATGTTTTTGTAGGAAGTATGTGGGTTAGGTTAGGTCCTTATTCAATTGCAAGGACAAATTCCTACTTATTTATATGATAAAATTGAAGTTAGATGGAAGGCAAAATTACATCAAGACAAAGAAATAA
>MU225778.1:597624-619485 GCA_018584345.1 Thuja plicata | reverse complement strand
TCTTTTAGACCACATCAAGTGGTTCGACTCACTCTTGGACCACATTTAATATTCTCTCATGGTCATCAGTATCAAGTCTCCACTTACGAACCCCATGTCCGGTCACTGGATGAAGAGATAGGACACTAGCAATTACAAGATGGCTATACTGATAGGACACTGGCAATTACAAGATGGCTATCAGAGACAAAGAATCCCTACAAAAGTTGTGAAAATTATGAAAATGACATCTGTTTTATGGTGGATACTGATACTTTTCAAATGGAGGAAGTAGTAGCTAGGACCTCATGGTCAATGCCTATGGGTTATGAGGTAGAAGTTGATTTTTTAATTCTACATGGACAAGATTTGTTGTCAAAACTGGTAGTTCCGAATGAACCTAGGTTTGGAACCTATAAAGAGAAGAGCATGGAAGTTCATAGCAAACTGAACCAACTAGTGATTGAGAAGAAGATCAAGAAGGAAGTGGAGGAATTTTCTATAAAGAAAGACTTCACACAAGAAGGTATTGATGAGTCAAGGGCAAGATATGAAGCTAAGAAGGATGGCACATCAACAACAATTACTAGAAATGATGATGTGGAAGTTGTTTCTTCTACTACTGGTGGTGCCCCAACCAATAGGAAAACAAGGAGTTTTACAATAGTCAAGAAGGAGAAAACTCATCTCTCAACTAATATTCTAGTGAGAAGATCAACAAAGCCAACACAACCTGATGCCACAAAACCAAAGGAGGCTTCCGCAACAAAGGTAGCTGGCAAGAGGAAGAAAGTGAAGGAAAAAAGGTACAAAGAAGTATAGGAGGAAGCTAAAGGAACAAAGTTAGAAGAAGAAAAAAAATATTTAAAGGCTCAAGGTAAGAAATCTAAAGTAGTTGGTGCCCCCACCAATAAATATGTTAAAACAGACTTTAGCAAGTTTATTTTCGTTGATAGTATCATTAGTAAAGCCAAGAAGTGGGGTATACTTGCTGGTGTCAACAAGTATTATGAAAAGTTTAGTGAGGAAGATCAAAGGAAAATTGAATATGTTTTTGTAGGAAGTATGTGGGTTAGGTTAGGTCCTTATTCAATTGCAAGGACAAATTCCTACTTATTTATATGATAAAATTGAAGTTAGATGGAAGGCAAAATTACATCAAGACAAAGAAATAACATAATATCTTTTCACCCAATTACATCCAGAAATGTCAAAAGAGGAAATCAAATCAACTCTTAATAAAATTAGACTTGCATTCAAGACTAAGACAATAGTTACAAGACTACTAATTGGTGACTCTCAATCAGTGTAAGATGAAACAAAGAGCATTCTGAAGAAGCACTCAGGTCTTGACAAGGAAAAATAAAGATAAATAACATGGAGAAGTGGAAGAGGAACATGAGATAGGAGAATAGAGTGAGCCAGAGAAAATTGAGCTTACCGATGGAGGGTGGGCCATAAATGGTGTGAATATCACACTTGATAACATTTATTCAGATAAGCCCAAGGATACCATGGACACCACAAGTGATGTTCCTATCTTGGATATTCCTGAAGAACAAAGGTACACTACAGAGCAATAGGAGGAAGCACCCAAGGACACAGAAGAACAAGTAAAGTAGACAAAGAACAGAGAAAGCGACCAAGATATGACCAAAGATCCATCAGTTGAAAGATTTATAGGTGATCAACTGCAACATGTACCAGTGATGGAGGATACATGTGGGAATAAAGGTGCTAAATATGAGCACAAGGAAAAGACCACAACCAAGGAGAAATAAAATGGAACAACTTTTTAGTTTATGTGTTCTAGGATTGTTGGTATGGATGAAGATATATCGGCTATTAAAGGGAAAATAGATTTGAGTACTATGAGTCCTAAGGAAATGATAGATATTATATGCTATTAATTCCAAACCAAAGAAGGAGAAGATGAAACAAGAGGCATAGGTTATACTGACCGCAAGAGATATACTATCTAACTTAGTGCCTAAAGTTAAGTATGATGAGAAGGCTACACCGATGGAACAATTGGGTAAATTAGTGACAGCTACTGGAGAGCAAATGAAAAGTCTAGAGGATGCTGCAATGATGAGAGAAAAAATAGATTATGAGAGGAAGAGGTCAGAAAAGTTGGCTCAATCTATTGTAGTTGACAAAGATACCTTAACAACGACAGTGAACAGGGTCAAAGATGCTCTAACTGAAGGTGGTAAGATTCTTACCTCAACTTTTTATTTTTGAAATTTTTTGAAGGAATTAGATATGAAGAGATGCGAAGCTCAACAAGAGCTAAGGCTATTGACATAAAATTTTGATTCTATCAATGGTTCAACTACAAGTTTTGGAGGTAAAGTTTGTGCAATGAATCATAAGCTTAAGGATTACACTGGTGAGCATGAAAAGAGGATAACAAACTTAATGGAGTGACAAAGTCTTTTGATTCCTAAGTTGGAGATTTTGCAAAAAGGTGTTAAAGAGGCTAGAATAGTGTTAGTCCCACCTTCTTTGTGCACTGTAGAAGGATTGGAGGAGCTTGTATATTTGCTACACCAACAGATACTTATCATGGACAACCTAATGAACACTTGGGTTACTAACTTACAGGTTTTGAAGGTCAATTTTGCAGATGTATTTAGTAGATTGTAACTAGGTATATGCTACTCTTTATAAATAAAATTATGTCTCTTGGTTATCCATTGTATTACATTTGTCATTGTTGTCAAAGGGGGAGTAGTATAGAGTAAAAAAATGGCTAAGTATTTGTAAAGGGAAATAATATGGATTTTGCTTTGCAATTGCTTGAAGCTTTGTAAGTTGTGTACTTGATTGATTTCTTTTTTGCATAGTTAGACACTTAGCACATTTTTCTCTAAGTGTTGCCATCAATGCCAAAGGGGGAGATTGTTGGTGTTTAATGAAGATGATCATATCCTAGATCATGTGTTGAATGTTTTAGTGTTGTCATTGCTAGCAACAAGTCTTCTAGGTTGATTGAATCCACTATACCAGTATTGAAGGTGATTGCACAAGGATTTTTCTAAGTATTTAGTCAATCGGTGATAACACACTCAGTCATGGTAAATGCATTGTGCGGTGATGATCTAGTCTATTCAGATGGTGCAATCAGTCCAGAAGTATCTACAGAGTTGTTTTATCCTACATCTATGATCTTGTAAGCAAATTTAACGTATAGTTGAATATTTGAAGAAAACATCAATGTTATTGGCTTGAACAGTCAATCTTGCAAGACAAGATGATGAAATCGAGGTAGTGGTCAATTATTCGTCAATGATCATTTTATTTGTGAAATATATTGTTGAGGGCCGAACTTGAGGATTTCAATTTCCTATGTTGCCACGATCGCTTATGAATTTTGATGGAGATTTAGAGGCTGACTCAGGTAACATTTTTTAGAGTTATCCCACCAACCTAAATATGTTTATTAGAGATGAAAATAAAAATTAAAAAGTGGTTGTTGATGTTGTGATGATTGTGATTGTTGAAGGAAAAGTTTGTATGGTCAGAGTAGTTATTTGAGTGGTACTGAAGTGGATCTGGAAGGTAGAGTGTGCTACAATTAATCATTTTATTTGAGTTCATTCTCAAGGAAATTTCTAACTGGCTTGCAATCAAAATCCTTTGACATGGTTACTCCTAATAGGGCATGCAAGATCTTAACAGGTCTGAAGTTTAAATCATCTAACTAGGTGACTCTTAGAAGGAGTTTTAAATCCCTTAACATGGTAGTTCTTAACAGGAATTTGTAATATCTTCTAACTGGGCTATAGATACTCTTAACAGGGTATACCCTTAGAAGGGCGTTGTAATGATACTAACATGGCATATCTTATTGGTGCACTAGTGATATTTGTGGGTGGTAATTCCCACCATGGTTTTTCCCTCCAACAAGGGTTTCCACACAAAAACTTTGGTGTCTTTGTGTTGATTTTGTGGATGCATGTATTGTTAAGCTTTTATGTTACATTTAGCTTTGCATTTTGGTTACTTTGGAAGTTGATGAAAATATTTTGTAAATTTGTGGTTGCACTGACTTACCCCCAACCCTCTTAGTGCCTTATAACATTAACAAGGAAGACATGAAAGAATGACTATGAAAATTCAAAGGTAAACTTGTAGTCAAATGAAATACATATAAGTACACAAATTTAATATATACTTCCTCCTTTTCTTTGATGAAAAAAAAATAGCTCAAAGATATTCTACCGTTGTACAATGATCATGCTAGAAATGAAAAATATATACTCTCCCTTTTGCATAGCGAACGTGAAAATCCCTCGTTCTGATTGAGTCTCACACATATGTCAAAGCATAAGGGGAATTAAAATTCTACACCCATGTAATGTCATTTGATTACATATTTAAAATATTTCTTCCAACGAGACTCTTCAATTTCAGTAACAATTTTTTTAAAGAATCAACTACAATAATAAGAATCAAAATAAAAGTACTATGTTCTAGGTTGAAATTGACGGTTCCAGCTTGAACTTGTTGGGTGCAAGGTCGTCAAGATATTACAATAATTGTGAATGTAATTGATTGAAGTTTATTCCTTATACTGTAGTTTCAACCACTTCTATTTTTTTTGCTTGAGCTTTTCTTGCTTTCATTTCACCTTTCTTTTCTTATCTTTATTTTTTGGCATTTTCTTCTTTCTTTTGAATTTGTTGGCAATCTTGTATGTTTTGAGAACTCTGTTACTTACCACTTTCTTTTCTTTGAGCTCTTTCTTCTTTATTGACACTTTGACTCCTTTTCCAAACTTAGTTAGAGTTTTAGTGAGTTTTGAAAACTTTGTTTGTTATTGACATCCTTTCTACTTTTTTTTTTGGTCGGTAAGGTTTTTTAATATATTTATTAATAAAAAGCAAATTACATCTTTCAGCATCCAACTACATTATCGTCTATCAATTATATGGGGCATTTACCCATCATTTCATTCTATAATAGCTATATATCTATCTATGGATCTGCTAACTTTAGCATTTTTCCAATTACAATAGATACTATCTTTAATCACATTTTCCAAAAATAGCAAAAAGAAACATTTTGAAGGCTGCACCTTTTCCGTACCCATTACATCATCATTTAACACCTATTCTGTCTACACAAAACCACCTTTTCGAATATCCACCATTCACATTATCAGTCTCAAAAAATCAAAATAGAGTGCCACCACCTGCTTAGACTGCCATCTCTGCATGTCGAGGACCTCCCCTCTTGTTACGTTGTCATTGGGGCATATGCTGGTTGAAGAGATCGGTAGCCATTTGAACCCTAGCATTATGCGACGCCAATTCCGCAGTAACCCTCTGTCATCCCTCCACCACATAGGCACGAACATCAAGGGTTTTTCAACACCAGCTCTCCACCTCAAGAATGGGATGAGCCCATACCTTCTCCCCTCCTCATCATCTTCAAAACACTCTGATATGTCAGACCTAATGCCCGGAATAGCCCATTCCAATATGGACTCCAACCTTTCTAAAACATCATCTTCAAACAAAGCCCTGGTTACATTACCAACTTCATCCACACTCTTATTAATCTCCAAGCCCCACGCTATAAAGACTGAAATGCAGTCCAAATTCGTGCGCCTTTCAATCCTCCTTTCCTGAAATTGTTCCCCTATCACTGCTATGACCGCATTCACCATTTCATTTGTTTTAATCTTTAACAGGCCTTGAATCCTTTCTTTACTTGCTGGCCCTTTAAAGGCTTTCATTTGTTTTTTTGAATCGACACTAAAGTTCGCCTCCATCTTCGACTCTTGCACAATTTTCTTCCCACCTCTACAGTTGCAAACTTCACACATTCACACCAGTAAGTGGGTTTTTTCCTTCTTTGTCACCTGTTTAAAAATTTTACTTGGCTTGTGCTATAATCCATCCATTTCATTGTAATTAAATCTTGAGTAGAATTCTGTCGGCGATCATTAAACCACCATCAAACTCGTCCCATCCAATGTTGTCAGGCAATCCTTAAGCATTGTGAAAAATGTGAGCTTTCCTGCATGCTTCCACCTATGTGTTTTTATTTTGAACATATCCTTTCATCATTACAAGTGATCATCCTTAAATCCTCCCACATAATGTCGTGAGGTAAATTAAATGTGCATGCCCAATTTGCTAATTTTTTGGCTTCATGATTTCCTTCTCACAATGTGTGAGTTATTTTGAAATCATTAAATTGATTTAACACTTGACACACTTCCCTTAATATATTCTGAATTTGCCAAGTTTGTGAGTTGTTATTCTTTATTGCATCAATAATAATTTTTGAATCACCCTCTAACAACATTTTTTGTAGACCAATCCTTCTCCCAAGCTTAACCGCCAGTAGAGCTGCTTGTATTTCCACTAAGTTATTAGTTCCCTCCTGTAGCTTCATTACAACTAAAGCTATAGTATTACATTATGAATCCTGAGCAATTGCACCAGAGAGCTCATAATTTCCTCAATTGATCCATCAATCCGTCTCAAAATCTGCTCCTCTGCTTCCTCCACATCTTAGAAAATATATTTGTTTCTTGCCTTCCACAACTCCCATATTACAATGGATGGGCACACAATCGATAAATTGGATGATGTTGATTTCTGCATATGAGTCGGCCAACATTTGAATAAATCCAAGAATTTATTTGGTAATGGCCCAAACCAATTTAACTTCCTGCTAACCATATCCCAACATTTTCTTGCTACTTGACATTGGACTAGAAAATGATCCACATCTTCACAAGCATCTTTACACATCAGACATATACTTGGGCCTATAAATCCATACCTTTTCCTTCATTCCCCTATAAGAGTTTTCTTTTGAATAGCCAGCCATGCGAATGCCCCAGCCTTTGGCAAACAATCTTTATCCCAGCATAATTTATAAGGCCATCCTTCATTTTCCTCCTCCCTTGCCAATACGTTGTAGCCCAATTTTTCCGAATACTGCCCACTTTTAGCAGCACACCATATGATTTCGTCTTGGGCATCATTAAGGGTAATATGTCTCCCTCCTATAATGGTGTTCCACTGTTCCTTTTGAGCCTCTAACGGTCCGCAATTATCAATTCCTTTCCAACACCATTGCTCCCACATAGGTCCATCCTTCTTTTCTATATAGTACCATATATTATCTCCCCAAGTATTTTTCATGGTCCTAATCAAATCCATTAAGTTATTGTTATTTGCTAGCACCGGCAACCCATTCCAAGAGTCCTCCCAAAAAGAAGCTCCTCTCTTATCGCCAATCTACCATGTTAAGTGATTACACACCACTGGCCTACATTCTAGAATAAAATTCCAGATAGCAAACCCCTTTGGAGCATCCCTTACAGTGAAAATCTGTTTATAATCCTTAGAATCCAGATATTTACTTTTCAGAATCCTCACCCATAACTGTGTAGGTTTGAAAAAAAATTCCCAAACCAATTTTGCCCCCAATGCTTTGTTTATCAAATGCCATTTTCGAAGACCTGCCCCACCTTTCTTTTTTGACTTACAAAAATTGTCCCAAGAAACTAAAGGAATTTTGGTCTCCTCTTGTCCCCCATTCCAAAAGAACCTCCTCATTCGTTGTTCAATATATATTAGAACCTTCATAGGAATATTCAGACAGCTCATGGAAAATATTGGGATAGCTGAAATGACTGACTGCGGCATGAGAATGTGGCCTGCATATGTAAGCCACTTCCCTTTCTAGCTCTCCATTCTTTTCACATAGCTGTCAATGAGATCTTTCCAAAGGTTAGCTTTAGATGATCCTTCAAACAAAGGGATTCCCAAGTATTTACTTGTTAGCATCCCTACCTTCATACCTAAGATTCTACAAATATGTTGTTGGACAGGGATAGAAGTATTAAAGAAAAAAATCTCTGATTTTTCCCAATTTATATTCTGTCCTAAGGCTTTGCTATAAATATCCAAACACTCCTTTACAGTTCTTGCTTCTCTAGTAGATGCCTCTCCCATCAAATATGTGTCATCCACAAATTGCAGATGTGTGATTGGGTCAAGCCCTCGGGCAACCTCAATTCCTTTCCACTTCCTCGAAGAACCTCTTAGATTGATTGACCTCCCTAAAGCTTTAGCTAATATGATGAACAAGAAAGGGGATAGGGGGTCCTCCTGTCTTATCCTCGTATTTGTGTCAAAGAAGTCCTGAGGTCTTCCATTGACCAAGATGGAAATCCTAGGAGTAGATATGCAGCTTGAAACCCACTCACACCAACTATTATCAAAGCCAAACTTCTTTAAAACGTTCAAAAGGAAACCCCTATTAACTATATCATAAGCTTTCTTTATATCTAATTTTATCATCATTCCAGCCCTTTTCCCTTTTTTAAATGAGTGAGTGGCTTCATGAACAACAACTATACCTTCATAGACGGATCTACACAGGGCAAACCCACTTTGCTCCTCTGAAATGACTGTTGGAAGAAGCATTTTCAGTCTATTGGCAATAACTTTTGCAATCACTTTGTAAACTGTATTACATAGGGCTATTGGCCTAAAGTCATCAAAGGACTCCTTCCTCTCCTTTTTTGGAATAAGAGATAGAAAGGTATTATTGAAATCCTTAAAAGCTGCTCCTTTAAGTCTTGATTCTTCAACCACAATATGCAAATCATTGCCCAAAATATGCCACGCTTTTTGGAAAAACAAAGCGGGAAATCCATCCAGACCTGGGGCCTTATCACTCCCAAGATTAAAAAGAGCTATCTTGACCTCTTTTTCTGAAATGGGATTCATAAGCAGCTGATTCAGTTCCCTAGAGATAACTGTAGGAATGACATCTAAAAAATCAGGGTCCGCACTCAATTCACCTTCCTCTTGCTTGAAGATTGAAGAGAAGTGAAAAAGTTTAGCATTAATCAGAGCTTGGTCATTTACCTCATTTCCATGGTGGTCTTTAATGGTAAAATTTTTATTGAGGGATCTCCTTCCTTTCACTGAATTATGAAAATATTTAGTATTCCTATGCCCTTCCTTTAACCAGAGATCTCTGGATTTTTGTTTCCAGTAAATCTCTTCCCTCTCGAAAACTTCACTGTATTATTCCTTCAGTTCTTTTTCCTGTAGAAATAGATCCTTATCCATACCCCCTTTCATCGTTTGTTCATTAACCTTTTCTAATTCCATTTCCAGTCTGAACTTTTCATCAAAAATATTTTTGAACACCTCCCAGTTCCACACTTTAAGCTGCTCTTTTAGGAATTGTAATTTCTTGAAAAATTGAAAAGCCTTATTACCTACCCTCTTGGGTGCATTGTTCCACCATTGGGAAATAAGATACATAAAACCCTATTTTTGGAGCCACATCTTTTCAAACCTAAAGGGTACTCTATTAGGAGTGGCATCATCGGCAATTCTCAAGACAATTGGAAAATGGTCAGAACCAGTTATTGATGAAATCTCTGCCTAACATATCCAATTAGTATCTATCCAATCTCCTCCAAGGAGATATCTATCCAGATTTTTAGCTATGTTTGAAAACCCCATTCGTCTATTAGTCCATGTAAATATGCCATTATGGAACTGCACATCTTGGAGCTCATTTATCATTATAAAATCCGCAAAATCCTTCTGGCTTTGACTTATCCATCCTTTACCACCTAGTTTCTCTGAGGGGGATGTAAGTGCATTAAAATCCCCTCCCAACATAAACAACTTGTCCTTTATTCGATTGCATATGATAGAAAGGGAATTCCAAAGTTGTAGTTTCTGATCCCGATTACAAGGTCCATATACATTAATAACATAGAACTTCATTCTTAACTGAAAGGAAGTAACCTCCAACAACTGCCAAAAAATATCCTCTTCCACCAGTGTCACATTCATCATTTACTCCTTCCATAAAATTCCCATTCCACCTGAGTTGCCTATTGCCTCTATGAACAAGCATCCCTATTGACTGAATTTCCTCATAAACTGTTGTTTACCTTCCCCACTAAGCTTCATTTCTTGCAGTAGAACTAAATCTGGTTGGGTTTGATCAAAACAATGCTTGATCAAACACCTCTTATCAGAGGCATTGCAGCCCCTGACATTCCACAAAAGCAACTTCATTGCTTCCGGGAAGATGGATAACCTCTTCCCCATCTCAGCAGTTTTGCCTGGTCTGCCGCATTACCAGCTATTGCTAATTTAGCCTGTGCAGATTTGGGTCCTCTTTTCTGCTTGGCCTTTATATTTGGTTGCTTCACCTGTGAAGGGGTTTGATGGATAATTCTCTCTTCAATGATATCTGCTTGATCTTGCAACCCCAACTCCTCATGTTTATCCTCCTCCTCTAGTGACTCATAATCTGATTCTGAATCCCATCCATTATTCACATTTTCCTCATTCATTGAGGAGTCTAAGATTCTAATTGGGGATATCTTAATGTCTCTGCATTCATCACTAATCTCATTCCTCTATGTTGGGGAAAACTTCCTACACACATCATAGGTGTCGTTTGAAACCGAGTCAGGTTTGCTACTTCTATTTGTATCCTGCCGTCGATACCTTCTCGGGGTGGTTTGAATCTCCCCTTGTTCCATAGTATTTGGGACAAAATTGAGATCCTGTTCATTCCTAACCTCTCTTTGTAGCTCCACCTCCTCTTCCATAGGGGTTTCCTTCACCATTTGGGTGGAATCTGGGCTGTGTTGGATTTCCTCTTGTAGAGTGGAATCTGCCTGATTTTGTTCATTGTTATATATCATTACATCCATTTTCTTTTGCAAAGACATGTCCATTCCCACACTGTCCCCTCGACCCATAATCATTTCTTCCTCGTTTGTTATTGCCCACTCAGGGAGTCAAGTTTTCTTTGCTTCCATTTCTTTGATCCATTCCAAGTTTTGATTAACTTCCAGCCCTTTTGTTGCAGGGAAGCTGCCACCTCTTTCATGTTACTTGTGGTTTGTTCAGTTTCAATCTTTAACCGCCATCCCCCATGTGTAATATTTTATAATGATCCCAACGCCACAAATTCTAGAATTTTATAACAGTCCTGTATTTTCACCAGGATTTTGGAATAGGTGTGAAAATCATGAACATCCACTACCTCTTCATATCTAATAAATGATCCTATATAGTTTCCTATGGCTGTTAGAGATGCCTCATCCTTATACTTCCAAGGCAAGTTTGTTAATCTTAACCAGACGACCACTTCTTTTACTTTTGTTATTTCTGGATTAAAATTGGGTTTCCAGTCACAAATGAACAGATCCTTATTGTCTATCATATACGATCCCCCTTTCATGACCCATTCTTTGTCCATTTTTTTAGGGCATATATCCATTAAAAACCCATTAGCTAGGGTTTTAATTTTGAAATGATCTCCCCATTTTGATGTTATCCATCTTTGTATTTTATCAATGGAAGGCCATTGCCCTAACCATTTCATAAAAAAGGCTCTATCTGTTAACTGATCTATAGAGTCTTTCTAGAAATCATTGTTAACCAGAAGGGATGAGGCTCTTACCACTTTGAGTTCACCATTATCGGTAGATAAGACGTTCTCATCAATCCATGCTTCCAGTTTTTTTGAATCCAGCTTGTTCTCTTTTGGGTGCCAAAACTTCCTTTCAATCTGATTGAATTTTAGAGGCTCCAAGTTATTCCTTTTTTGCCACATATGCCTTGATGGCACTCGGTGATTCTCCCATCTCCCACCATCCCTATCAAAGTCACTAGTTTCCCCTCTATGGTAACCTGATTTACTACTTTTAGGGAGTTTTGCATCTGTATTAAAACCTTGCATTCGGTGTCTGCTGTAGGGCCATTTCTCCTTTGTGTTATCACTAATCCAGGGAGGCCCCATCTGTCTGATATTCCACTGCGAGAGTCTCTAGTCCGGTGTTGTGAATCCCCGTGTCTGGTAAGGCCTCCAGGGGCGCCATCGGCCATTATAGCCGTTGAAGCTTTCAGGCACCATCCGTTAAAGTATTACATATATAAGGCCTTCGGAAGTTGTAATACTTAATTGAAAAAAAATCCTTAAAATTCTTGAATTCTTGGAACTGTAAACATCCTTTCTACTTCAATGTTTTACATTTTTTCTTTTAAATCAACAAATTAACCTCCCTTTCAAACTTTGTCAATAGTTTTAATGAATTTTCAAACTCATTGCTTTGTTGACACAGTGTATTCTCTACGTCCTTTAAATATTTTCTTTGTTATCAGGAAATTGACCTTCTCAAACTTTGTTGGCAGTTCATAGGTTTTGAGAACTCCTCTATTTACTACTTCTTTTTCTTCTTTTAAAATTCATGTCTTTCATTTAATTGGCAAATTGGACCCCCCATTGAACTTTATTCGTGAATCCATGAATTTTAAGCTTTGACTTAGCTTATCATTGGCTAAGTTTCTCCCTTTACTAAGTATGTTGATATTTTAATAGGTTTTGTGAACCTCGTATTTCATTGACATGTTACATTATTCCTTAAAATAATCAAACATCTCTGTATCAATATATTAACATCTTTCTTGAAATTTATCCTCAAATCTACCGGTTTCAAGAACCTCTAATATTACTGACACCTCCTTTGCACCTTGAACTTCAACTAATCGAAAAAACTCTCTTTTACTAACCTCATTGAAGGTTAGGAATGTTTTGAAAATCCTTTGACTTTCTGACAAAACCCATTGTCAACGATTTGAATAGTTTTTAGAACCTCACTTCTTATTTACATGCTTTTAAATTTTTTTGACAAGGAAGACTTTAAAGGTTTGAGGAGTTTTTGAAACCTCCAAAGTTATAAATATTCAAAGTAATACTGACAAACTAAAGATAGACCCAACAAGGCTCAACTTTCAAACTTGGAAAATTTACAGGTTATTATTTTAACACAAAACATCGTAAAGAGAGATGGTGAAAATATGAAGAATTTGATAAAACTGTTGGTTAGTGAGACCTTTTTGGTTACCAAAATAGTTTCGAAAACTTGGAAAAGTACTGAGATGGTGAAAATGGCTATGTATGGAGGCTTTTTGAGAAAACAAAATACTTAACGAGCCTTATTGGTTGATTCAAATGCTTTAAAATATTATTTATGTATAAGAAATAAAGAATTTTAGGGTGATGACATAAATGAGGTAACAATTGGCTCCAACTAGGGACAAGGACTGCAGAGAACAAACCAAGGGATCCAGGAACTTAAGTATAGATTAGTGCTTAATCCATGGGCAATAGAGTCAAAAAGTAGAGTAGGAAGATATAATGTTGCTCGATAGAAGGGTGGAGGGGAAACTAGGCACAAAAAAAATGGGCAAGTTGAAAATTGGGACGAAGCCAAAAAGAACCTAGACTAACAACACTGCACAAATTCCCAATGTATGTATAAGATAGGGAGATCCTACACCAGAAAGGTGCTCAAAGATGTTCAAATGAATCCATTGATAAGCTACGAGAAATAAGACCAGTTGAGGAAACGAGATGCACAAATATGTAGCATATACACATTTAAAGATCACTTCATATTGATTCCCTAAAGCTATATTCTTATGAAAATTTAATTATTCTTTTAAAAAAACTATTTTAAAAATTAACTTATATATTTCCTCAACTTAAACTTCAACTTCAACTAATCGTTAATATTGATGTTTTAATTTTTACTATATGGACAAATTAGTGAAATGTGTGTTTTTCATTTAACAAACTTACTCTATGATATATATTTTGAAACAAACTAGCTTTTATTGGATTTTGGTAACTTGTTGGCGCAAAATAACTTGAATTGAAAGATATACAATAGTCACACATCATTCTTAATTTTCATTATCTAAAGAAAAATATGGTGAAAATGACACAATCAACTTTTAATAAGATATGATAATAGTACCATAACTTCTATGAAATTTTTTAGATGTATACGCGCACACACACACACACACACATACACACACACACACACACACACACACACACGTACACATACACATACACATACACATACACATACACATACACATGCACATACACATACACATACACATACACATACACATACACATACACATACACATACACATACACATACACATACGTGCACGTGCACACACACACACACCCACACACACATGTGTGTGTGTATCACACACACACACACGTATACACACACAGACATGTGTGTGTGTGTGTGTGTGTGTGTGTGTGTGTGTGTGTGTGTGGGCGCGCGCGTGCGCGCACACACACACACAGTTAATGAGACTAGTTAGTAAACTTATAACTTTTGTATAGGTAATATTAATGCAACAACATATATTAATAAAATAAGTAATTCAAACTTTAAATAATGACAATTATAGCAATGGATACAATGCTAATGAGACTTGTTAGCAAACTTAGAACTTTTGTATAAGTGGTATTTATACAACAACATGTAGACTATGATGTATAGTTTGAACTTGAAATAAATTTAGCATGAAAATGCTTTATTCCAATAATAGATTTTACAACCTTTAAATTTTGACATGTCATTTGATTTGTCCACTTCTATTTATTATTTTTGTTGGCATGGATCAAGTCATGTTTATTTAATATTTCAATAAATCAAATTTAAGTTTGTTATTTGATTTGACTTTATAAAGCTTTTATTAATTTTTTCCCAAGATTTTTCTAATATTTTGCTTGTTCATATTATGTATATCTTATATGTACCAAAGAAGGCGAGGAGTAGAATAAAGAAAAGTACATGCATTAATTGCAAGACATTTGAATATATAAGTGAGACTAAGATGTTGCATTCACATATTTATATCAATATTTAACTATACACATGCCATCTTTTTTTTAAAAAACTTTTGTCATACCATAAACATATAAAATAAATATGCTAATTGAAAATGAAATGTTGACAACATATTCAAGACTTTAATCTATACACATTTACAATGTTTATAAATGTATATATTATTTTTAGATATGATTTTATATATGTACAATTTCTTCTCATATAAATTTAAATTAATTTGTACAATTTTACTATACAACTAAAATATTTAATCATATATATTAATAATTTTTCAATTGAAGTAAAGTAGACAAACTCTTAAATTCATTATTCCAAGGTCTCATTATTTATTTTTAATACATAAGATAATTATTAATAAGATATAATATTAATTAATCCAAGATTAATAATACTAACGACCATCTTAACAACAAACCCACTCAGTTTTTTGCCCTTCCTTCTCAAATTCAATTACATGCATTAATTAAGGGTCATTTGAACTTAAAAATGAGACTGAGATGTTGGACTCACATATTTATATCAATACTTAACTATACAATTGTCAATTGAAAATGAAATCTTCACAACATATTTTAAATCTTAATAGTACATTAATAATACATTTTCTTCTCCTATAATTTTATTATATCAATATTTAACTATACAATTGTCAATTGAAAATGAAATCTTCACAACATATTTTAAATCTTAATAGTACATTAATAATACATTTTCTTCTCATATAGTTTTAAATACTAATTCTTCTAATTTTACTTTCAACTAAAACATTTAATCATATGAAATAGACAAACTCAAAATGTTTATTCAAAAATCTCATAAATTTGTTTGTTATATATAAAAAATTTATTAATAAGATACAATATTATTTGTTGAAAGACTAATAAAACTAGCGACCATCCTAACAATAAATTCCAGTCCAATGCTCGCCCTTCCTTCCGAAGTACAATAATATGTAATTTTCAAATTGAATGTTCTTATTATCGTAAACTGGATTTAAAACACAGCATTTAAGAGGAAACGTGCCTGAGATAAGATTTGCCTGCATTGACCGGAAAATATCGCAGTGAATATAATACGATTGAGTGGGCCAGAGGATAACAGACCAAAAGAACCTGTGAAAAGACTCCAGCTAAGCGATCAACCACGCTGCAGGTCTTTAATAATTCTTCGGGAAGTTGCCAGTTGGAGTAAATTCGATAAATTTAACGGGCAATGGGCAATGGGCAATGGATGATTTGGCGTAAGCAATGATGAAAATGAGGAAAAAAGGCGTCGGAAGTGATTTTCTTTGCGCCTGCAAAAAGTAGCTGGCCTTTGAGCATAGCAAAGTTGGACGGACTAAATCATACAGGAAAACTTCTTTACTGCTATGTCGAGACAAACGAAGGGACACAGAATAGGGTGACCTGGCATTGTTTTAATTGGTTCAACCCTAGATATCTACGGAATGCATGGTAAGCCTTTTGGAGGCTTAATAGTGCCAATTTTGTCCGGGTATGGATGATCGGACAGTAATGTTGCTTGCTAGGCTTAAATTTTTGGTAGGGTTACAGAAATAATTATTTGCTTTTGAAACGGATCGCTGCTGCATTTGCAACAAGCGGGGAGGCGGAGGTGCGGGAAGTGAAGTGGGTGAAGAATGGGGCTCATTTCAGGGATTGTTTTCGGCATAATTGTCGGAATATCACTGATGGCGGGGCTGAAAAAAGCCATGGCGTGGCGGAGTCTCAAGCGTATTTCAAAGGTACTAGTTATTTTTTTCCCTCATGCATGGCTGCTTTTTGTTTTTTCAAACTGTAATTTCAGTTTTAATTACGGCCTGGACAAGACTGTGTAATTATATCAGACAAAGATATTTGTTAGTACACCCTAAGACACCCTGTTGTTTGTGAGCACATTAAGCTCAATTAGATTGGTATCTTATGTAAGGATATTAGGCACAATTATACAGATATTTCTGTTTTTCACGGAAGACACTAAATTGCATGTAATGATGTTATGCACAATTACACTTGTGCCTTGCAATATTAAGCACAATTACAAAGAAACTTGTGATTGTAACGTGATACAGGAAGTTGTATGTAACGACGTCGTGCACAGTTAGATGCATAGTAATTTGTTTGTGATTACAACCTGCAATTATACACATATTTTTTGAACAAAAATAAACTTTTCTCAATGGTTAACCTAGGCTAATTAAGAAGATACAATCAAGCAAGCACAATGAACATATATTAACTTTTTTTGTCTAACTGTAATCTCAGTTAAACAGTTTCATTATGGCCTGGACGTGACTATGTAATTACATCAGACAAAATTACACAGATATTTGTTATTTTACCCTAGGACACTCTGTTGTTTTTAAGCTCATTAAGTTTAATTACACTTGTATCTTATGTAAGGATATTAGGCACAATTATATAGTTATTTCCGATCATCATGTAAGACACGAAGTTGCATGTAATGATGTTATGCACAACTACACTTGTATCTTATATATTGAGCACAATTATAAAGATATTTGTGATTATAACCTAACACATGAAGTTTTTTTTGTAACGACATGTTGCACAATTAGATGCATAGTAATTTGTTTGTGGTTACAGCTTGATATATGAAGTATGTAATAACATCATGCATAATTGTACACATTATTTTAGATGAAAATAAATTTTTTTAATTGTTAACCTAGGCTAATTAAGTAGATACAATCAATTAAGTACAGTCAACCTAGATTAACTAATGACAGCTGGGACTGATGAGCTAGACAATTGCTCTCGCTCTTTTAGGAAAGTAAATGTGGCAGGTAAAATGTTTAGCTCTATGACTGAAGAATTTGGACTTTTGATGAAGATTCAGGAATCTGGGTTTTATCTAGCTTAGAAAATGGTCTCTTTCTCAATTATATGCCTCAGGACTTGTGATGAACTAATGCTCTTATAGGGGTCAACTTTGCATAGCTAGGTCAAGTCTGTGATTGTGTTTTCATCCTTTGGCTGCAGACTTGTCCTTAACAATGTCTGCTCTTGCTCTGGTGTTTGCCTATATGATCTTCATTAGCCCTTCTCCTTTCTGATATCCAAGGTCTGGCAGCATTTGAGAATACCCTGGAAGGGTCACTTTCATGTCACCAGGAGACAAGTTCTCCTTGGTCAATCCCTGTAAGTGTGTACAAAAATTGAAAGACAATAGGCAAGGGCCTTAGAATGATGTATGAAGATTTTTTACTTATTGATTGCTCTTTTTAATGCCTTAGAATGAGAGAATACTTGTGAATTCATGATGGATGTTAGAATTAATTCATTGAATGTGTTTAAATGCTAGCACATATGTGATATCCCCTTTCCAAAATAGACTTTAATAAAAAATAAATAAATAATAAATAAGTAAATGCTAGCACATATGTGATATCCCCTTTCCAAAATAGACTTTAATAAAAATAAATAAATAATAAATAAGTAAATGCTAGCACATATGTGATATCCCCTTTCCAAAATAGACTTTATTAAAAAATAAAAAATAAAATTATAACATAGAAATAATAAATAAGTAAATAATAATGAATTATAGTAAAATATAATTACAAGACAAATAAATATAAAGTCTCAGAGTAAACAAAATTGTGGTTTTTTTGAATACTTTGTGTCGTCGATCTGAAGAAGATCATTATAGTTCATTGTGTTGAACGATTCATCAATTGTGTTATGCGCCCACGAATATCGCTGTGGATGAATGTTAAAGATTAGCAATTAATGTTTAGGGCGATATCAGTTGAACTCCAGCGATAGTCATATTATTGTTGGCAAGAACGAACATTGGCGATAAATAGTGACAAATTCATATAAACTCATCAGTCAACAACGATATGTTATGGTGCATATTTAATCCTGAATATTAAAGAAGTCAAACTCTATGAAGAGGTCAATATCAATAAAGAAGATTGGGTCAAGTATAGAGATTAAAGTATGGTGCGATGCAAACATATACATTGTTAAATTTTGAACCAGAATAACATAATAAACAAGATGAACAGATAAACACAAGGATTTACCCTGGGAAAACCCTCCTCGAGGGAGAAAAACCCAGCCACACCAAAAACAATCTTTTATTGAATATAATAATGATCTGGATACAATATTCAGAATACTTAGATTGCACACCCCTTTATGAATGCTACACTAACTTTCTCTTTACCAAAAACATTGACTTACATAGAATAATGCTGATATCCTTAGCACACAGAAGAATGAAGGTATTTACACATTGCTGATTATTCAGAATAATGATGGTAAACTGGAACTTGAATACTCATGATATATCACACTATGAACACCTACAGAAAGCTCACACCAAACTTAGCACTATGCATGATAGCTATAATCACACTGAAAATCATACATGATGGACACTAACAATCATATGCTGTAGTTGTAGAATATCTGAACAACACCAAATTTGACGCCTTCACACAATCACCACTAACGTGATCTCAGAATAATTGCTTCAACCAACAGAACGATAACACTTCTCTGCAAAGAAAAAAGGTAACTAAATTCTTTGTCTTCTGTGACCAATCGAACAGATTGCAGTTACGAAAGTAGATGACCTATCATATTTAGGAACCAGAAGACCCTTCAGTCTTCAATCATTCGCCACACAAGGAGAAATGAAGGGTCATCATCTTGGACACGTAGAAGATGAGCTGGAGCATCATGACTCTACAAAGGCAGCATTGACTCTTCAAAACTGTTCAAGGTATAAGACTCTTCATAGTCTTAATTCACTCGACCATAAGGAAGGAAATAGCATTGACGAGTATAGGCAACACATATATACAACCTATATGTTGATGAAGTCATCGCAGGTATGGAAAAATGTCTTTTGCAGCTACAATCGCTAACACTCCCTCTTAGAAAAGGAGATATCTTTTCCAGATTCTCATGTCATGGAGTCTCTCAACATGACAGTCACAATGGCTGCACCCATTTGTGAGAAAACTAAAATTTATCACGGAGTCTCTCAACGTGATAACATCATGGAGTCACTCAACATGATGTTCACCATGGCTACCCCCATGTGTGAAATAAATGTAAACACAAGCTCTCATTCGCGGAGTTAGTCAACGTAATGTTGTCATGGAGTCTCTCAATATGACATTCACTATGGCTACTCCCATGAGTGGAAAGAGCAATACCTCTGTCTTAGAGGCAAACAAGGGCTTTCACCTCAAATTTCTTTGTCTCAAAGAAAAATGCATTACAAGGGCTTTCACCTCAAATTTCTTCGTCTCAGAGAAAAATGCATTATTAACAATTAACAAGAATCACTAATGATGAGACTCTCAACAAGATCATCATTCTCCACAATACCAAGCTTATTTCGAAGATATGAAAACTTCACTCTGGAAAGTGGCTTGGTGAGAATGTCACTTGTTTGCTCATCACTTGAGTTGAATTGCTTTCCTTGGAACCATATCTCTTAAATAATGATATTTAATCTCCACATGTTTGGTTCTATCATGAAATACTGGATTAACAGAAAGGTTCACACAACTTTGATTATCACAATGAATCACAGTTGGTTCCAAAGTCTGCCCAAACAGTCCCGCAAGAAGCTTTTGAAGCCACATTGTTTCTCGAGCCGCCACACGAGCTGCACATGACTGTTTGCTGCTGCATCAAGAAATCATAACAGAACCTAAGTTGAAACAACAACCGGAAGTACTCTTCCTGTCAGGCACACACCCGACCCAATCAAAATCAGAAAAACCTTGCAATTTCAGGTCTTCATAAGAAGTTTATTTCAGACCATATCCCACAGTACCACGCAGATATCTCAATATATGCTTTGCTGCAACAAAATGAATTTGTCTAGGCTCACACATGAACTGACTGAGAGTGTTTACAACATAACAAATATCAGGTCTACTATTGACTAGATACATCAATGATCCAATCAATTGTCTGTACATGGTGGGATCTACTAAATCTGAACTGACTACACATTCATGTAACTCTCTCAAATTTGATTCCATAGGTGTTGACATGGACTTGCAATCCAACATACCAAATCTCTTCAAAATATCTATAGAGTATTTCCCTTGACACAAAATAATCTCATTAGGCCTTTGCCACACTTCTAGTCCTAGAAAGTAATGCATAAGACCAAGATATTTCATCTCAAATTCAAAAGCTAAATCTTTCTTACATTTGACAATGAGATTATCTACGCCAGTAAGAAATAAATCATCAACATAAAGAACTAAGATTAAAGCTTTATCATCAATTAGCTTGAAGTAAATATTTGGATCTGCATCATTCTTGGAGAATCCCAAGTTCAATAAGTATTGATCAATCCTTTCATACCATGCACGCGGTGCTTTCTTAAGGCCATACAAGGCCTTTTTCAATCTGCATACATGAGATTCCTTCTCATGAATCACAAAACCATCTGGCTGCTCAATAAACACCTCTTCTTCAATCACACCATTAAGAAATGCTGTCTTTACATCCATTTGATGTAATTTCCAGCCTTTAACTGCTGCAATAACAATGATAGTTCTGATAGAAGTATACTGAGCTACAGGAGCAAATGTCTCGTCATAATCTATACCTTCCTTTTGAGAGAAACCTCTTGCCACAAATCTTGCTTTATACTTTTCATTACTCCCATCAACTGCATGCTTAATTTTGAACAACCACTTAGAAGATACCTTTGATTTTTCTTTAGGCCTAGGAATAACATCCCAAACGTCATTCTTGATGATAGATTGATATTCTTCAGTCATAGCATCTCTCCATACTTGCTGATTTGATGCCTCCTCAAAACTTGAAGGCTCAGACTCAATGATATAACTCATTAATGCAACATAATCTGGAAACTTATGTGGTCTCTTGCTTTCTCCGAAGGTGCCACGAGGAGCTCCATATTTTTCAGCCTCTTGCATAGCGTGTCTAGCCCACAAAGGTCTCTTTCTATCTAATGAAACATTACTTGGTCCATTGGTTGGTTCTATGGGATCAACTGGATCAATAGATTCTTCTAATTCAGTAGACTCCCTCTGAATCTCAGAAGGAGAATCAGGAGCAACAATGTCCATATCTTGAGAAGTCTCTTGTTCTTCTCTA
>MU225778.1:547886-596846 GCA_018584345.1 Thuja plicata | reverse complement strand
CTTAGAAGACTCACTGTAATCAACAAAAATTCCTTTCTTGCTTGAAGGTTCTAGCTTAGTCATTTTAGAATTTTTGGGTGTTCATGTGCCTAAAGATAAAAGATCTAACTTCTGGTTTAATACCTCTTAATGCCTCTTCAGTAGTCATATTATCCAAAATTTGATGTGGACTTCGATTCTGAACATAGAAAACTGTTCTGCAAGCTTCTGCCCAAAGAAAAGTTTGCAAATTTTGATCACAAATCATAGCTTTTGCTGCCTCCACAATGGATCTATTCTTTCTTTCCGCAACTCCATTTTGTTGTGGGTTATATGGAACACAAAACTCCTTCTTGATCCTTGCCTTAACACAACATTTTTTAAACACACTAGAAGTATATTCCCCTCCATTATTTGATCTTAAAACTTTGTTTTTTTATCAGACATGTTTTCAACTTGAGCTTTGAACTCTTTAAATCTAGAAAGCACTTCATCAGACTCCTGAGATTTCAAGAAATAAATTCAGGTCTTATGAGAAAAGTCATCAATAAAAATCATATAATACCAAAAACCACTCAAAGATGCAACAGACATAGGTCCACATAAATCAAAATGAATCAGATCTAAAATCTCCTTTGCTCTACTTTCACTATTGTGAAAAGGACATTTAACATTCTTAGCTAAGGCACAACCTTTGCAAATACCATCATGCTCTTGATTAAGCTTTGGAAGACCAACAACCATCTTCTCCATGGAAGAAAGAGTTCTGAAATTTAAGTGAGCAAATCTTCTATGCCACAACTCACTTGTATTGATGGAATCATGTGCTAAAGCTTGAATAGGACGAACAGAAAGTCTGTATAGACTCTCTTGACGAATACCAATTTCACAAGCTGTCTTAATGCTAATATTCAATGGCACAACTTACTTGTACTGATGGAATCATGTGCTAAAACTTGAATAGGAGGAACAAAAAGTTTGTATAGACTCTCTTGACGAACACCAATTTCACGAGCTGTTTTAATGCTATTGTTTTTCTTCCATGCAAGCACTTTACCTTCAGCAAATGCAACTTGATATCCTTTGTTCTCTAATGCTGAAATTGAAATCAGATTTCTCTTGACCTGGAACAAACAAGACATCTCTCAAGTGAAGAGGGATGCCTGAATCTAGATGAAAAGTAGTCCCAACACTTTTCACTAAATAACAAGCATCATCACCAATTATTACTTGCAAATGAGTGTCCTTTTCCACCAAGTTAGAAAGATGCTCTCCGTATTCTGTAATATGACGAGAAGCACCACTATCAATTAACCAAGTATTACTATCAGTTGGAACATTGCTTGAATGGGCTGAGTTGAAATAAAATCCCTCTGAATTGTCACTAGATTCTTTATGAGGTGAATCATCATCAACATTTGCAGCAGCAACATGATGTTTTGGTCTTGTTAAACAATCTCTGGCAAAGTGACCATACTTGTCACATCTGAAGCATTGAATTCTAGAGAGATCCTTCTTCTTCGGTTTAGGAGCTAAATCTGAATTTCTATCTCTATTCCTCTTGAAATTTCCTTTTTTTCCTTTCTTTTTAGATGTTTGAGCAGCAAGGACATGATCTTCATGATGAGATTTTCGTCCATTGCCTCTTGCTTCTAATTTGAATTCCTTTTGAATGCAATCAACCCTCAGATGATCAAACTTGGGTAATCCATCTCTTCTACTAATGCCTTGAATAAAAGGTTCCCAAGAATGAGGGAGACCATTCATGGCCAACATAACCAAGTCTTTAGCTTCAATTGAATCTCCAATGACACTAAGCTGATCTTTCAATTTTGTAATCTGCATGAAGAAAGAGATAACTGATTCTCCTCTAGCCATTTTTATATGAAGGAGTTGACGTCTCAAGGCCAGAGCTCTGCTGGTATTATTGAATTCATACAAGCTTTTAAGATTCTCAAACATGTCTTTAGCTGAATTCAATTTGGATATAATAGTCACAAGATGAACCTTTACAAAATCAATTAGTATCTTCCGTGCCATAATGTTATTCTTCCTCCATTGAGCTTTCTCGGTATCGTCAGTTAGCTTAGGCACATCACTTTTCACATAGTCAACCTTGAGTCTGTTCACCATTTTGAAACCTGAGAGAATCAATCTAGAAGAGAAGAAAAGAATAATTTGCTGCTTGAATAGTTCTGGTTCTGATTTTTATTTAAACCCGCTTTGATGTTAAATTTTGAATCAGAATAACATAATAAACAAGATGAACAGATAAACACAAGGATTTACCCTGTGAAAACCCTCCTTCTCAAGGGAGAAAAACCCAGCCACACCAAAAACAATCTTTTATTGAATATAATAACCGTGTTACCCGGGGATGCGTCCCTGGCCTAAAACCCATCGTTTCTGGGACAAGGGGACGGCTGGGGGACATCCCCACCTCATTACTATGCATAATAGACTATAGTTAATACATATTGAGTATTCAATCAATTACTATTTACTAAATGGCATTGAAATGTTGTATGTTAAGGCTCTATGATGTTTAACTGGCATGCATTGTCCATATTTTCATATGAATGTAATGTATATTTGCAAATTTCCTTGTATATTTGAAAATTTTCCTATATTTATAGACATCCCCTTTACCGTCCCCTGCCGTCTCCAAAATTGGCAAAAATATTTGCCGTCCCAGAAACCCGTCCCCCCGTCCCCGTCCCCGTCCCGGAAACTTGGGGTAACACTGTATAATAATGATCTGGATACAATATTCAGAATACTTAGACTGCACACCCCTTTATGAATGCTACACTAACTTTCTCTTTACCAAAAACATTGACTCACACAAAATAATGTCGATATCCTTAGCACATAGAAGAATGTATTCACATTGCTGATTATTCAGAATAATGACGGTAAATTGGAACTCGAATACTCACGATATATCACACTATGAACACCTACAAAAACTCACACCAAACTTAGCACTACGCACGATAGCTATAATCACACTGAAAATGATACACGATGGACACTAAGAATCATATGCTGTAGTTGCAGAATATTTGAACAACACCAAATTCGACGCCTTCACACAATCACCACAAACGCGATCTCAGAGTAATCGCTTCAACCAGCAGAACGATAATACTTCTCTGCAAAGAAAAACGGTAACTAAATTCTTTGTCTTCCGTGACCAATCGAACGGATTGAAGTTACGAAAGTAGAATGACCTTTCATATTTAGGAACTGGAAGACTCTTCAGTCTTCAATCGTTCGCCACACAGGGAGAAACGAAGGGTCATCATCTTGGATGCGTAGAAGATGAGCTGGAGCATTGTGACTCTACAAAGGCAGCAACGACTCTTCAAAACTGTTCAAGGTATAAGACTCTTCATAGTCTTAAGTCACCTGACGATAAGGAGGAAATAGCATTGACGAGTATAGGCAACGCATATATACAACCTGTATGTTGATGATGTCATCGCAGGTATGGAAAAATGTCTTCTGCAGCTACAATCTCTAACATACATTTCCCTATCTACTATAAGAAGTATCAACACAACTGTCGTGAAAATTCATTATCATATATGAGTTAAGCTAAGGTATTAAGAGTCATTGATATGTTAATGGGTCGATGTTTGGATTAATACAACATCATTGTCAATGAGAAAACATTTATTATCATTCAGCAAAGAAACTAGAATGCTAAGATATGCCGTGATACCAATGGGAATACAATATGCCTTAACGAGGACTGCGATGCATATAGAGTGGCATCAACTTAATATCAATCAGCGATTATTTAATGAGGGAAGATTGATATTATTGTTTGGATGGGCAGGTATTATACAACTGAAGAATAAATATCATTGTGTGCAAATATCACTGTGTACGATAGGAGATATTGAACATTTGAAACCATAAACTAAAGTTGATCAAAGGTTATCGCTGACCAAGGAAGGATTAACAATTATTAATTCATTTTCTAATCACAATTACAGTACAAGGAAGAGACACACCTAGACACCTATTGCTAAAGTTTTTGGCTGTGGACATTTAACTCCTCACTTCTTGTCTCATTGTGGCATATTTAAGGATGACCATAAGTTCCTCTCAAATCAAATATAATGGAATACAAATCAAATGTAATGGAAGAAATGAGAATCAGATCAAGCATTCATAAAAGAAAATATATACATTATATCAAAGAAAGAGTTAATAAATATATTTAATACTCGTCGAGAAAGAGTGGAGTGAGGAAAGTGATTACTCCACAGTGCTGGTAAACATGTACTGGGTATACTGACAAATCAACAAAGTCTGAATTCATTGGCTGGCAATAAGTGGACAGCAAGAATATATTGGATATTACTCTTACAAATATATATATATATATATATATATATATATATGGAATACAGATCAAATGTAATGGAAGAAATGAGAATCAGATCAGGCATTCATAAAAGAAAAAAAAATATTATATCAAAGAAAGAGTTTATAAATATATTTAATACTCGTCGAGAAAGAGTGGAGTGAGGAAAGTGATTACTCCACAGTGTTGGTAAACATTTACTGGGTATACTGACAAATCAACAAAGTCTGAATTCATTGGCTGGCAATAGGTGGACAGCAAGAATATATTGGATATGTGTGTGTGTGTGTGTGTCTATGTTCAGATCCGTTACTACTTAGTACCTGAAGAGGAAGGGATTGAAGTGTTTCCAAAGAGGGGCAGTCTAAATCCGGCCAATAGGATGATTTCCAAGATAGGGTAGGGATCAATGTCCCTTAAACCTTGAGGGTATGGGCCCAAGATAGGATAAGGGTTTGGATCTGTAAACTTTGAGGGAGCCTATTGTGTTTGGTTTCTAAGCGCTTTGGCTACATTCATATCTTCTCCCTTCTCAAACTGAAGTAGTAATAAGATCAGCACTGACATAAAGAATTACAAATAGTAAAGCAACCAGATTACCTAATATGTTTTAGCATGATAAATGAACCATGTCTCTTACTTTGAACTATGGAATACCATAGATATGATAAAATGCTACTTAGTCCATTCAGTTTAGGCCATAAGAATATTAAAATGGGTTAAAACAGGCCTAAACCTAGTAGGGGACATTACAACATAGCATCAAATTGTGCATGTGTATTTAGTAAGCTCATGGTAGGAAAATAAAGGGAGACAATTTTTTAATATTTGAATTTGAATTTTAAAGAAGGAAAGGGGCAGTAAGCAGCTGTGATGCCGACCCTGTGACCATGGAAGTTTACTAGTGTGGGAAATTCGTTGTATCTAGGTGGATAAACTCTATAAGGAAGTAGGTGTATGCATAAGTGTAATAAATGCATGGATAGGGTGAATGCATCTAGTATTTCTGTTTATATGGATAGGTAAAGGCCAAGGGAATGAGCTCAACTTTATAGAAGATTGTGCCAATTGTTGATATGCACATATATCGAAACATTTTCTCATACTAGGCACATAACTCAATTGGAACTGTCATTGGGCTTATTATACTAATATTGTGATTATAAACTAATACACAATATAACACCATATGCTATTACAAGTGGCCTTGGAGGCTGACATGATCTAGTACATGTTATGAAACATTAAAATCAAAATTACACACTACAACAATTGTGAAATTGGTTACAAGCAATGAAAGCAATTTTAACTTTTGGGCAGTTTTGAACAAACAACAAGATTCAATGGAGATGGTAGGGCTCTATTGATTGCCTCTTAATTTGTATGTAATCTATGTGAGTTGCATTTCATTCCATTTGATAAAAACGATAGTGGTTAGAATGGAACATGCAGGCTTAAAAAATAATACTTAACCCTTTGGAGTATTTTGTGGCATAATTGAAATTCTCTGCAAGTACCTGCAGGTCCAAATGGCAGATGAGCACTCATTGGAAAAACTTGGCCCCAAATGTTTTAAATCACTTGTTGGGAGTTTTGCATAAAAAATGCTCAACTTGCAACATAACATGGTAAATCTTGCAATTCTAGGGCAAATTGTAGTTGTGATAAAAAAACAATTTTTGCGATTTTTTTAAAACATTTCATAGGCCTTTTGTCGTTGATGTGTTTGTTGTGTGTGAGGGTTTGTTTACCATGTCTGTATTTAGTAATCATAAGTTTACAGTGTTCATTGCATAATTGTGGGTGTCAGGTTTCTGTTTACAATATTAATTGCATAGAGGAATTGTGGGTGTTCGACATGTGAGACCGTGCCATCATTTGTTCGTTAGAGCTGTGTGTCAAGCTTAGATAATAGTTTGTTTAGCTCTTTCAAGACATATAAGACATGAGAATATGATGGCCCAAAATAAAATAAATGTAGAAATAAAGCTTTAAAGTCGATTGATGTTTGGAAAATACAAATGGTCGACCTCCATACTGTTTTATGTTTTGAATGTTCATGTAATGAGATTCTTGGGAGATTTTAATTTTTATGCCATGCACTTTATATGCATTGATATTATTATTAGATTCTTGTGAGTTTTTATTGCTTCAATGCTAATTAATATTTTTTATTGGATACTCTTCCAATGCATCGTATTATCCATAAAGTTTTTATTAGAATAATATCTTATAATATCTTTATTATTCCTTATTTAATGGTCGATATTGTAGATTCTGTATATATTAGAAACTTTCTAATTATACGATTGTTTCTTAATAGAAACATCGTCTCTTTGTAATCTATAAATGATCGCTTGATCATTCATTAATTCATTCAATTTTTTACCAATTACTTTCGTAATATGGTATTAGAGTAGAGTTAAATTTTTTCAAAAAATGTATAATTTCTTTTTGAAATTATTAGCTCTTAATTTTTGTGAAATTTTCTTGGCACCTAGGGTTTTTCGAGTTTCTTCTCTGCAATTCGTGGGTATTCAAAATACCTTAACCCATCGATTTCTTCTGCTGAAAAACATGTTTTTTCGCATGTTTGCTGGTGGCAATCTCTCTGTTCATGGTCGTGGCACCTTTCTGTGGTGTTAAAACATGATTTTCAGCACAGAACAAACTCATTTCATTCGTCATTCATCTCCCAGCGTCGCGTGACCAGTGTTAAGTGCTGTTTTTGGCACCATTTTCTTTTTCTCTCTGCAACCCATCTTGGGCTCCAACAGAAAAACGACCCTTCTATGCTTGCAACGATATTTTTCGGCCAGTTTCTCTGCAAAATGATGGCTTGTTTTTGCGTTTTCTAGCTCTCACGACCATATTCTTGGTTGCTTTTTGCTACAGACGAGCTTCTTTGCTACCATTTCTGCATTTTCTTCCAAGCTTCGCCAACCCGTTTTTTCTCTGCAAACGGCTAGGGTTTTCTATGTCAAAATCTTGTTTGTGGCCTGTGGTTTTACAGATTCGGCCTAGGGTATGATTTTTTGATTATTTTTTTCTGGAGTTTGTAGACCTTTCTTTCATCCGACTAAGGTTTTTTTCAAAACTCTCATTTTTGGTTGGATTCAAATTTTACTCATATTCTTTGTGGGTTTTTTGAGAGAATTTCTTGGTCATCGATCAAATTTTTTGGGTCTGCCAAAATTTGTTCCTCGGGATTTGTGCCAGCCGTACTAAGTCAATACCTAAATTTGCCTTTGCTTGTGTATTGGGATCCGTGCCTTAGGTTTCACACTCTTGTCGCCTGTTCAAAATTTCTTGTTTCTATGTCTTGGAAAGCGTGCCAATGGTGTGTCTTTGACCAACATTATGTTGGAAGGCAATCAACGATTCAACAACAAAAATTACAAGACATGGAAGCTGAGGATGGTAACTATCTTCGAGTATCATCGCCTTGATGAGCTTGTTTTAGGTAAAGAGTCTCGTCCTACCGACCTTGGACAAGATCGGGATAAGTTTGACGAGCACAACTGAGAAGCGGTTATGCTTCTCAAGCTCTCAGTTACTGATGATCAGTTGCCACAAGTGCCATCTAGGAAGACAACTACAGAGATCTGAACTCTATTCAAGGATCTCCATTAAACATCAGATAAAAGCCGAGCCTTCTTCCTGAAGAACCAACTATTCTCTATCATGATGGATGAGCATATGTCCTTACAGGAACATTTCACAAAGATTAAGGACATCTGAGATCAGCTTGAGGCCATTGGTCAAAAAATGGAGGAAGAGGGTATGGTAGTCATCACTCTGAAGAGTATTGAAATCCTATGAGCACTTCATCGAGATGCTCAACATTACTGCAACTAATGTTGACTTGAAGTCTCCAGATTTGTGCACCAAACTTCCGCAGCAGGACCATTGGAAACAACAGTGTTGTAGCAGTGCCGCTTCATCCTCCTCAAAACAAGCTTTTGCAGCCAAATCCTTTCACAAGGATAAGGGCAAATCTCATACATCAG
This sequence comes from Thuja plicata, assembly GCA_018584345.1. Lineage (NCBI taxonomy): Eukaryota > Viridiplantae > Streptophyta > Pinopsida > Cupressales > Cupressaceae > Thuja > Thuja plicata. The sequence continues at coordinate 588,479 of MU225778.1, read as the reverse complement.
GTCAGTAGAAAGGCTCTAGTCGGCCTCACGATAGCTCAAAGAAGAAGAAAGTTTGGTGTAACGACTGCCACAAATTTGGTCATTTAATCAAGGACTGTCAAAATCAGTATGCTTTCATGGCGAAGTGCCCTGCGGATCATGTGAAGTCTTCTACTTGGTACATAGACCTAGGTGCTTCTCGACATTTCACTCATTGGCATGATTGGTTCACAGACTTCTCCCATTTCACAGATCTAGTCATTTTTGGTGGAGAAGAGCATACTGTTGTTGGTAGAGGCAACGTTTAGATACAGTCTGGTGAGAGGAATCTCATATTTCTCAACGTATACTACGTTCCTTGCATGGAACTGAATCTTCTCTCAGTGAGCCAGATTATGCGACACTCTCCTCAGCTTGATGTGGTTTTTAGTTCACACAAGTGGTCCATTGTTGATCGTACAACACACTACTATTGTTGTTGGCATTGAGGATCATGGTTTGTACAAACTTGTGGATACTGGTGATTCTCTTGAGCATGCTTTTGCAGCTAAATCATGTTCTATCAGCAACCTTTGGCATAGGTGGTATGGTCACCTAAACATTCACTATCTTGCTCAACTTGTTCGTGAGGAAATTTGTTCTTGGCTTATCTGAGATTCAGATTCAGAATCAACGAGTTTGTGGAGCTTGTCGGGTTGAGAAGCAACACAGGATGCCATTCAAGAATGGTTACTCATGGCGAGCCTCCAAGGTATTGCTGTTGGTTCATGCTGATGTATGTGGTCTAATGAATACTTCTTCTGTTACTGGTGCCAGTTATTTCATGCTTTTTGTTGATGGTTTCAGTCGTAAAATGCGGGTGTACTTTCCTAGATAGAAATCAGATGTGTTTATTGTATTTCATAAATTTTAGGCCTTAGTAGAAAGAGTCTGGCTGTCCTATTGTCACTCTTAGGTCAGATAATGGGGGTAGTTTTGTTTTGCTTTCTCCACTTTTTGTGATACACATGACATCAAACGCCAGTTAACCACACCATACACTCAACAGTAGAACGACGTTGTTGAAGGTCGAAACTGCACTATCACTGAAATGGCTAGGTCAATGATGGAACATAGGAATGTTCCTAAGAAGTTTTGGGCAAAAGCAGTTTTTCATTGCAGTCTATCTTCTTAACCGGTCTCCCACAAAGGCCGTTAAGGGGAAAACTCTTGAGGAAGCCTGGACTGGTCGCAATCGTAGGATCAGTCATCTGAAAGTCTTTGACCCTTTAGCATATGTATGGATTCCAAATGCTCAACGCTTCAAGTTGGATTCCAAGAGTCAAAAACTTATGTTCACAGGGTATAGTGGCAACCAGAAGGCTTACCAACTGATTGATATAGACATTGATCGTCTTATCTTCAATTGTGATGTTGTCTTTGATGAAGAACTAGGACCTTTTCAAGTTTCCTTGTCTGTACAACACTCTGAGGATCAACCTTTGAAGGTTGTTGATTTGGGTGCCCGTCTTCCATTTGGTTCACTAGATGGGAGGGATGATTGAGATTTTGACTTTGATGATGCACTACCTTAATTTCCTTCGGATGATGCTCCTCCTGTTGTACTTGTTCCAACTGTTCCTCCTTCATCTGATGTTGGTTCTTCTACTCTTTGGCCTAAATGGTGGGCTAAGACTACCAGTGATCTTCGTCTTGATGAGCTCATCGAGAGTAGATCTTCCAGAAACAAGAGCAAGCGGCATGATATAGTAGACTTTGCTCTCATGGCCAACATCCATAGTATTTTTGAACCTCAAACATATTTTGAGGCTAAAGGGATTCCTGAGTGGGAAACGACTATGGAAGCTGAACACCAAAGTCTTTTGAAGAATAACACTTGGGTCCTTTCTGATCTTTCTCCAGGGAAGAAGCCCATTAGCTGCAAATGGGTTTGTAAAGTTAAGTACAAAGTGTACGAAACCCTTGACAAGTACAAAGCTCGTCTTGTTGCTAGGGGGTTCTCATAGAAGGAAGGCATTGACTACGAGGAGACTTTTGCTCCTACAGCCAAAATGAGTACCATACGACTTGTCCTTGCCTTAGCAACTCAGTTTGGGTGGAAAGTCTATCAGATTGATGTTAAGAGTGCTTTCCTCAATGGTAAGTTGCAGGAAGAGGTCTACATGATGCAACCTCCTGGATTCAAGGTATGTAGACTGGTGAAGGCACTTTATGGCCTGAAACAGGCTCCTCGAGCTTGGTACATCAAAATTGACAGGTACCTTAGAGATAATGGCTTTGTGAGGAGTCCATCTGACTCTAATCTGTATCTCAAGCACACAAGTGGAGATATTCTTTTTCTAGTTGTCTATGTTGATGACCTCATTATCACTGGTAGTTCGGCACATTTGATCGATCAGATCAAACAAAGTTTGTGTCAATCTTTTGACATGACAGTCTTGGGACTTTTGCACTATTGTTTAGGTGTTGAGGTTTGGCAGACCGAAGGTAGTATCTTCCTATCTTAATCTAAGTATGCCTGCAGTCTGTTGGACATGTTTTAGATGCAAGATTGCAAACCTGCATCCACACCTATGGAGAAAGGGCTGAAGTTGATAGCCAAATCAGATTCACTTGTGGTGAATGAATCAACATTCAGGCAACTGGTTGATAGTTTAATCTACCTTACTGCTACTAGGCTTGATCTCAATTTTTCAATGAGCTACATTTCACGCTTCATGACAACGCCCAAGGTTGTTCACTGGGTAGCTACAAAGGGTGTGCTGTGTTATGTGAAGGGGCACTACTTATTTTGGTCTTTTGTACAAAAGAAGTCGTGATCCTAAACTTATTGGTTTTATAGACTTAGGGGGAGGTTCCATTGATGATAGAGAATCAACATCTGGGTATGTTTTTAGTTTAGGATCTGGTGCACTCACATGGACTAGCAAGAATTAGCAGGCGATGGCTCTTTCCTTGATATAAGCTAAGTATCGAGGAACAATTAAGGCAGCTTGTGAGGCAGTTTGGCTTCGAAGGATGCTTTCAGACATGCAGATGTCTCAAGCAAGTCCTACTCCCCTTTATTGTGACAATGAAGGGGTGCTCAAACTAGCCAAAAACCCGGTCTTCCACAGAGAGAACCAAGCATGTTGACCTTCATTGTCATTTCATCAGGCAGCTGGTTGAAGACAGATCAGTTCAGTTGCTATATATTTCGACTGTAGATCAGACAACAAATATTCTCACCAAGATTTGAGCCCGGACAAGTTTGTAAAATTCAGGGGGCTACTTGGTCTAGTTGATAGACTGACCATTAAGGGAGGGTATTAGAATAATATCTTTATTATTCCTTATTTAATGGTTAATATTGTAGATTCTATATATATTAGAAACTTTCTAATTCTACGATTGTTTCTTAATAGAAACATCGTCTCTTTGTAATCTATAAATGATTGGTTGATCATTCATTTATTCATTCAATTTTTTACCAATTACTTTCGTAATAGTTTTGTAATGGCATTTTAACTTGAAGTTCATTTATATTGAATTGGTTTTTGGTTTATGATATGTACGAAGGAAATCTGTAACATGGTCCATAAATTCATTAATACGTATGTTTTTGAAAAATATCTTTATAAAAAATTATATTTTTAATGTTCAATAAATTTGCCAAAATTTTCTTGAGTTCGAGTTCTGTTCTTTTATGCTTAGCTGAGTAATTTACGAGTCCAATTTTATAAATATGATATTTGGTCCTACTCTTTTGTTCCATTCTATATGCCATGCTGGTTTTCACTCCCCTTCTATAGGAACGGTCCTACCAGCTGGTGGTTTTATCCTCTTCACCCAAGATGACACATCCAAATTCCAAATCAAAACAGTGTTCGACTGTCCAAATTTATGGCAGTGAATTATTTTCCTTCACAAAAATGTTGTGGGGATAATTGTTATGAATATCTACAACTTAACACAAGAAGAGTGTGATCATTAATTAATACAGTTTCAATATGATATCATAAGAAGTTACAGTCAATAAGAAATGTGCTTAAGAGAACCTTTCTGCTGATTCAAATTCAGCAACACACAGAGTTTTCCAAGGTTCAAGACACCAGGTTATAGTATTTGTTGATGTTTCCTGAAAATAAAAAGACTTTTTAAGCAGTGCCTTATGAATGAAACATGTCTAAGCAATCTTTGCAAGTACTGTTTTAGAATTGGCTTATATTTGAACAAGGGATCAATGTGTATTTTACGCTTTTCCTTTCTACATGCAATTTTTAGTTTGTGGAAGTTTGACTCAATTATTTTACAGGCTGTAGATGTTGCACTTCTTGGTGCACTTAACAGGGATGATTTGAAAAGACTTTGTGGTGACAGCTATCCTGAGTGGATATCATTTCCATTATATGAGCAGGTGAGTCTATCACTCATGCAGCTCTAGCATGGCTTTGAGGAATGTCATTGGATGCCCTTGAATTTGTGTATCAGGGAAGTGTTTCTTAGATTTGTAGCCTGGATTATCTAAAACTTTTCACATTGATTCCCTTCTGAATTGATTTATTTAAATTTACCATGTTGGAAATTTGCTTGGTTATGCTGTTGGTGTGACTAGTATGTGCTGAGATTCTATTTTGTTTGCCAAGATTATTTTATATGTCAATATCTACAGACTTCAAGTATCTATGTAAGTGGCCATATTTTATTTATGAGGGTCATTGCATCACCTAACTTTCGATTGGACACTGGATCTGTGTTTCTAGGGAGTTTATCATGTCATGCATGCTAACAATTATTGTGCAGTCAGGAGTAAAACTTGTGCTGTTGCTTATTTCATCCTTTATAAGATTTTGCTAGGAATTTGATTTTTTTTTGAAACATTATCTTAGGAAGGGATTCACAGTGGCAATCACAGTGGCTTGGCAATTAAAACTCTTGTTAAGATAAATGCTACTGATATTGACTTTAAGCTGTTAAACAGCCTAGCATTTCTAAATAAATAGTCCTATTTAAATATTTCTTACTTTTTTTAAAAATTGACTAGAAGAACATGATTTAATTATTTAGCCATCAAGAGAAAAACCTTTATTGTTTATTTTGGGTGTTGCAGGTAAAGTGGCTCAACAAACAATTAAGCAAAATATGGCCTTCTGTGGCAGATGTAAGTGTCTCATGCATATTTTTTCTTTCCCACTTAATAATCACAACTCATTGTGCTATTTTTTGCTGGGTAAGAAACTTTTGTAAATTGCGAGGTACTTCTAGGCATCTCAGATGTCTTTACCTAGTAGTTCTTAAACAAACATGTAATACCCCAAGCTTTTGTCGAAGATATGAATAATTAACAAAGGGGTGAACAAATGTTTTGTAATGCCATTGTAAAACAAATGTGTCACAGTGCACATCTTCACACTAGAGATGTCATGTCACACAACACAATGATACCTGCAGAGCATGATGTCCATACACAAAGCATGACCATTCGAGAGTGAAGCATGACTATACAACAAGGGAGAATTTCCCCTAACCACAGTGAAGTGGGTGCACGACCACTAACCCATCTCTCATAAATAGATAAGGACAAATTATAATGGACCTCCATTTACCAGTCCAAGGAAACTTGAGCATTGTTCCATTCCACAAAAGAAACCAAAAACACATTCAGACATCACAAATGATGTGGACATGACATCTAAACTACAAGGTATGTCTAAATAGGAAGTCAAATCGTAGGGAGAGTGATCATTTTGACGTAGTCTTTCACGAGGCTATCCATTTCTTCTTGAGACATGACTTACAACATAAAAGGAAGAATAATTAACAAAGGACATAAAATACCATTGAATCAAGATAGACATTAAGGAACAACTTTCAGCTGTGGAATTTTTCTTTAAATTATTGACAACTACCCAATATCTTAGGGTCACCCCTACTGGATGAAATCACCCCTTTGCCAGTTTGATTTTGCCCAGGCAGTTTTGGATTCACCCTTGACTATCTTGAGTTTGGCCTTGGTCAAATAGTAGATTTTGGATTGTTGGGATGCTTTGTTTGGGATGATAGGACTGCTAGAGGCTATTTTTTTCTTTTGAAGGTGATGTTGGTATTCCTTACTGTAAGAATTTGCATATAGAAACAATCCAAGATCCAGAGGCCAATGAATAACACAAAGACGAGAGATAATATGGACAAGAATAAATTGTATTCTCATCAGTGATGCAATAATGAATCAATTGGATTACATGAGATTAGTAAAATGTAGATGTGCTTGTTTATATAGGCAAGACAATAAGAGAAGATGATAACCAGGAGATAGCTTATCACCCACACAAGGTGGAATCACATGTCCACCATAGGTGGATCATCCTCCATTGTGCAATGAAGTATGTGCAACATGTGGAGGATGATAAAGTGATAAGTGCACTAAAGGTGGAGACAACACATAAAGTGGAATGTGATAACTACTATCATGACCTAAAGTGGAATCTCTCCTACAACATGTGCAACTAAATGTGCAAACTCCTAAGTGTCTCAAATGCAAACTATGTTATGCATTATCCTAAGTAAGAGTAAGTAAAGTGTAATTAGGTGAATATTTAATTACTGGTTCAGATCCAGGTCTCAATGCGGGTACGAGAACCCGGTACACAGATGCGTGAATTTTTTTTTGGGGAGTTTAGATGCATTTGGGTACATGTGTGTGTATATATCTATCTATCTATCTATCTATCTATCTATATTAAATAAATATACAGATTAAATTATTTGATAGTATGATACTTCATCATTTATCAATGCCAATTGCCAATGATAAATATTAAATGATAATTGATAGTTCAAAAATATGCAAATAAGCCATTTCATATTTGTCTATGTTCACGATTCCAATGAAAATCATTACAATTACAAAATGTAATTCATGATTCATCAATCATCAAAAGGATTATCAAAAAAATCACCATCTATTGGATTTTCATTTCAGCTGCTGCAAGTTCAAGATCATTTGAACCCAAAGCAGTTCCACATGCACTAGATGCACCATTTGTAGGGATGTCATCATCATCATAAGCCGTAGCGAGTCCAGTAAGATCCCCCTAAAGGGTCGTTTTAGGGTTTCAAGGATTTTTTTTATAAAAAAACACTGTAAAATCTATTTTTAATGTGAAAAAGTGCTTATGGGCCCTGGATGCTCTCTGGATGTGCTTGATGTGCATCTGGGCACATCCACAGACTGTGGATATGCATTCAGACAACATCCAGACTACATCCAGGTGTGCATCCGCATCCGAGCGCATCTGCATTGGATGCGGGGGCTGCTGGTATGAATCCGGTAACTAAGATTCCTTACAAGTTAACTAAGTGATAAACTTCAAAACAATTACAAAGTACAAATGTCTGAAAACTGGAGCATTGCTAAGGCAAGACAAGGCAACCCATAAAGGGTGAATAGAAAACATGCCATAGCATTCTTGTTTTAAAAATGTTATTAGATTGTTTGAAGTTGAAACAATCATTTCTTACATGCTTATGGTATGATTTGACATGTTTTAAAAACCACGGAAACATCACTCAATGAACACACATGGAATTCACTAACAACAATGGAAATGATAGGATGAAACAAGGAGGAAGAGGCTACTAGAGTTAGAATTGTGGAGAGTTAGCACAACAAGATCCCCAATGACATGCAACAACTATTATAAGATGTTAAATCATCAATAGGATGTTCTGTACTAGATGTGGTTTAAACCATAATGATGTTAAATCATGTCTGAATCAAGGAATTCCATTATATTTTTTCTTTTGATGTTTTATTATCTTGCAAGTCTCATCCTATGGTTCCATTTAAACTGGGTTGGTGGTGAGAGTCCACTCCACTCCTACTCTATATCTCATTCCTAAAAGCCAAAAAGAGAAACATACACAAAATGGCTTTTGCATGGAACATGAGGCACAAACAATGACACATGCTACATTAGAAACAAGCTCAATTCCATGGGAGACAATTCACTGCCAAAATTCAATTTACAAATATGACCTAAATTTCAAAGATCATATTTTCAAAAAAAATAATGAACGATACAAAACTCCAAGTAAACCATTGGGGAATGTCATTTTCATCAAATTATGAAATATAAAGATACCTTTTAGAGCACTACAATGAGGTTATCAGTCTTTTCAATTTACATAACGATTTCAGGATTTCTTTGCCATAGTTCTAGTGCAAACTGCATTTTCTGAAAATAATGAAAATCCACAATTTTAGGCTGCATAACAAACTGATATATAAATTCTATTCCAAATCTATCCCTAAACAAAGAAGCCATATACAATCCACCTAATGTGGAGCATTGTATAACATGAAATGCATTTCAACATACGCATAGATATTAAAAGGATTTTTTTTTCAAGGTCCAATTCCAAATTCCCAAGTAAGGTTCCTAAGCAATCCTTCAAAAAATCAAAACTCACACACAATGGAGAAGAGAGGAGAGAAACTAAAGAATAAGTGTTTTAAAAATGCTATTCCTTTTACCGGTCAATGATTCAATAATCTCCGAGTAACCTTATCCCTTTTTCACATTGGAACTAGTTAATTTGCAAAGCTAGATGTTTTACAAATAAGATATTTTTATTTCAATTAACTTTCCAAATAACTTATGCATAACATCTTAAATAAAACTATTTATCCTTTCTAATTTTTTTTCAACGTTTAATAGTTGACTTGCATAGCACCTTATTCTCTAAGGCAAATCTATTTAAATATATATAAATATCTTTTTGACTCAAAAGCATATTAGCCATTTCACAAACACTCTGCAAATATTACGAGTACTAAAGAAATGCAAACATAAGAAGGGCTAAGTCACCTATGTAAGACACTCATACATATTTAGAGGGTTTTCAAATGGGAATCTAGATTTTACCTTGATTTGGATCGAGGATTCATAGGAGGTCACACATGGCTCATGTCACAACTAATAATTGAATGAGATAGGGAATTCAAACATAACATATTTATCCATACCATCGGTCTCTGGATTAATCATTGTTGGGGACCTTGTGCCTAAATACTCACGTTAAAATGTTAGGCATATTCGCATAACACAAGGATAGTCAAAACACAACATACAAACAACCAACATGATAATATCATAATGATAATACTAAGTTGTTGATTCAGGTACGGTATACAGATTTGGGTATGCGGGTTCGACATATTTCTTTTTTCTTGCATACGCACACACATATTCTCACACTGACACATATAAAGATACATACATACATACATACATATGTATACACATACATCATAAATTTGTAATATATATTATACACACATACAAAGATACATACATACATACATACACTTATATGTACACACACACATATAAGTTACCAGTTTGAATCTGGATGCAAATGTGGGTACAAGAACTTGATATGTGGATACAGGAAATTTTTTTGGGGGTTTTGGATGTGTTTGTGTATGTGTATATATATATATTATATATATATACACAAAAAAATTAAAGAAATATACAGAGTTAAATCATTTGATGGTATGATATTTCATCATTGATCAATGCCAAATGCCAAAGATAAATATTAAATGCAATTGATAATTCACAAATATTCAAATAAGCCATATCATATATGTATAGGTTCACGATTCCAATGAAAATCAGAAAATTATTACAATTACAAAATGTAGTTCATGATTCATCAATTATTAAAAGGATTATCAAAAAAAGCATCATCTATTGGATTTTCATCTTCGGTTGCTGCAAGTTCAGGATCATTTGAACCCAAAACGGTTCCACTCGCACTAGATGCATCATGTGTAGGGATGTAATTATCATCATCATAAGCTGTAGTGAGTCTAGTAAGATCCTCAATGGTTGCATCTAAGTTGGCACATTTAGGGGCTACATTCCAAAGCTTCGCTGCCCCATTCTTGTAGTGTTCCTCCTTTCATGATAGAAGACGCAAGTTGGAATGAATATAAACCAAGTCTTCAACTTTTTTTGAACCCAACCAGTTACGTTTCAGTGAGTGGATAAAGGAGTATGTACTCCAATTCCGTTCAGGGGTAGAAGAACTTGCAACTTGGATAGTTTTCACAAAAAATTAAAAATAAAAATGCAAAGTAAATTAAAGAATGTTAAGTACTAAATTGTAGAATGCAAGTGGTACAAAAAAACAAAAAAAGCTTACTTGTGAAAGGATCTTGATTGCAAGAGGTTGGAGGTACCCAATTTTTTAACCATGGATGTACCACCATGTGACAACTTCCATGTGGTATTGGTCATTAATAGCTGTTGGAGTATGACTTCTTCCTGAAACAAACATGCCAAATTCTTGCCTAACTTCTTTCTCCACTTATTCATCTTGGAAGAGTCTGGTGAATGCCTGCTTGTACCCATTGACAACTTCTTCATCTCTATATGGTGCTAATCTCCATGGCATAGAAAGTACTTTTTTTCTGTAGTACCTTGGAGAGAGGGCATATGCAAGGAGGTGCAATGGGGTGGTCACCTTTTCCCAATGATGATAAATGATTGATTCCACCTTATTGCATAAGGTTTCACATTCTATAGGGTCATTCTCATGTTTTTGTATTGCCAATTTTAATTTCTCTACTATTGTGTCCATGCTATCATAGACATCCTCCAAACAAGGTGCATCTGTATTAGCAAATCGGAGCATAGTCATGATAGGCTCAGTGAATTCCAATACATATTTGACACGAGCCCACCAATTGTCATCCAAGGCCAATGACTTGACCTTTTGGGCCCTCTCTGAATGTGAAGCCTTCCATACACCCCATTGGTTGCAAATAACCATTTGACCCAATGCCTCTCACACCTTCAAAAGTCGTCTCATAACAATAGTATGAGATGCAAATTGGGTCTCAACAACCTAAGTAAGTTAATAACAATATCAATATGTAATAACGCATTAAAAAAATAATAAATATTAAAAAAAATTAAATACAAATTGATAAATATTATTCAATGAGCATGACAAATAAATTAAATTTAGTATTTACCTTCAACAACTCCAATCTTGAGTAAGATTTGAATATTGATTGTGACATTTGGTGGTTCGTCACAAACATCTGGATCTCCTTGCCCTCTTCGTATATTTGTTTCAACCACTCTATTTGAGTGCCAATTTTTTGCATCACTAAGTTGAGGGAGTGTACGGTGCATGGTGTCAAAAAAATGTGCTCGTATATAGCCTCAACCAAAACACCTATGCCCACTACAATTTTTCACATTGTCCGTGATTACCTAGACCACATTCTCACTACCCACCATCTTTATGGACTCAATGAGAATTCTGGAAATGAACTGTGCATCTTTCACTTCCTCTTCACAATCAATTGCCCTCAAAAGCATTGCCCCTTTGGGGGCCATTGTAGTGACATTAATCAATGGACGGTTTTTGGTATCTTTCCATCCATCGGAAACAATAGAAACACCTAAATCAATCCAAGAATCTCTAATTAGTTGAAGGGAGGTCTCTATAGCATTCTTCTCTCTTTGGAACAAGGTGGTATGGACCTTTTCAAACCCCAGACTTGTGAAACTAGCCGGCGCACTATTGATTGCCGATACCATTTCTCGCCAATATGGTGATCTCACCAAGTTGAAAGAAAGACCATTGGCATAGAGGAAATGTGCAATTTTTTGTTCAACAATGACTCTTGCCCCCATTTGCCTTGTCCAATGAACCTCTTTTGCGGGTGGTAATCTGTACTTCATCTTCATCTTTCGCTATAGGCAAGAGTGGATGTATGGAGGATGCAACTGAATGGGTAGATTCATTATTTTTTTCCTTTTGGCTCCACAAGTATAAGCACTTTGTTTTGATCTTAGAATCAATTTATCAACCTCTTCTTGTTTTTTTACAAATCCTGCTATTTGTATAGGAGACAACCCGTTCTTATCTGGGCCCGGACACATTCCCATCCCTTTACTAGCAGGGCCCATAAAGTGAAGTTTCACTCGAGATTATGAGCTATATTTTTGGTTAGTATTACAATAACTACACCTCCAGGATCTTGTGAAATTCTTATGGTATGTCTCCATAAAGGAGATCCTATATCAATTTTGAATTTATAGGTTCCTTCCCCACTCACTAAACTTTCACTACCGGCCATTCTTGCAATCTGATTTCTTTCTATTATAAGAAATTAAATAAATTTAAATTAGAAAAAAACTAAGAAATACAAGCATACAAGTGCAAAATAAAGATACAAAAACATTAGAACAAAGAGCTAAACTCGTCTCTTTATTTCTTGAATTTTTTTTTGGAAAAAACTTGAAATATTTCATCCTAAACTTGAAAAAATTCATTAAAAGACTCAAGAATAGGGTCAAATGCTTACCTTAGATGCTTAGATCTCCTTTGTGGAAGCTATCTGGCACCCCATGAAAATATTCACCTGCCCTTTAAAATGCCAAAATGGAGACCAAATGAGACGATAGCAAAATAGAAAACAAAATGATATGTTTTAACAATGAACGGCCTCATAAAAGGCTGTTTTAGGGTTTTGAGGAGAGAAAAACCCTTTTAAAATGCATGCGTTTTAAGTTAAATTTCACTTTTTTTCGTTTAAAACTAGGTGTTAGCATCTAGATGCTCTTCGGATTTGCTCGGGCGTGCCCGAATGTGACAACTCATCCAAATGCACCCATAGGGGGTGGATGCGCTTCCTGTGCACATCCGGGCACATTTCACCTCCGAATTCGTGCCTAGACGCATCCGCATCCGGAGGTAGCGGGTCGATGCGTGAATCTGGTAACAGATACATATATATATATATATATATATATATATATATATATATTTAAATATTAAAGTTATAAATAAACTATAACTATGAGTGTATAGATATAAGTATAAGAAGAGTGATACTCATAAATCCATTATTGCCAACAAATAAAATTCTTCATATATTATATTCATAATTTGCAAAATTGATAATATTCAAGTCTCAAAATGTCATCACACAATGAAAATTCAAATTACAAGCCATATTTAATAGCCAATTCCATATTCATCTTCATCAGAAGCATCAAGTCAATTGTCTATTTTCAATTCATCTAATTTTTCTTGATTCCTAAAATTGATCTGCAATAAATCTTGTTAAAACTGACCTACTTTATAATCAATTTTTATTATTTTAATATATTTTATCTTTACATTTAAAACAATAACGATTCTGATTATAATAACATCTACTTAAAGACTAAAATACTAAGAACGATTTAATGAAAAAGTAAATAGTCTGAACTGCAAATATAAAATATACGTGTTAATTGAAATATAGAATGATGCCACTATGTTTACATCCACCAATAAATTTCCAAATATTAATGGAAGTATGGTAATAATGAAGATGGCGGCTCCTAGAGTCAATACTTGATGCCAGTGACGGGGTTACATTTTATAGATGCTTGTAAAATAATCGCAAAATGTTGAATAATGTTTGATTGTAACCAAGAATGGAAAATGATGAATGTGTCTCGAAGTTGTGGTTTTTGGCCATGGAGACTATACATTTGACAGGCTATTGAAAAAAATTTAATAGTCGAATAAAAATTCTTGCAGACTCCACTATACAAAAGAGTCCAAGGTTTGTCCCAGGTCTGGCCTGATCACCTGGATTCATTGTGGGTTTGGTTGAGCAAACCCACAGTGGTGCTCGGGCTGGACCCGAGATGAACCTGGGGCAAACCTGGACTGAATTTGGACTTGGATCGCACTCGGACCGGGGTCAAGAGGCTGCAGCATGAATATGGTATCTTAGTGATAATATATATAAGATGCTATCAAATAATTATATCTAATTGAAATCATCTACTACTAGCATGATCAAGATATGAAGAATGTGCAATTGATAATCCACAATTCTGAGTCAGAAAATATAATCATAATCAACATATAATATTTTAAAGTACAAACAGGAAAGCTGAAACACTGGGAGAGGTTCAAACATATAGTCATAACATATGTATCCAAAATACACAATCAAACATCTAATGACAACATAAAACACCATTGATAATAATGATATTATCAAAATTGAATAGGAAACGAGGAACATATGCCTGTGGCTCTCACAATATAATCTAGATTAGTAAGGTTTGTTTAATTGAGCATAACATTATGATTTATCGATTTGAGAATGGCTTCCTAAATCCTCTTGTTTTGTCCCAGCCTTGTTTTTTATCTTTGTTAACCATTTGTTAAAAGGCTAGTTTGGTTGTTAATCTATTCATGCCAAGCAATCTTGCTGATATTTTAATTGGTGCTGGTTACCTAATTACATTAGAATTTATGTATATTATCATCCCTTGAACTATATAAAGAGGTTTCCAATGAAAATCATTAATGTTTTCTTATAGTTTAGTCTTTTAAAAGGTTCCATGTTTGATATTTTTTCTACTGTAGGCAGCAGAAATGGTGATTAGGGAATCTGTGGAACCACTCTTGGAAGAGTATCGTCCTCCAGGAATATCAGCATTAAAATTCAACAAGCTTTTTCTTGGGAATGTAGCTCCTAAAATTGAAGGTGAGCTTTCTGTACAATTTTCAAAGGTATTACCTGAAAATACATATTTGCTTATGCAGGTAAAGGTACATTATCATTGATGAGCATTTGAATCTCCACCAAATAAATGGCTTATCCGTGTAGGATAGCACATTGTGTATTAACTCTTCCTTTTAGCATTAACTAACAAAACATATTGGATACCCTTGTTATGTGCATACAATTTAAATGGTTGCAATAGTATTTTTTCGTTAAGCTCATTAATATATCAAATTAAGTAAATATAAATGTAGTTTACATTTTGATTTCTTGATACACAATAATGCAAAACTGTAAATGATGCCATGCAAGATAAACCGTAAAGGTGCACACATGGTTATTGCACTCTTGTAATTGTTTTGTATTTCTAATAAAATAATGGGAGTATTAGATTAGGATCAATTATCATTGTAAGCTAAACTGAGTATAGTAATTAAAACAAAACTTGGTCTTCAACAGGACTCAAAGACCCTGAAAAAGGCCTGGGTCAGGACTAAGTAAATTTTGTACAGTGAAATTACTTTCTGGCTCTTGTAAAAAGCTGATTACTTTCTCTCTATTATTTCTTGATGCCAGGGTCATCTT
The DNA here is from genome assembly GCA_018584345.1 of Thuja plicata. Taxonomy (NCBI): domain Eukaryota; kingdom Viridiplantae; phylum Streptophyta; class Pinopsida; order Cupressales; family Cupressaceae; genus Thuja; species Thuja plicata. The sequence continues at coordinate 573,334 of MU225778.1, read as the reverse complement.
TGAGCATGCCTTTCACCCTGGCAAACCTTCTCTGCAAATGCTTGTTCTGTTAGAGCTCTACTGGTGCTCCTTGTAAATCCTGATTTTCTTTCCTTCTGAATCTCTAATGTTCATTGTTATCAAGTTAGGAATAAGCTTTGTGGTTTTAATAGGTCATATATAAACTATTATTAATAATAGGTAGCCATCTTCACAGATTCTGTATTGTACTTGCTAAGGCTGACCCATCTGTTTGTAGCCTCAGTAGTTATTCAGCAAGATTGAATTCATTCCATGTGTGTTAATTTTTTGTTTGCTTTTGAGCTAGCAAAATAGACATGATTTTGAGGTCCTATCTTTGCTCTAGAATAATCCCAGACATCAACTCTTACTAAATTCCAACACTAGCTGTGCATAATAAAACTGTAGCACTGGATCCCCCCCCACCCTAATCTAGAGTCCATTTTATGGAGTTCTGAGGTTCTTGCTATCTTCTAAATCAATCTCCAACGTTATCTTGTTCCTGCATAAATCACTTGGTCTTTCTAGGATTCAAAGGTAAGTGCTAGCACTGGCAAGTAGGCTGATTTAGTTCTGAGGTTTTCGCTTCCTTGATAAAATTGTTTTCCAAGCTATATCTGAGTATAAATTGATAAGCTCTATCTGAAATATAGGTTTGTGCACTTTTGTTGTTTACTTTGTCATTTGAATAATGTGTATCCCAATGTTGCACAATGTGATGGCTACAAAATTCTTTGTTACCTAAACAGGTTCTACTTTTTAGCTCCCTTGAGTTGCCTCATTTAGTCATGGACACTACCATAATTTCTTTCTTCTTTTAGCATAACGATTGCAACAAGCTTTTGCAATCTTTGGGGCCATTGTTGTGTCCTAATGTTTCAATTCTAATGTGTGTTAGGTGAGGATGTGGTGATCTGTAGGTATAGTCCTATATCTGGTTGGCATACATTTCTGATGATCAGCACATACTATAACTTTACTACACATAGTTGGCATCATAAGAGCATAACACAGGAAATTTTTGCAATGTATCGCGAGATCTCGTTTCTTGTCCTTCTACCTGGTTTTCGGTTTAAAATCACGTGATATTATTTTTGTTTTTGTTTAACTACCATTTCATTGAAATTTTGACAGATTTTTTTGTTTTTCCAAAAAAATCCGTTTTCCAATCTGTACAATGATAAATTAGTATGATTTTGTTCCTTTTTTCCATTGTCAACTGTTGTACTCTGAATATTGCTGTTTAAGGTTTTTTCCGTGTTTGGCAATTTTTAGTTTCTTGCTATGGGCTTTTCAGTCATTTTACAATTTTTGGTTTTAACATCTGGTGTTTGCAATTTCCTACGGCGTTCAAAACTTTCCATGATTTTTCTGTGCTCTTTCTTATAATGTCAGGTTAGTTATTTTTTTTACTGTTCGTATGATATTTCCAGGTTCGTTGTTTTGTTCTAAATGAAATTTATTTTGTGCATTTCATTTTTGTTTTTGTTTAGTTTAAAATGATTTTTTGATTATTTATTAATAATTAACCCATATAATAGTATATACTATATTTTGTTTCATGTTTTCCAATTCACTTAACAATAAATTATTTTTAATTTTTTTAATTTTTGACTTTTCAAAAGTGTTTATAATTTACTATTTCCATGTAAATTTTTTAAATAAGTTGTACTAAATTATTTTTTATTTTTTAAATTATATTTAATTTTATATTTATTTATAAGGAAGACCCTAAATGTTGAGAAATCATACAAGTAAAATGGTGTATTGGTGGAGAGTGCAAGGAGTGGCCGTGTGAGAGCCATGGAGTAGAGGCAGTTTGGGGGCTTTTCCTCGTAGGGATGATCGTTGGCATTCCCATGGTAGAAACAAAAGAGGTCAGATGTGGGGATGGGCTGATCCACATAACACTAGTTGGAGTAGAAAAATTAATCATTAGGGCAACTTCCACCACGAACACTTCAATGGGTGAAAGCTTAGAAACCTCAATTAGTAGGGCAACTTCTCACACAAGTTCTTTTATGGGTGGAGGCCAATTGCTGGAGATTCGTTGTCCCAGAGTGCTAAGAAAAGATTTAAGAAGAGGTTGACAAGGACGGATTCCTTGTCTCAAGCGTGAATGCGATTCTTGTTTTTTCTAGGGTTGTGTCGGTTTTTCTGAAGGGGGAAAAACTTAAAGATTCAATCGAGAAGATGAGTTGCGTTTTTCATGAAATGGGCTGGTGAGTGGCCAACCCTCAAAAGTTAGGGTTGGTGTGACAAGGATTAGGGGAAATTGTTGTAGCTGAAATCCTTTACCGATGGTTCTCTCTTGGTAGAAAGATGTAATGAGAGGATGAAAAATAAAATTCTGAATGAAGGTCCATTATTTTTGTTTTTGTTGAAGGAAAGCTCAAGAACAAAACCACATATTCCAGTAGCAAGTGAAAGTTCTTCATTACAAGAAGTCCCAAAACCGAAAGTTTGAAGAGGGAGAATGGTTCCTCAAATCAGGAAAAGGGGAAGTACGCCAAATTTGAGGCGCTATGGATTGGACCATACATAATCATAGGGAAAGGTGGTGAAAATTCATACTATTTGCATAACACTTTTGCCAGTGCATGGACAGTTCTTGAAGCACTTTTTCTCTTAAGAGGAAAGGGTCATTTCCATTCACAGATGATTAGACTCAAATGTTTGCTTTCCATTTTGTATATTGTTATTTCATTTCTCTATCTTTTGTTATAATTTTTTTCTCATTAATGTTTGGTCTGCTTCTTCCAGAGATTCTTTTGAATTCTTGCAGGTATTCAAGGAACACCTCATCTCCAACAAGAGCCACTGTTGGAACCTCTAGAATTTTGACTTATATCAACCGCCTACTACAGGTCATCACCAAGCTTTTGTATTCCATGGGTCATCTCAAAGGTTGAAGCTAAAAAAGTTTTCTGTTGGAAGTCCATCACAAGGAGCACCTGGGAATGCACCACATGTTTCCACATGTTTGAAGAGTGAATGTTCTGAAGCATATTTATTCAAGTCACCCTAAAGGACCATCCTCTTTGATTGTTGAAATCCAAAAACATCACCGAAGTATCAATTTCCTATGACCCTGCAAGAATAGTGTTTATTTCGAAGTGTTTCGCTATTTCGTAGTAACCAAATAGCAAAGGTTGCAAAATAGTGAACACTTCGCTATTTCGCTCGCTATTTCGCAAAGCACAAAATTGAAGGGATGTGACATGGCGAAGCTATCACAATTTTGCGGAGGCAGAAAGTCATAGGTGTGAAACAACAAACCTTTTGCTATTTCACAGAGTACATAATATATGATTGCGATATAGCGAAACATATCGCTATCTCGCAGAGTACAAAATAGATGATTGAGATATAGCGAAACATATCATTATTTTGTAAGGAGTGCAAAGTAAAGGCTGCGATATAGCAGACCTTTCGCTATTTCGCAAGGAGACAAAAAGGAGTTTGCGTAACAATGAACTCCTCACTATTTCACAAGGAATGTTTAGGACTTGCGAATTGGCGAAAAGGATATGTTCCCATTGGGATGAGAAAATTGGTAAATGCGAAGTGGCATCAGCTGCATTTAATAGAAATGACGACCAACTTTTTGAACAAACATTACACACACTCGAATTATTGAAGGAACTAAATGGTGCAGGCATAAATTAAATAATGTTTTTTGAATTTATTCACCAGAAGAGCAAAATTTATTTTCGGAGGTTGTGGAAGGAAGGTTGAAGCTAGTGCAAAGAAGCATTGAGAAATTTGCAGAGGAGCTGGTGCGAAGGAATCAATGCATATTTGCAGCGAGCTCAGGAGTTGTAGAGAATTGGATATCGCGATAAACCAGTAAGTTAAAGCTTTAAAAAGTGAGCCACTTAAAGTCCCTCCACAACAAGGTCTATTAAACTTGTTACCGGGTTCTGTAGATACTGGTACTAAGGGCTGGTTTACAGATGAATGGTCAGAATGTAGGGATGTTGATTTACCTCATACAGGTAGGTTACTCTTCTGGTATTTTTATGCTAATAGATATGAAAAGTCACCTAGGTCCAACCCATGGAATCTAGACCTTGCGAAAGTCATTGTGCCAAATGTTTTTGTCGATGTCAAAGTAATTGATGCCCTGGCTAAGAATTACAAACCATAAACTAGAATGGTGAGAAAGATAGATGACAACCCTCTACTGGTCGTTACTAAATCCTGTATTGAAGAGTGTTTCGGATTAAACAAGCAAGCTCTCACCAAGGTTGACAGAGAACAATACCCAATTGATTATGAGCAGATGGTGAAGAGTGTGGGATTCAAAGAAGCAACATATTTTATGAGAAGAGGAGAAAACAATCTGCCAGTGAAATTGTACAATAAGGGGCAGTATCCTACAAAGGATTTTATGGATTTCTTCCAGAAGACATTACGGTTGGGGATGGTCAGAGGACGAAAAAGCTCGTAGACTTAATGTACATGTCTATGAGGATTCAAAACCCTAACCTTTACCTTGAGTTTGACTTAGCTTCTAAGATTGAAAGAATTCTACACAAGCAGCTGGTTCAATGGAAAACCAGCAGGAAATTTAAAAATTATTCTTTATTATGCCACCTAATTCTATTCCAAAACAGTACTGTTTTCAGCCATTCTATGAAATTAACTATGTTGGAAGGACATGGGACCAGACTCCCAATACAGTTATGGTGCAGGACTTGGGATAGGAATAGCAATGACTGTAATTACAAAGTCTTCCATGATGCTTTTGTTGTTTGGATACTAAGATCACTTGGGCAGCAGGTAGAAAGGATTCCAATGAGTTTAAGGGTTATTTTGAGGCCATTGGAGTATTACCTTGAGAAAGGATTTGCACATAATTTTGTAGTCTGGATTTGTAAGGGAGAACATTTTGATCAGAGTTTATGGATGCAGGTAGGCACCACACAAATTGCCAGTTTTTATATCTGAGAGGGTTGCATTTCTAGAGTTCATTTGACAAATGTTATGGTTTGAGAAAGAGGTAAATGGACCTAGAAAGAAAGGGACATTTATGCCCCATCTGGTCAGATTCATAGGTTTTTCTATTGGTTCAGGTGTATTAGAACAATTGTAGGATTATTTGAAGAAGGCCTATCGCCTTGGAGATGAAGCAGAAAGGCCTTATGACCCTCATCAATCTTTTATAAAAGAATACAGACATAAGATGGATTTGAAGGAAAAAATTGGCAGGATTTGCATAAATCCTTCAGATGTCGTACAAAGGTGGAAAAATGGAATATATTGATGAAACTGGAGGAGAGGCAGAAGAAAGGGCAACATCGATTCCATAATGATCAAACTAATGAAGTTCTCAGGATGGAGTTATGTATAAAACATTTTGAAAAGTTGTATGGCAAGTTTGTTGAGACTGTACCGCAAGAGGTTAAGCTTCCTCCTAAAAAGCCTAGGACATTGATAATTCATGATTCAGATTCCCCACCTCCCAAGAAGCATAAAACAGATGAGGTAGTTCCCATTGTTCCTTATGAAGATTCTGAAGGAGAGGGAGAAAGAAAGAGGTTGCTAGTACATTGAAAGCACTGAGAGGTGATGAAGTAGACCAGTCATCCCCCCCTTTTGTGTTTCAGGAAGAAATACACGGATATAAGGCTCAACTTCCTGATGAAGAAGAGCCCATTGACCTCATTGATGAGAGAGGCTATTTCTACCATATTCATTGAAGATGAGAAGCTCATCCACACACCAGAGTTTAAGGATTTCTGGATACAGATGAAGATGAAAGATTTTGAAGAACAAAAGCAACTTAGGCTGATGGGTGTTGAGGATTCCAGACATGAAGAAGTTGTTAGCCAACTTCTCAAAGAAATGAACCTAGATGAAGTAAATTATATTCTGGATGAAGCTAAAGAAATGAAACAAAAAAGTCATATGTTGCTTGTTCTTGGACTTTCTCTTAAACATTTATTTTTACTTGATCAGATAAGGAGACAAGATGGTCCTACATTTGTAGCAGAATTTGATACAGAAGAAAAGATTGTTGGATCAGGATATAACCCTAAAACATAAACTTTGGCTACATGGGTAAGTTTCAAGGGTCACCACAAACCAAAATTGATTGATATTCGCAAAGCAGCAGATGGAACAACAGTGGTTCAAACAATGGATGATACTTCCCCCTTGGTTGCTGCTACTGAGTTGATGCATAAACCTATGTTTAACAAGGATCAAGTTAAACATATGCAGGACAAGATTGAACAAGCACAAACCAGGGAAGTGGAAATGAACAAAGTGATCAATGAATTGTATCTTGCCAATGCTGCTTTGAAAAGGGAATTACAATAATTGAAGGGTGGAAGCCAAATCAAGGCTTTTATATTACATAAGGATGCTCCTTCTGTACCTGATGATGTTGCAATTGATAAAGTCTCTAAAGAAAAGGTTGATAAGATTGTTGTAGAGAAGATGCGAGAAATCCCTAAGCATGTGTTTAATTCTTTAGAATAGGTATTATCTTTTAGAGTCGATTTGGTTATTAGCAAATGTGATGATGTATACAATGGTTATCATACTTTATCAAATATGTTGGACACATTTGGAAAAAACAAACCACAACTTGAGGAACTTTCTAGAAGATGGAAACCATCTCACTTTGATCTAATCAGGCTATGTGAAGTGACACAGAGGGACCCGGATGCTCCTGTGGGGATAAATGAAACAAAAGAAACAATTAATACCATTATCAAGGAGTTAAAGTATATTAAATAGGAAGATGGAAGAATATAAGAGAAATTGTCTTCTTTTCACACCATTAAACATTGGACGATTCCAGAGTTTGTTGATAAGGAGGGCCGAGTAAAAAGTTCGGAAGAATGGAAGATTGAATACAAAGATATGGTCCTTAAAATCATTTCTCACTGGAAGGAGGATAAAGAATTCAATATGTCTAAGTTTAACATGTTTCTGGATAGGGTTATTGTGCTTGAATATAGGTTTTCGAAGTTTGTGGTTGAGGTTTGTGCTATTACAGGAAAAAGATGGAGAGATTATCTACTCAACATGCCAGATGTTCTACACCATCAGTGGCCTACACACGCACAGATTGCATAATGGGTGCAAGAGTATCTGATGCCTGCCAAGACGTCTTTTAAAGGAAAGAAGCAAGTGATCGAAGAAGAAGAGCAAATCATCGAATGATTATGTCTATAATAGAGACAATTTCCATTTGTTGTTTATGTTATTTCTGAACTTTTAATTATGTTTTAGTGTTTTAGCGTTAGTTTAAGTTTAGGATGTTTAGTTATGAAAAGGCGCGTATGTAAACGGTCTGAAGCTTGTCACTTCCCCCATTTTTCTATAAAGGGGAAACCAAGACCGTAGTAGATATATAGAATGATAGGATAGCATAGCTACTAAACAAAAACTCATATATTGTACTTATATTTTTTGAAGCAATAAAAAGATCTTGTTTCGTGTCCCAAATTGTGGTGTGAAGTTACTTTCTTATTGGATTAGTCCTTTGTGATTATTGATTTTTAGAATCAATTGCCATCTTTAAAACTTGTGTAGAGAGATTATTTGTCCTTCACATTAATTTGATTATCAAGAAACATTTGTGAAGTTGTTGTCCTCATGTTTCTTTTTTAGTTGGCTTTCTGAAAAAGAAATAAAAATCAATTGGACTGGTTAATGTGTTGTGTACTTAATCATTTTGCATTGATAGGATTGGATGGTTGATGGTTTATCTAAAGGATAAAACACTCTCATAGAGTTGTACATGAGGGGTTGATAAGAAGTGACTCTATGCCCATTTAGGACAAGGGATTGATCTTGAATTCTTCAGAGAATAAAGAACTTTTAATATTATCAATTTCATATTCATTTCAAGCAAGTAGGAACAACATAAAGTATAAGTATAAATAGAATTAAATCAAATAGGTGTAGAAGTAAAGCTTTGGTCGAAGAAGTAGAATTATAAGTTATTTGGTGATCAATAAACCAATCTTTCATTTCAAGCACATGCCACTTTGAAATAAAGATTTTAGGAGAAGAGAATAGATCACACACAATTTGCTATAAAATTTTCAACTGGGGGATACAGTTGGAAAATAGGCCTACTCACCTAGGTCCTACAGAGTCTAAAGTGTAGAGAATTCCAATCAGTTTTGATTGAACCTGCCAGTTGAAGCGTTTGAAGACAAAGCGTGGCATGCTTTGAGAACTTTCCAATTTGTTGATTTGGGAACCAATAGGTGGGAGGTGTTGGAATTAGACAATGGTCAACCATGAATATTGCCTTAGGGGTGAAGCTTGTTTGGCTCATGTATAGATAATCAAACTAGAGATGGTCAGAATCATACAAAGTAAGTATTTGGACTCGCTAAATCCAACAATAACATTCATAGTGCTCAACCCATTTGCCAATTCAACCATATGGATTTTTCTAGTTTCTTGTAGAGATCTCCCCTTCAATCATGTGACATGGGACATTAGGAATGGTAAAAGAGCTTCCTTTTGGGAGGATTCTTAGGAAGGAGGACAAGTCTCAACGGTCGTTCTTCGATTGGATGAGGCCAAGGTTATGCTAGTGCAAAAATCGAGCTTCAGGGTGGTTGATTATGTTGAGAGATTTGAAGAAGAGGGAGCAACAAGATGGATGAGCATGTAATTAGATGATGTGTAGATAAATCAGGTGATTATAAGGTGAAACTGGGATATTTTTGAAGTAGGCAATTTGCTTGGAGAATTGCCCAACCCACGTGTTTTGGCATAGGAACTATCTTCCAAAGGCTAGAGTTTTTGCTTGCGTAGCATTGCAAAAGAGGATTCTCACGGGTTGTAGGCTTAGCAAGATCGGGTTTGTAGGACTCTTTTGATGCCCATTGTGTAAAAAGGAGGAAGAATTGGTGGACCATGGCATGCAATACCCAAAAAATGAGACTTCACCCTTGTGTAGCCTCTTCTAAAATTAGTCAAACAAACATGACAATCGCACAACCTACTCCCCCCTGAATTTTGTTTCTTTGGATCCTTAGGTGTAATATATTGGAGAAGAGGTTTTAACTCCTTTCTTGTTGAAAGGGCCCTTTGCATAAGGTTCCATGATTGTTGAAAGACACTTAAACAAGCTGGGTTGCTGTCCACTACTAGCCTCTACACTTCCACCACTATTTTCACAACCCACTTCCACTTCATTCTCACTATTACTACCACCCTCACCGTGGCTCATTTTCTTTGAGATTGAATTGTGAAAAAATGAAAAACAAAAAATAAAAAAAATCAGACATTTCAACCTACAAGCTTTGAAAATAATTGAAAACAAAAGAATGGAAGGATGTAACTTACCTCTTTCAATCTTCAAGCAAGAGATTTGCCCTCTTTTCTTTCTACCGCTTGCACTTGTTTCTGTTCCTCTTTCAATGGCTACCTTCAAACCCTCTTGCTGCTGCTCCACAAAAATATAGTGAGTTAGGGCAAATTTGGAAGGAGGGGCCCACTTTGCAATAAAAAAGAAAGATTTTTTAAAAAGAAAAATGTGTTTTTTTATTGCTGGAAGCTGCCTATCCTGTCGAGGACACTCGTCCTTACCGGGGGCGGTCGAGGGACGTCCAAGGCGTCCTTAGCACATATGGACGTTCCTGACTAAATTGCTCGCCGTCCTCGAGTTTCAGAAACAATCCCTTTGGCATCCCCAAGTCCTTGGATTGTTTTTGGTATGTGACGGGGATTTTAGAGTGGGGGACGTGTCCTTGGGTAACATAGGTTCAAACAATTTCCCGAGTTATTGTTGAGACTAAGTTTTTGAAATTTTTGGGGTCAACTGAGTAGTTGTTGAGTTCTGGTTTTTGAACTATGATCTAATGTGCAAACAACATGGAGCAAGATAATTGTAGGCAGAGTGCTGCAATTTTATCCCTTTGTTGTAGTTGGTTGCATTTTATATGATCATGCATCTTTTGTAGTGTATTGAAAGCTCCATTGTCACTAAAAGAATTACAAAAGGCCAAAAAATTCTATCGAATTTTCTCCATTGCTAAAAATTCATGGTTATCCACAAACTTAGTTCTAATCGTGTTAAATATTAAGAATATAGATGAAGGGGTTTCCTCCTTGTATAATTCCATTCAATAGACACAACAAATAACTTATTTTTTCATGTGTTCTTAAATTGTTCAAGGGCTTTGTACCTTTTTCCCTATCCTTATTTAGTGACGTGATTCTTTCCTTCTCATTGGTAGGGCACGTGTATCCTTTAGGAGCATTGTGTATGGTACACTTCATTTTTTGTTAAGTGTGCTTTCTTTTAGGATACATGTACCTTTCTTCTGACTATTAGAACTGAAATGATAGTCTATTGATTGAATGAAGTAATTACAAAGGAGACGAAGGCTCCTTAAATAAGAAAATAAAAAGACAATGTTTTTAAAAGAAACAATCATGAACTGAGAGAAAAAATAGAAATATCCTAAACTATCTAATTGACTAGATACATTGTGACCAGATACATTATGTGACTTACATGACTATTATAAGGTAAATAATATAATATTATTCTAATACCCTCCCATAATGCTCAATTTATTAACTAGCTACCCTACAAAAGATAGATTTTGTAGGTCATTTGGACATGAATGCATAGAAGGATGACTCTACAGAATGTTCTGCAATATCAACCTGCTTTTGAGACCCTCTTGGTTGAACTTTTGATCAACCGACCGCTTTCTACAAAATTGCTGTATATGGCGAAGTCTAGCACAAAAGTGGCATGTGATGTTCTTGAAGCTCTTGTTAGATTTGTTGAGTTCTTTCTATTGAGTTGACTCGCCTTTGCCTTTGTCTTGGGCAATAAACACTTGTTCCACATTGGAGATTTTTCAGATGTGTCCAAATCTCCGCAGCAGTTTTGCCATATGACACTTTTGGAAGCATCTCATTGGTGATTGATAACTTGAGCAACATAACCGCTCTACAGTTACGCTCATAAAACTTGTCCAAATCTTTGCCCATCACTGAAGGGCGAGTAGAGTTACCTAGAACAATATGGTCTTAGCATCGATACTCAAAAATCAAGAGCATCCTTTGCTTCCAGCTATTATAGTTCTTGCCATTGCAGTGCTGATTGCTTTCCAACATGATAGCTGGTACAAAGTGTGAAAAATCTGATTTTTGAGGTCAAAATCAGTCAAATTCTTTTGGCATGCTTCCCAAGGCAATTTGCTCTGAAAAATTAGTAAAAACTAAAAAATAATAGCATACACCATTTTGTCAAAAAAAACTTTTGTGCAAAAATTATGTCAAAAACCCTAGCCAAAATTTTGCAAGAAACAATATTTAAAAAAAAACGTTAAAAAAATTCTTTGAAACCCTAGTTGTGGGTTTCACAAACACCCACAATATCTAGGATCTTTCAAAATCATGAAAAAAAACCACCAACCCTCTAAAGAAACTTGATTTCAGAGAAAAAGTTAGAGGCTTCATGCAAAAAACCCTCACGATTGTTAGAAAATCGTAGAACAAAACCTTGCTTTAAAACAATATGAGAAGCAACCTTCGTGTGTGTGGGTTGAGAAAGAATCTTTGTAGACAAGGGTGACGCAAAACAAGAGATCCATCACAAGAGGAAAGCGCTGCATGGAAGACCTGAACGAATCACAAGCTTCCCAATCCACGATTTTTCTGAAAAACGACGCCTCTTTAGACTCAATTATTTCCACAGAAATGGCGCGGGGTTTGTGAGTCCCTTCTCAGGCAGCCCGATAAAACACATGATAATCAAGAAAAGTCGTCCAACAAATGGACACAAAAATTGCAAACGCGACCTGTGTAGCTAAACACACGATTTGTAGAAGTAGGAACAAAAATACCCTTGAATTCGCCTTCTCTCAGACACCCATGAACTTGAGAGGTACAATTTTCATAAAAAAATCTTTTCAAAAAATTCTAGGTATTTAATTTATGAATTTTATTTAAAATTCCCCCAAAAAATACTTTTTCTCTCATGCCATAAAATGATAATCTATTGATTGATTGAAGTAATTACAAAGGAGACGAAGGCTTCTTAAATAAGAAAATACAAAGACGATGTTTCTAATAGAAATGATCGTTAATTAAGAGTGAAAATAGAAATATCCTAAACTATCTAATTGACTAGATACATTAAGATACATTAAATGACATAAATGACCATTATAAGGTAAATAGTATAATACTATTTTAATAAGAACCAAAATTATAGGTTGCTCAATAGTTTCTCTCCGTTTTCCCAACCTCAAATTAATTTCATGTTTATTCTTTAGCTATTAGTTTTGGGCAAAGCCTTATTCCCTTGCTTTGCCTAGGTTTAATACCGCAAAAGTGATCTCTCACTAGAAGTATGTGACACTAGCTTAATCATTTTCGTTGGTGTAATTAAGGCATTTTACCTTGGTTATTTTACACCTAAGTATTAATTACACTTACTTATTAATTACACTTACTTAATCTTACTGAGGGAATTGCGCAGGAGTCGTTGGAGCATTTCCACTTTATGTGGACTTATCATGTTATCACTTTATCACTCTCCACCTTTGTTTGCACATGTTGCACATACTTTGTTATACTTTGGAGGATGATGTACCTCTGGTGGACATGTGATTCCACCTTAGGTGGGTGATAAGTCGTCTCTTGATTATCATGTAATGAGACAATGACACTTATCATTGTCTTATTAACTCCTATATTTGCACTTTGGCTATATAACCGAGGGCTATCCTATGTACTATCATCCATATTGTATCCATTGTATTGCATTCTTGGCGAGAATACAGTTTATTCTTGTTATATTCATTCTCTCTTGGTATTGTGCTTTCCATTGCCCCTCTAGATCTTGGGGGCTATCTTCATAGCCAAATATTACATGGTATTAGAGCCCTTAGAGTGTGACTCGTTTGCCATTTATGAGAATTTTAGTGCATATTTTGTTGAATTTTGGGGGGGCCTTTTTTTGGCTTTCTATTGTAGGGCAAAATTGGAGCTTGCTTGTGCAAATTAGAGGTTGGCATCATATTGAGGAGGTCCGGAAACCTCAAGACCGACTTTTTGTTTCATCCAAATTGTACACCAGAGGCCAAATCTATAGCCATTTGAAGTTTGGATGCGCAGCGACAATACATATGTCATAATTATGCAAACAATTTTCAAACAACAATATCTTAGTCATGCGAACTCCTTTTTTCGAGCAATTTTTTTTTGATTTGGGGTAGAATTTCATGCTCTACACATTGGTGTAGGTGTTTTTTGATTTCAGTATTTGAAATTTTTCGAAAAATTGCATAATCCCATTTTTGCAACTTCCAAGGTCTCGTTCGGGTTCATACCGACGCCTTTTCATGTGCAAGTTTTTTTGAAAGTGCATGATTTTTTCTGTATTTTATAGTGGTGTTATTAATTCATAGTGACTCTAATCAGAAATTGTAGTTTCAAAATTTGACATATATTTGCAATTGTAATGCATAGACCTTAGTTTGGTCTTTCCAATAGTGTTCTAATTCTTTTATAAGCCTGACTGTGGCAATTGTAATTACTAAAATGGAAAGTCCAAGAAAGTAAAAGGAAAAGAAAAAAAGAAAAAAAATTCTTTCTTTTTTCTTTATTATTTTATAAAGTTTATAGTAATAAAACGTTTTTAAAAACTTTTATATAAGTTTTTAAAAACAAATTTGAAATAAATATGCAAATTGGGAACACAATTTTTCCTCCACCTAATACCTGTTGCAATGATCCATCCTCCAACCGATAGCCAGGGGGTTAGTTACTCCTACATTTTCTTGGCACAACAGTCCAATTGGAGGGAATCATCAACGATCATTTGCAACACATCCTTTGGTGGCATCATTATTAGTTTCCAGATTTGCATTGTCATATCATGTTGTATTCTCTTGCATAAGCTATGTTGTACACAGATTGATGTAAAGTGCTATCTTTCTTTTTACTTTGTCATTGACGACATATTTGATGTAATCCTTGTGTACTCAGTAGATTAGGAAGTATCATGTGAGACTTGGTGCATGGCTCCAAAGGAGACTTAGAATGTACCAATTTTCCATTGGCGGTGAATGGTTTCAGAGGAGGCTTCGATTGTAGCAACTTGCCTTTAGCGAGTATCAAATTGATGCTCAAGCAGATGTCTCTATGCTTGATCTTCATTATATTGTAGTGGGTAATTCATTAGTTGTTATTCATTGGCAGTGGTTCCTGGTTTTGTTACACTCTGACATTCTTGTTGCAACATTGGCTCTATTTCTTCCTATGGAGTAGTATCGGTCATCATCTTGGACCATCTTTGCAAGAGATTTGACATTGAGGGGGGGCTTCATGTTATAGGGGGAATTCGTCCTCATATGATATTTTGTTCTTCTCATACATCATTGAGAGCATTGTGTATTTTCATCTCTCGTTTTGGGAGGAGTTTTGTCCCACTAAGTTTTCTCCTTTTCTCCGTTTGCAAGAGATTGCATTTTCTTTGTACATGGGTACCTAACATGGCCCAATAGTCGGGACTCATCCTGCATTGTTAGCTTTTTTACATTCTCCCTATGTTGCACTTAAGGGGGGGTGTTAGTGTAATTAAGGCATTTTACCTTGTTATTTCACACCTAGGTACTAATTACACTTTACTTAAACTTACATAGGGAATCACATAGGAGTAGTTGGAACATTTGCACTTTATGTGCACTTATCATGTTATCACTTTATCACTCTCCACCTTTGTTGCACATGTTGCACATACTTTGTTACATTTTGGAGGATGATCCCCCTCTGGTGGACATGCGATTCCACCTTGGGTGGGTGATAAGTTGTCTCTTGATTATCATGTAATGAGACAATGACAATTGTCATTGTTTCATTATCTCCTACATTTGCACCTTGGCTATATAACCAAGGGCTCTCCTATGTACTATCATCCATATTGTATCAATTGTATTGCATTCTTGATGAGAGTATAGTTTGTTCTTGTCATATTCATTCTCTCTTGCTATTGTGCTTTCCATTTCCTCTAGATCTTGGGTAGCCATCTTCATAGCCAAATTTTATACATTTCATAGCATGCACTTAAATCTCTAGCCCTTTTTCATTTTTAACATTGGTTAAATTAATTGTGCACTTCCCTCACGTCTGTTTAATGACACTTTTCTTCCAAAAGGATCAATGGTATACTCTTTTTCCGCAGCTATTGAAGTTGGAGTTTCAAGGGCTCTCCTATGTACTATCATCCATATTGTATCAATTGTATTGCATTCTTGGTGAGAATACAGTTTATTCTTGTCATATTCATTCTCTCTTGCTATTGTGCTTTCCATTGCCTCTAGATCTTGGGTGGCTACCTTCATAGCCAAATCTTACACATTTCATAGCATGCACTTAAATCTCTGGCCCTTTTCCATTTGGAACCTTGGTTAAAATAAATTGTGCACTTCCCTCGTGTCTGTTTAATGGCACTTTTCTTCCAAAAGGGTCAATGGAATACTCTTTTTCCGCTGCTATTGAAGTTGGAGTTTCTTGGGCATCTTCTTGATCATTTTCATTATTGCCTTCTTCATCCTCAAAATAATGTTATCTTCAAAGTAGCATCCAAAGTAGCATCCAACAAGGATAATGTTATCTTCTTTCTGATGCAAGTCATCTTGAATAACTGATAGGAACGGGCATGTTTTATCCATCATCAACCTTGTTTCTGATAATTGTAGTTTGATGTTATCTTCTTATTCTCACTTGGAATGAGTCATTCATAGAAATCAGGATCGATGGATCAGAGAGTCCTGATCAACATGTAATATATTATATGAATTCACATAAACTGGATCTGAAATGGTCTGTATGCAGCAACTGATACCAGATCAGTTCTGGAGCGGGTCCTGTAGCACTATCTTAATGTCCTGTGTGGATCTAAGCAAGTATAGGCAAACATCAGTTAAGAGTGAGATACTATGATGAATGGTGGTAGAAATTTAAGCACTTCATTTAGTGCTAACACTTTTTGATTTATTTCTTGGGGACAGGTTAGAATGATAGTTGATTGGGTTTATAATTTATTATCTAGTTTGAGCTTGAGAAGTAACAAATATGGATTTGTTTAGATTGACAAGTAAATAAATCAGGGATTTTTCAATTAAAATGTTGAGCAGCTTTTGATATATTAACCAAATTACACTTCTGTTGTTGGTGTGCTGACTTTCTGTAACTGGAGGAGCACACCACAAGAAAGTATGGTTTTATAGAAACAGTTAATGTGCAATGCAACTGTAATTAGACTGAGTATGTGACCCTAAAGTTACATATTGTGCCACACCTCCAGTTTACACCAATAGGGGAAAAACTGGCTATGTGACCCTAAAGCTACGTGCTTAAGGTTAGCATCGGTTACATTTGCCACCACCCAATAAAAAGTATTGTTTTGTTTGTATCCCCACATAATATTTATTAATTCTTTGGGAAAGCCATATCTCTCAACAGTATCTATAGAATACAAATTATGTTTTGCATGAAATTCGCACAAATTTGTTCATCTCAAATAATGGACAGTGGTAGGGTTTTTGTCAAACCAAGCATGGACTTGCCAGGCATACCTGCCTTCTTTTTCTCATCTTACATTCAAATTTTCTACCTCTCCATAATAGCAGTGTTGGTTTGTTATTTTCTCTGCACAATCTATATTAATTCTATGTGCAAGTTATGTCTCTCCTTGGTGCCTCTTGGTTGTGTGTAAATAATACAAATTGCAGAACATTTAGAACTGGCACAAATGTGATCATGTAAAATAATGTGAAATGATAATGTTTATTTCAAGTCAAGCATGGAGTTGCCTGGCATAACTAGCTTCTTTTTCTCTTCATCCATTGATTCCATTCAAATTTGTTATGCCTTTCTTTAATATACAAAAAGAAGGCTGTAATTCAGCTTCTTGGTAGTAGAGTTGTGCTTCTCTCTCTTCTTGATCGATATTTTCAGTGCCCTATCTTCGAGTGCGAAGTGTTGAATAGAAAATCTTAGAGCTTTCTCTTCCTGTTCGGCAGGATAAATTCTCACTAAAGTTAGAAGTATTATACTTGTTACTTTTTAATTTATGTTTGTGTTCTGTATGCAACTCTTTAGTGACTGGCATGTGCATTTGAATAGCCTTCACAACCAGGTTTAGTTTTTCTCGAAAAATGATTATAAAACTATTCTAACCCGGTTATTTCTAGATTTTAGTATTTTGTGGAATCCCATCATGGACTCACTATGAAAAATGTTGAGAGAATGAATGAATAGAAAGTACTTTTTATCTGGCAATATCTTATCAAAGTTTGAACAAATTCCAGTTTCACTAGTGTTGAGATTTTTGGTTAAATTTTTTTTATAATTTTCCTTTAGATTCAACAATTTAAAATTCTGATTGACATAGGTATCCGAATCCAAAGCTTGAAGAAAGGTCAACTCATAATGGATTTAGATTTACGTTGGGGTGGTGATCCTAGTATAATACTTGGAGTTCAGGCACTTGTTGCCTCATTGCCTATACAGGCAAGTTTTACAGTCTTATTTTTATTTAAATGTGAAGCACTAAGAAAAGTTATACTCAAATTTAGTGTCTTGATTTACATGCTGAGCTGAAATTTTATTTTTGTTGTGATTATGCCTTTTTATTCAATGAATTGGTGATATTCCTTTTTTGAATTTGCAGTTAAAAGATCTTCAGGTCTTCACTGTAGTGCGTGTGATCTTTCAACTTGCCGAAGATATACCTTGCATTTCTGCTGTTGTTGTTGCTCTTCTTTCTGAGGTTTGACATTTTAACCATTCATTGCTTATCTTCTTTGTAGAACACTGTTTTCTTGCTCTATAATCCTCATTCATCATGTCTATTATTTGCCCTTCATTTGTAGGGTAAATTTTACCTGGTGTAATTCTAAGAATTTCAAACTTGCACTCAAATCATAGAGCTTGGATCAACATAGGGCTTGGATAGGCTAGAAATTATGCCAAGGAAGAAATAGATAAGATTATTATCTGAGAACACTCTCCCATCACTGAATTGACTCTGCCAACATTATGACATATGCTGGATAGCCTGTCTTGAGGTAGGCAGGCTTAATATTTCAAAATAGACGAGTGAGCTATAATTATGTAAAAGACAACAAAGTGACAAAGATTGCCAGGCCTGCAAGAGAAGGAAACTTATATGTTATGTCATTTGTAGGTCAAAGTCAATGCTTTGTGATCAAAATTGACAACTAGTAAGAATGATAAAAATAACTAGACCAATGACATTGGATTGATTTAATTACACAAAGTAGAGCAAATGTTTAATTGACTGCATAACCTCATTAGACGATGTAATATAGCATTGTGAAGTTGTTTGATTGTTGAGCATACAATTTTTTTTCTACCTGTTGAACAAGTGATCTTTTAGAAACAAAAAATCTCACCTTTATGGAGATGTAATCCAGAAGGGATTGAGAAGAAAAAAGAAAAATGACATTGCCCGATTGGGATGGAGGGAACTGAGTTGCTCCATTTGGAAGTGTTTGGGCCATGCATTGACACCAAACTGAACATCCTTTTCCCTTATTTTGTTGTTCGGGTTAAGGGATTGTGTTCCCCTCTTCTTGATGCCCCAAAAGATAATATATTTTCCAAATGTTTCAAAGGGAAATATTATGATTGCGCTTTATTCTATGGTGAAACTGGACACAACTCACAAAAAATCAAATGAAAGTGAGTTGATGTGGAATACACTCCAAATATTTACATGAACCATCAATGTAGAATGCAAGTCAAGACTCACCTAAATGCATCACGAACTGAATGGATTATGACATGGTAATTTGAAGCTTTGTAACCCTAAGTAATGGTGGGGCTTCCAAATAAGTGTTAGTTATGTCTACCATTCACATCAAGTTCGTGATCCAATAAATTGCATGCAAGTGATGCACTTAATCTGGGTGTCTTATTAGAGCCACATCAGTGTGGGAATAATAGAAGATTATGTTCAGGTAATTGCATTATCTAATTCATGAATATACAAGGTATATAGCAATTTACATGATGGTGTTCTTAAAAGGAACAAACCATTTAATTGAAGCTAAAAGTAGCAACTACGCCTTCTAATAAAAGAAGCCTAAGATGACCATTAAAGAACATTTAAAAATAATAGACTAAGTATAATGAAATATTTTAATAGCCTTCCTTAATGGTCATTATTTTAGAAACCCTACAAAAGACATAATTTGCAGTCTTTTGGTCACCAATGGATAGAAGGCTGCCACCTTTTGATCACGAATGCATAGAAGAATGCTTTGCAAAATGAGCTTGTTGCTGAGACCCTCCTTGATTCTGCAAAAAATCTGGAAATGACGAAGATAACCAAAATCCTTCCAACTTGATGTTGGCAAAACAAAAACGGTCCCTCCCTGTAGCCAAAGACACCGAGTTCAACTTCTAAAACTTAAACCACAATTGTTTTTATAGCTAAAAAACCCTGAGACTAGCAACACCAATCATGATTTGTTTTTGGGAAAAAACTAGAAAAACCAAAAATGATTTTTGAGGAGGAAATAAAAAACCAAACAATAATCTTATTAGGAAAAAATTATAAAACCGTGCAAATAATTGAGGAAAAAATTACAAAACTGAACAACTGATTTTTTTGAGGAAAAAATTACAAAATCGTATATATAATTTAGAGGAAAATTTTTTAAAACCCAAAATAATAGCCTAGAATAATTTTTTTTTGGAAAAAATTATAAAACCCAAAATAATTTTCTTAGGAAAAAAATGTATAAAACCCAAAATAACTTTTTAGGAAAAAATTACAAAATCCCAGAATCTTTTTTTACGAAAAAATTATAAAATCCAGAAACGATTTTCAAGGAGAAAAAATAAAAACCAAACATGATTTTTGAGGTGAAAAATTGATTAAAACCAGTGTCACATCCCTCACTAGTAACCTCCAAGTCGGAGGGTGCCAGTGTGGAGAAGTGATAAAAAATGAAAATAAAGCACGTTCCTAGGAAGAGTACACTATTAATGAGGCATGTTGTCCCTACCGTTCCTCAGCCATTTATGTGAATGAACAAAACCAAACAAATAAAGATCATGCTATTAATATAGTATGGTGTTCCTGTCTCGATGGACTAATTTTTGCAGGAGAATATTAAAGGAAGAAGGCGTGATTTGGGGGAGCAGTATGGGCAACTTGATTGGCAAGGACAAAACGGTAGAGGAGATGACAACTCTGTGACGTATCATGTCAAATAGTTCATGTGCCTGGAGTTTTTGCATAGATATATACTAGATGTAGGGAGGTATGCTAATTGTTGGATTGCCGTGTTCAAATGGTCCAAAGTATGATTGCAGTCATCTCTCGACCAATGCAAATCCTAAACCGATCTCCATTATGGTGGTATTCTGCTTTGACAGATGCCCATACCCTATTCGAAATCTCCAATTTTAGTGCAGGTCGGGAGGACAATGGAAAATAATTTGGCTTTACACCTGCCAATTGCATTTGCAAGAATGTTTTGTACCGCCTTTGCAGAAAATCAGTCTGTGCTTAACTTGCCATGATGGCAGCCATAAGACCACTTTCTTTTTAGGCTTTCTGCAAACGTGATCACATGCATAGTGTAAACTTCCACATTTTGCGAACATGACTACCAAGACCGTTGTAACTCAAGCTCCCATTTTGGCACAGAAATGGAGGGTAGGAGAATACATCGCAAACATTGTAGTCTGTGAGAACATGCTTGGTGGGAGAAGGTATGGGGAGAGCTTACAAGCTGGTATTTCTTGCTTGTTCCCTCTTTTCTTGCATAAGAACAAGTGCTCTCTTGTTTTCCTATCTCTATATTAAAATTCCATGTACACAAGGAAAGACAACTTTCATGCAGCTCATCCTCATATTCTCTTGTTGGCAATGGTATAAATGCTCATATTTTTATAGCTCTGCAATTCTAACTTATCTCCAAATATCAAATATATCAGCTTCATATGTATCTCAAGATTTACTCTAAGTGTGTTGAGATGATAAGCCTTTTACCTATGTAAAACAGTAGTTGCTATGAGTAAGTTGCCTTGAATAACATCCTTATGTCAAAGGGTTTTGGAGTACATTGTTTACAAGAAAGGAGGCACGATGCTATATAAATCTGAAAACGTATTTATGAATTTTGGTAGATAATTCTCTTTAAACATAAATCTAGCTACGTATGAGGTTATTATTAGTGAAAGGGGCAAATAGTATTATTCTTTTGCTAAGGCGTGGAAGGAATCTTTTGGTAACAGGCTAATACCTTCTTGGTAAATTATGAATATAGTGTTCCTATGATGTATTAAAATATAGTAAACTTATGGAAGACGATTAGTCATATACGCACATAAGGGTGCATTTGAGGTACACAAATTACCATAAGAAATAATGAATTTGAGAGTGTAGAGTTGTCCTGGAATATTATGGCTGAATAAAAATAAAGATCTTATATATATATATATATATATATATATATATAGACCAAGTGAGATAACCACTTTTCTTGAGTAGTTATTTACATTGAGTTAGTGTTCTGAAATGACTCTCGCAATGTGCAATAACCTTACAATATTCTATCACGTCAAATATTTAATATACAAGTCAAGAATGCCTCCTTGTAGTTGGATAATGCACTATAGTACGTGTTGTATTTATTTTAAAGACAAAAATACTAATGACTATGGGAAAGGTTCTTACTATGTTTACTAACAACAAATATAAGATAATGGTATATGATGTGAAATTTCATTTAATATGTATAGGAATAAGATTTGTGGATGATTGTTAAATAAGATTTCCTATATTTAATAATTATATCAAAGAAAATATTATGGTTTGTATCTTGTCATGTTGATATCCATCGTTACAAGGAGCACCTAGTTATAGATGTTAAGTGCAAAAGTTATCTAGTTCAAGAAAAACCAAGCTAATTGGAAATAAGGACTTACACAATAGGGAAAACGAGACTAGAATAGTGTAATGTCCCCTTTTTGAGATGACATGGTTCGTGGTTTGGTTTAGCCTATCATTGACCCTCGTAGGCTAAGTCAGTTGGTTAGAGGGTTCTAGTTGGTAGAACCAGAGGCCAATTCCCATTCCTGAGGACAAGAGAGTTCAAGATTGCTCGTAGTTGGGTTTAGTTTGGCACACTTACTATTTATAGAAGTGTCTATTGCAGGAACACCGGGATTTCTATCTTTAGCAGAGCACCTGAACATGTTGGTGGCAATGTCGAGATTTGGCACCATTGACTGGAGCAATGATTCAGGGACTTACTATTTATAGTTAGTCGCCAACCTTTCAGTTTTGGGAAAGACATCTGGATTTGTAGTGGTTTCTGTGGTGGACTTCTTGGTTCTGATAGAATCGAGAAATAATGAGTAGTTTTGGAGTTATGACATGTTAATTATTAATAAAGTAATACTTTATTAATAATTAAAAAATGCACATCATTAAATGTTATTTGACTTAATTATTAGAAGGGATTGTATAATGATTATAAAGTCAAATTATAAAGTGCATATGAGGAATAATGTAAAGTGCCAATTTAAAGGGAGATAAAATGAGTATTAAAATATACTTTATATTATTTTGTTGTGTCCAAATGGAGGGAATGGTAAATGAAATTAAAGTGAAATTTAATGAGATGAAGCCAAATACAAATTAAATATTATAAAAGGTTTTTGAAAAGGGATTGGATTATTCTTGCTTGACTCATTCAACACTTGTCTATCCTGAGGAAGCTTTGGCTTTGAGGAAGAAATCTAGGGTTTCGCTGTAATTTTCAATCTTGGAGAACATAGCCTCTCTTCAATAGTGCAAATACTAGTGGCTATATTCAGAGGTCACATTTGTGCTTAAAGGTGGAGATTTATATCAGATTTTACAAGGGTTTATTTGCAGATTGAAAGTTATTGAAAACAATTATTAATGAATATCTTTATTGTCAGTGTGAGACATCTTCATTTGCACGAGGGAGTCATATTGGTGCAGATTTAGAGTATTTATCTCTAGAACTAGCAGGGGTTTTTAAATAGCTGATTGGAGATTCCATTTTCAGTGACGTGAGGATTATTCTCTCTGCTGTATTACTGCTGCAAACTTTATACTTAATTTTGACATCCATCTTCAGAGGGTTTCAAGGCATATTTACCTGTGAGTTCATGAATTGTAACTCCTTGATTTTCTAGGTATTGTTGTTTTAGATAATAGGGATTATTTTATGAACTGGGTTGTCAATATATTGTGAAAATAGAGTATTTAAGCTGGTATAAAAGTGTGGAATTTTCAGTTGTGTAATCCCAATACAATTTCAGTTTGAGTTAAAAAATTATTATTGCGACATTTCTTTTTTTTTTCTGCATGAAATTGTTGTATCAAACTTTGCCAATATATCACAAACATTACCAAAACAAACCAAACAAGGCAGAAAATTTGAGTTAGCAAGTGTCCACCTGGGTGGGACATTTCAAATAGTAAGAATATTGTTACTACTAATACTAGGGGGTGTATATCTTATACGAAGGTACAATGAGCCTAGTGTCGCCGATTGCCAAGAGTGACTAAAACATTGATCATTCTTATGCAAGTTTGGAAATATTGACATATGCCTTGAAGGATTAAAATGGATTTAAGCGGCTTTATTAAGATGATGTCATGTATTATTGTGATATTCAATATTATTGAAGCATACTAAGTTGGTATTAATGTAGGTCGAGCTAAAATTTATATGTGGCCCTTGTTGTCTGACTTTTAGTCACCCATTTTTTTTGGCATTACTGGAGTCAGTCTGGTCAGTCTGAGTCTAGGTCTAAGTCTTTCTTAGGTAGGCTATCTTTGTTGGGTTTCCCTGTCATTGCCTTTCCTTCTCTTAGCCGGGCGGGTTGTTCTGAGGTCTTTTCATATTTGGGTAGGTTGTAGATCCCAACCCGGCAAAGAAAATGGTGCTCCAATTGATGATCTTTTCAGCAGATGGAATGATGTTTGGGAGTCATAAGTTTCAAACATTCAAAAGAACTAAGAAAGATTCTTCATTGTAACGGAAGTAATAATAGAATCAACATTGAATCATTCAGGATTCTACTTCATATCACAGTGTGAACAATCCATTTGTGGTAGAGAAATAAAGTTTGCAGTTGAATATATCAGGCTAGGTGCAAATTGAAGACTGGTATGTGTCTTTTACGTTTAGCAGAGCCGGATTCATACTCACTACATGCATTTTCCACGATTCATAAAAGTTGATAGTTTTCACTTTTTGAAGCCATGGATCGATTCTTTAAGTCTTCACGATCTCAACAGTGAAAACAACGTGCAATTTGGTGCTAAAATGAGGAAGTTATAAGACGGCGGGTTTCTCAATTTCGGCTACTCCATGGCGGGTTTCACACCTCTCAGGTGATTTTCCGCAAAGAAGAACTTTGCACTGTGCGGGTTTCGCACCTCTCAGGTGATTTTCCGCAAAGAACTTTGCACTGTGCGGGTTTCGCACTTAGCTGGTGATTTTCTGCGAGCTTAGTTATAATAAGGTGGGCCCGATTTATTAAAAAGGAATATTATTGTTTTAAGATATCAAATAAAGCATGTGCTTTAAGTAGCCCGCGCACTTAAAAATGACGTGCGGAAAAACAGGTAGTGGCTTCTCCATTATGCGAAAATCGCACCTACTAGGTGCGATTCCTGCAAAGAAGGTTTTTCACATATTGCGGGTTTCGCACCTCCCTCATACATTTTCCGCGAAGAGAAGACAAGTTGCAAATTTCCGCCAAGGAGAAGCTTCAGTCTCATTTTCTGCGAAGAGAAGCCAAGTTGCAAATTTCCGCCAAGGAGAAGCTTAAGTCTCATTTTCCACGAAGAGAAGCCAAGTTGCAAATTTCTGCCAAGGAGAAGCTTCAGTCTCATTTTCCGTGAAGAGAAGCCAAGTTGCAAATTTCCACCAGGAGAAGCTCTTTTCCAATTTTCCGCAATGGAGAAGCAGATTTGGTATTTTCCGCCGGAAGCATTCAGTTTGAGATTTTCCGCCAATTGCATTAAAGGCCCAATGGATTTGACTCGACAAATGTCATTAAAGAGAAGATGAAGGATTCAAATTGAAGTGTCACAGTTATGATGTCTTTTCTTATTCCCATGTCAGTGATTGGCTTTTCAAATTCTATCATCGAGATGTTCTCTCTTTATGCCTTGTCTTTTTGTATTCTGGAAGTTGAATCATTTCCAGTAAGCATTGTATGTAAACTCTATAAATACTGTGAAAGAAATCAATGTAAGGGTCGGCAAACTTGTTAATGAAGGAGAAGTGATTCTATTTACAGAGGCTTTGTCTCATGTTTGTTGCGCCATTTTAGTGAATCATTTGCATTTTGAATAGATAGAACAGTCATATGTGAAGCCGCAGTTGCATGTTGGATTCTATTTCATG
>MU225778.1:457902-547437 GCA_018584345.1 Thuja plicata | reverse complement strand
GGAGCTGTACCTGTCAATTCAGAGGGCAGTGATAGATAACATACACTGACCCATTTGTTGGTGACATCCTTTTGTTCTCTCACCTTGGGTGCTAAAAGAGTCAGAGATTACAAATCTAATGGGAGGACAAACTGTTAACCAACAGCCCTATACCTTATTTGCCTCAGCATGAGATAATACGATAATGCATTAACCTTGATAAATGTATCATTTCCTCCCTCATGGAAACTCTATAATGATGGTATACTCCTATATTGGGTATATGTGCTTGGAAAACTCTCCAAGCTGGAAAATTATTAGACATAATAATATTGGTCAATTAAGAATGAGAAAATGGGCATGTGTTGTTGAGGCTATTATGTTCTCGATTTCTAGTGTGTAAAAGAAATCAAGCAAAGGTAAATTATACTTAACCATCAATTGGAAGTCTTTGGCGTTACAAGTGAGTAACAAGGTTCTCTAAGTTTAGTGTACATATATAGCTAAACTCAAAGTATATTAATCCCAACCAGTATGATAAGAAAATAATCATTATGTTGGCAGCGATAATTTTAGTAGTACATACTCTTGGAAAATTTGATTAGGGTTGTAAGGAACTAGTTTAACTCTTTGTTTGTCCTAATTTATTTGTGTGAACCAAGGGAACTTGGTGTTGAGTAGTAGGTCCATTCAGGTTGGTTTATGAACAATAATAAGCTGGGGAGTTGATCCATGAGCTCGAAAACCTTGAAAGGGAGTATTATAGAATGGGTTGATGAAATACAAACTTGGTATTATTAACGAAGCCATGGTTATGTGAACCTGTGTGTAGGTTCGTGAGCAACCTTGTAAGGAGAACTACGTGTAACTTTGACCCGCTTGGAAGTGGGAACATAGGCGACAATTGGGTGAAGGATACCCTTGCGATCTCAAGTTCATAGGGGAGGGTCTAGGGGGGATAACTCTTGGGATTGAAGTTAATCCTTACTTGTTTAACCTATCCTCTTTAGTACGCTTTAGATGAGGCCGAAATGGGTAATAAATGGTTATGAAAAACCTGATATGTTATATTAAATACATAATGTGTTTTGAATAAGTAAGATAAAGGAAATGAATTGGGCTGACTACCTTATAGTCAATATCTACATAATGTATATGTTGAGCTGAGCCATAATGCGTTGGATTTATGTAATTGTTATGTGTTTGAGAATTGTCAACTCAACCTTATAAGAATTTGAGTATGTACTCCGAGACCAATCAATTGTGATCTATTTGTTTTGAATTAGGAACCTCTCTTTTTATTAGAATGCTAAGCATGGAACAAGATGTGGTGTTTATGGCTACAGATGGGGTAAGCTCCCTACGAGGTCATAGGTAGAGTTGTATACCTCATTGCGTAGGCTACCCTTCTCCATCTGAGATGATCACTAATGGAAATCCTATGACTAGTCTAAAGATAAGCTTATCCATGCTCGAGATTGACAATAGTCAAGGAGGATATGATGTCGCACGATTGCTAGTTGTACCACATAGATAGCAGGACAGATTCTACTAGCAGCATTGGACCAATGACATGCTGGCGATGGATATTCCTTTGTTGCTTAGTTGTGTGATGAACTGCAGGGAAGAGAATTTCTAATGAAGAATAGGTAGGTGATAATTTGACCAACCTCAGTATGATTTTGGGTATAACTTGAATTTGTAAATCATATACTTGACCCTGTTGAGCTGAGGACAGACCCTTGGTGTAGTATGGGATGCACCAAATCCTCTCTTCCCAAGTATTCGGTGGTGTAAGACAAAGGAAAGGAATGAGACCCATGGTGTAGTGCGTAATGCACCAACATTCCTTCTATTTAGGATGCACTATGGACATGGGATGGTTAACAATTGTATATGATCGAGTAACTATTATCTTGTCATTCATTTATGAGTCAACCACTATTGTCTTTGTGATGTATGTTGGAGCTACTTATAGTGTATGTGATGTATGGCAAAGCTAGGCAGTTTGTGTACCTAGATGTGTATGAGCTAGTCCTTTGTATATGTGACGTATGCTCGAGATAATCACTGTGTGATTGTGATATGACCCTCATATATATACATGTAAGTTGGTAAACTAGTGAATGATAATGTTGTGTATGAAACCAACACCAAATGGAAAGCGATATCATTTATTGTGATGGGACCAGGTTTATGGAATACCTTAATTAATAGACAAGATTGGAAGAGATCGGATATCTCATCACGAGCAGAGAGTAAGCTCCCTCTGAATGCAAACTACAAAGCCTCTAACTTCCCACGAGAGGATACGTAGGTAGGGTCATCAAGAGTGAACCCTTTGAGGCTTAGGTCTGGGTCTAGGGATGACCCTAATCATAGAAGCTAAACACTATCATGTGTAAGTATTTAGTGCAATATCGAGTTATCACCACCATGATGAACAGAGAAGTTCTAAAATCACCACTTCTAAAGTAAATGGAAGAGGATTGGTTGCTTAAGTTAATGATTGATGTTATGTAAAAAAAATAGTAGCAATCTAGGGTGGTTGTTACAACTAGACAAATTTTTGAGTGAAAAAATTGATCAAAACCTAGAATACCATACCAAACACCACATTTTTTTGGAAAAACTGGGAAAAACCCTCCCGTGACTTTTCTTGGCAATAAATAAAAAAACCCTAGGTTTGAACTTGAAAAATGGCCCTCAGTTTGCAGAAAATGGTGAGATAAAGCACAAAAAACCCTTGACATGTACAAAAAATGTGACTTGCAGAGCCACAAGTTGCAGAAAAAAACATGGTAGAAAACATACCACACAAGAGGCACGTGACAAGGAAAAAAATGACATGTTTTTCCTTGAAGAACAACATAAAGATGTCGTGGGCTTGAAGAAGATGTTCGCTGAAGTTGCTATCGAAGAAGACTGAAAAATGCAGGACATAAACACGTGCCACATAAGAAAATTGCAAAACCCTAGCTCGTGTGGATACTGAGAAAACCAATAGTGCGGATCTTAGGAGCCAAAATCCTCCCGACGCTGCACTTATAGAGAAAAATACTATCTATTAGGGAAGAAACAACCCCGTCACATAAGAACACAGAGAAGTTGTGCGTGCACCACAAAACATGAGCAAAAATGATGAGTAGAATTGCGTGTGTGAGAAGCCAAATACGAAGTCCAAATTAGAAAGAAAATTCGATTAGCAGAATTCAAGGTGTGCGGGTTTGAGACACCAAAAATGGAGCTAAAAAACCATGAACCTCAAACCAAAACCGGCACAATTTTTCACCGAGAAAAGCCACGAAAAAATGTGGCAAAAGCCCTCAAAATTTTCACTAACAAAATTTTCATTAAAAAAATCAATTAAAAAATTCTGGAAATAATTCTAGAAAGGAGGCCTCTAATTTCTTTAAAAAATGACTGGAAATGCACACAAATGTTGATTTATACATGTTGGAATCCTTTACAATAGTTCTGAAGCTATATCAAAGATCACTCTTTTCTAGCAGTCTTCGACAAAACATTTTTCCTCTTAATGCAAGAAAATTAATTGTAATCTTCAATTTCTAGTTAAACCCAGGAAAATAATATAATGCAGCTAGTATAGGCTATAGATGGCCCCAAAAGCTGATTATAGAAAGAACGTTGAGTTAACTCTGTTGTTTTTGGTACTCGTTTAACCACGGACAATGATTTTCCCTCCCAACCATAAACAATACCCGATTGTCTCCCCCGAGCACTTCTCTTCTTCTAATTTGATTTGCTGTAAGATTATGTGTATATTGGATACCAAGAGAGGAAGATTTTAATCTTCCTTTATGTCTATTGGTAGAGCCCCTTCATTAAGGGCCGCTACTCTTCCAAGTTGGTTCCATTAATTATATATGTCTCATATAATTAATATATAATTATATTAATGAATTGGCTCATATAAATGTCTAAGGCTGATAGGCCTATAAGACACTTATGTTTTCTATGTCGGCCTGAAGGAATCCGACCATAGCTACAATTAACATTAACACTCCCTCTTAGCTAGGGAGGAATCCTTCTCGATATCTAAGATATGTAGTGATATCCACCATGGCTACTCCCAGAGAGTGGGTCCATCATGGCTACTCCCATGAATGGAAATGCAAATGAACACAAGTGCTCATCACGGAATCACTCAACGTGATGTCGTCATCTCATCATGACATTCACCATGGCTACTCCCAGAGGGTGGAACAAGGGCTTTCACCTCAAACTTCTTCTCTCACAAAGAAGAATGCATTAACAGGGGCTTGCACCTCAAACTTCTCCCTCACAGAGAAGAATGCATTATAGTACATCTCGACAAATCATTGATGCTGAGACTTCCTCTCAACAAGGGCTTCATTCTCCACAATTCCAAGCTTGTCTCGAAAATGCACAAACTTTACTCTAGCAAGGGGCTTGGAGAGAATATAGTCCATCTGATCATCAGTGCTAATGTACCTCAACTGAATAGCATTCCTTTGCACTGTATCTCTAATATAGTTATATTTGATCTCCACATGCTTTGACTTATCATGAAATACAAGGTTGGAGTTTGCATCACTCTTGGTGAATCCCAAACTCACCAAGTATCCATCTATCTTGGAATATCACGACCTAGGTGTCAGCATAAAGGCCTTCCAGCCTGTATACATGGGACTCCATCCCATGAATCATAATCCTCTGACTGCTACAATTTCCCAAAGTGGAAATTGATTATCATATCTCACTGATGCAACTTCCATCCCATGATACAACTGTAGAAGTCATGGTCCAAATGGAAGTATACCTGAGAAACCATCTCGACATGGTTCACTCCCTCTGAACCAATATGACCAAGATCCCCAGAAGTTAACTGAAGCAGATCCTCTAGCTGCTCCCTCTGACACGGAAGAATACCCTTCTCACATGGTCCCAATGATGGAAGATATCTTGCTCCAAGAGACTCCCATGTCTCCGAGCATCTCAACTCATAACATCATCTAGCATGATTAAGATCACCTTGGACCTACTGTCATAGCTCGACTAGGAACTCTTGACACTCTTATTAAGTGCACAACTTTTGTAACTGCTCTTGTGCTTTCAGGAAGATCCATGTTGGACTCCCTCTGAAGCTTCAAGTACTTGCTTCAACCTTTTGACCTCCTTGTCCAAGGTTACCTTAGATGGTTTGTCAGACTCCTTCTGAATGTTAATAGACCACACAACTCTTCACAAATTGAGCCATCAATCTTAAGGTATTTGCAGAGAGGAGCAGCAAATAAAACACTTAGCACAAATATATATCTCCCCACGGCGTTGACATAAGAAATCACAAAGCTACTCTTGTCATGAAGACTTCAGACTTATCGCAGCACTTCTAGCATTCCACGACTAGCAATAATATCCCATTGATTGCTATCCTGTAACTGTATAAGGAGCCCGTTTAGCAATTTCCCTTTGTCCCGTATCTTCACATGATCTGGAGTCACATGCTATAACTTCTGCCAGTATTGATGAAGCAGTGATAAAATATTACGCCACTTCCTTCAGTCAACACCAATTCAATATTGTGTGTATCTAAAACCCTGTGCGTATGCGACATACTCTGCAACATACTATGTATTTCGACCTCTTACTTTATATTCCAAACTATATTGGAAGCCTCAGACAATCGCTTTCTTACAATAATCGCAGGAATGAATAGACTGAGATTCAGGGCCGACAAATGTTTGAGCACAATAAATTAATACTATCCCCTGGCAGAATATTAAACCGACGGCAGAAATGAAGCGCTCTGATACTTGTATGCTGCTGGGAATATAATTAATTACACAACTTAATATGAAATTGCGACAATACAATATTTCTCCCGTGCCTGTGTAGGGAGCCACACCAAATTTGGGCTCTTGTGGCTGGCAAGATACTCATAGAAGCATATATCAGAATCGCTCAAGAAAATGAAGGTTCATGCACAGGAATTATTTCAGATTGAATAATTCTGTCTCCAGTAAATCACACACTTCACTGCGAATCACTTATGGACATTTCCTGTCTTCATTAATCATTGAAATCTGTTGATATTCCTGGCGTTTCTGAAAATGATGGCCATACTGAGGAATGACCACATGATATTCTCACAGACTGCCATCTCCTGTCATCTGTTTCTTGCCCTTGTAGCCAGTGATACCAATAGTCAATTTACAACAGTGCCCGTCAGGTATGAAATACTCTGTAAATTCCCATGCAAGCTGTAGGCTAACATACAAAAAAATGCGGTTTCTTCTGTTTTTTTTTTACACAGCAATGGTAGACCAGAAATTCACGGCTTCTCAAATATTTTATCGTACAATGAAGTCTTTAGTTCAGCGCTGATTATTCACCCACGATTTTCTTCCTCTAATGTCCGGCAAAAATAAACCCATGACTTCAATGTAATTTTATGTCTTACTTGGGATAATAAATAATCCCCACCAATAATAACCTTTCTCTATAATATTCACTCACATTAAACTTCAGCATCATTATAATATATAATTAAAGTCCATCTTTATTTAAGCCTGATGCATATCAAAATAAAGCTCTATGGCTCAATATTATATCGAATGCCCAAATGGTGATTAAAGACTTCCCATATCACTTATTTCACGGCAACTCAATTTTCTGCATAAAATATATAATCGTCCAAAGATACCAGGCTGTGATACTCAGACGGGCGATATGGATATTAACAATATAACACAGTTAAATTCTGGCCATGAACAGTGAATTGATTAATAATATCCAACCTTACTTCATAATATAAAAAAAAATTCAATATAGCCGTCTCAAAAACCAACCAGGCAATCAAGTTGCACTCTCTGTTATTTATAAAAACCTCACAGGCTGGCATAATACACTTACAAACTCACAATACTGAGTTGCAACTGTACGACTGCTGAAGTACACAAACAACTGAATGGTACAGCTAATAAAAAACCTCCTTGCTTTTCCTTGGAGTTGTATGGCTCATAGTTCCATGACTTGGACCCGGCTATGACTCGGCAAAATGAAAAAACAGAGATTTTTTATGATTTAAAATTTGTTTCATGCACCCATTATTGAATAAAGCTTAAAGACACTATAACATCATCAAATAGAAGCTACTTTGATCACATACATAAACATACATCCATCACATAAGTACAAGCGTAAATTGTAGCTGAAGGAAATAGAAAACATAGATATGTAGAATTATAAATATTGTCAAATGTAGGTAAAATCCATGACATCAAATGTTCCCAAACATGTGTAAACAAAAACAAGTTTATGGCTCAGGCTCTAGCTCAGGCTCAGCCTCAGCCTTAGAGTAGTTTGTCTGCCACCTACAAATGCGTCTGAGGTAGGTCCTAGATGACTGACAAGCCATGGTCTCTGCTTGTGATGTGCCACTCTGATCAACATCAGCTGCATGGGCAGTTGATCGTGCTCTATCCTCCTGTGCCATAGCCTGCCTCAGCCTCTCTGTCTGCTTAGCCAACCCACTCATGGTCCTTGTTGTGAGGTTTTCATACCATCGCTCCATTGCAAATGGGGACCCCCTTTTTTGTTTTGGTTATAAGAGTAGTGGCCTTAGGTAGTCTTTGTTGGTGGAAGTTTTCAGGTCCCTAGGTCTAGCAAGTGAGGTTTGAGTGATTTTGGCCTGCTGGGAAGTCATGTCTGTCTGGGATATGGGCGAGAGATAAGCTAAGTCTGTCATGGGGATGGAGTCGAAACCAAGTGATTTGTGATGGAATGAGTTAAAACCCTTTGAGAATCCTTGTTCCAGCTTTAGCTTGACCTTAGAAAGCCAGGACAAATTGTGGGAGGTAACCCTGCTGAATCCTGAAATTTGGCTGAGTCCGGAATTTTTTGAGAACCCCCAAAATCTAGAATTTACATGTTAACTCTTATGAAGTTGGAACCTATCTCAAACATCCTGAAAGTATTTATACAAATATAACTTAAAGTATAAGAAATTAAATAAATCCAGAAATGGACAAAAAATTTTAAGAATCCAAAAAGAGTAGGTTTTGTCCCAAAAAGGTGATAGATCTCATAAATTTGGTAAATCCTCAGGAAAAGCTAACTTTTGAGTCATAGTTTTTCTCGCATCAAGGAGTACAACTACTTTTTAAGATTGAAGAAAGCTGTGAATCCTTATGAAGAAGTATGGCTGCTGCTGCTTTAACTATATGGTCCCTACAAAAGACATCAAACTTAAAAAATGTATGCTAGGTCCATAGTTGGTATGGCTGGAAATAATGGGAACACATAGTATTATTCAATGCAATCCTTGTGGAATTGCTTGAGTGGATAGGAATGTTTTCATCCTTGAATCCAAAAGGAAAAATAGAGGGTTCTCATCCTCCCAATCTTGATGCCAAAGAGGTTTTCGTCTTTAGACAGACAGACAGACAAAGGGGTTCAATATCAGAAATGGAGGTTCGATCACAATACAATAGATACTTCCTTCTTTTCCAAACCTCTCCTCTTATAGGTTCTTTGAAGGCATATAATATTTAATCTTTTTCCTTTTCCTTCGAAAACTTCATTTTCAAAATGCCCAGAAAGGGCTTTCAAATAACATTACTTCTGGCCCTCAGTCCAAGTGACACTTTATTGGCCCTCTCTTTTTAAAACAACTTTATATTTAAATTGTTTTCCTTAGGGGAATAAAATAGTAGGCTAAGGGTATTTTGATTAACTCTTCATGAAAAGGGGACATGACACCTTCTATTATTGGACTATATAATTCAAAAAGACAACATAAAATCATCCTCTTACGATTTTCTCAATCGAAAAAGACCCACATGACCTAGCATCTTATCATCAATATATTTTGTATATAAATCTAATAAATTGACATCACAATCATTATAATACGCAATTTTATTTTCTTGATGTTTTTGTAAGCAAACCTCCTCAAAGTCAAAATTTTTATTGTCGAGGGCATGTTTAAAAAACTTATACCAGTTCTTTTGTGAAATACTAATTGTGCTTGTTGAGTTAATTTCTTCTGTGGTGTTGGGGTTTAGACTAGGACTTGGTGAAAAAAGCTGGCCTAAAATGGGCAATAAAAAGTATAAGACATTAGAATTGTTTTTGGCTTTCTTAAAAGAAGTTGTAGTTTTTTTTTTTTTTTTGCAGGCTCAGCTGAGTCTACAAGTCTTTTATAGAGACTCAAAAAGAGTTGCTGACTTTCAACACACTAATTTCTTTTACTAAAATGAATGGGAATGTGGATTGCTCAAATTTTGTCTTTTTCAAGATGTATATAACTCTTCTTCACTAATAGGATGGAAAACTTATATCTCGTCATTTGAAGCATCACAATTCTGATATATCCTTGTTTTCTCTCTTCATTTGAATTTTTTCGTACTTCTAAAGATTGTAAGTCCTATCAAATTTTGGGCTATCTTATCTGTTTGTTGCATTGAATAACATTTCCTTAAAGTCTGTGTGTTCATAATTATAAACCTCTGCCGATTCATCTAAATACCATAAACAGTAACATTGTATTTCCCCCCATTTTGTACAGTTTGGCCGGTAGTTGCATTTATACATGTGATTCACACTCTCAAATGTACCCTATTCAAGGTTCACTGTTATCGACTACTCATAGGAATAAGATGAAGGTTTACTCTCTTAAGATTTCATATATTTGAAAATAAGCACTTTAAGATAGCATGCTTAATTTATATAAAATTACCTCTCAAAATTTGAGATTTACTTATTCGTCTCTGAGTGCAAATTTCTGCAAAGCTATGATTATTCCTATTCCTTTTGCAAGGTAAATAATTTGGTTGCAAATTTTGTTTTGCAAACATTGTTAGGTATTTTATGCCAGCTCAAAGCATATTAATGTTTGAGTATGAGCGTGGATTGGTGTGATTTTGCTACTGCTTTAGCCTTACAATTTAGATGTAACTGCTAAAGAAATGACATCTGTTGGAAAAAGTGTACAAAGTAGCTGTGTGCATATTTTGTTGGGACTTTGATGATAATTTTTCCCCTGTTTAATAAATGGCAGATGTTGATATCTTATTAGCTCCTTTGTCCAAGTAAAATTTTTGAACCTTTATTATCTTCTACAAAAACATTAGCCAAGGGTGGAGTTGTTACATGAAACCATCTATTACTTGTAACAAATTTATTTATTTTCTAGATCATCTCTCCTACTGGATTCGACATATTTAAAGTTCAACTGCTCTTTAAGTGAAAAAGTCCACAATGCCTTGTAGACTAAAAGCATATAATAAAATTGATATTCGGAAGTGTAATTAATAATGTAGTCTGAATTAAATTTAAAACAGTTTGGCTTATTTTCTGTGTAAAGAATGATAGTTTATAATTCTCATATTGTCCTCCTGTATTGCAGCCCAAGCCTAAAATTGACTATACGTTGAAAGCAATTGGAGGGAGCTTAACAGCTATTCCAGGTCTATCAGACATGATAGATGTAAGTATGTTGATAAGTCTTTCAATTGTGTTCTTTGGTCTACTCTAAAGAAACAAATCATGTTTCAATAGATCTTTAATCCTTTGACGTAATCTGAGAGAATGTTCATTTGCTTTCCTATATAGGACACAGTAAACTCAATTGTTACGGATACTCTCCAGTGGCCTCACCGAATTGTTGTTCCAATTGGAGGTGTGCCTGTTGATACAAGGTAGAATTTTTTTGTCAGGTTTTGCAATTTCTGTCA
This sequence comes from Thuja plicata, assembly GCA_018584345.1. Lineage (NCBI taxonomy): Eukaryota > Viridiplantae > Streptophyta > Pinopsida > Cupressales > Cupressaceae > Thuja > Thuja plicata. The sequence goes on along the minus strand of MU225778.1, from coordinate 536,737 downwards.
GGTTACTTAGTACTTCTTCTGATTTGTTGAATTGAACAAGAAATTTAAAGGCACTTCTTTGAGGCTAAGTTATTGGGTTTTGTTGAAAACTAAGTTACGGGTCTTGGTACTGGTTTGGATTTGGGTTTGGGGGTTTGATTAGGTTTGGACAAATTTTTTTGGGGGGCTGGGTTCATCCATGCAAAAACATATAAACTTTGGAAATGTATACATATTTGCAGTATTAATTATGTCCAAAATACCACACAACATCATATATTGTATAAGAAACAAAGCCACCAAAAAAAAAGAAATATTACAACACCAATATATGCTATATATTAATATTAAAAAATGATAATTTCAAGTGTCGACAATTAGCCATCACTAATCAAGCATCATCACATGGGTCTTCAAAACTGTTGTCACAATCCATATTATTGGAAAACAATAATAATACTCATTGTACACTTGCTACATCACCCCCCCACAAAAGAAAAAATCGTCTTCCAAATGACAAGGAAAACAATTAAGCATCAAGTAACTTAGGGAAGATTGTCTAATCTGATGACAATATGTAGACAAAGACCTTTGGGCAAACTTGCAAGCATAGTTGCAAACTTGGGCTTAGAGAGTACTTGAGAAAGAAAATGAGTTCAGTATGGTTTTAGGGGCAATACCACAGGGACGAGGGATAGTGCCCTTTGTGGGGGTTGAGGGGCAATGCCCCTGGCATGTTTCCTATTGCAATACATGGCGGAGTCGAGGGGCAAAGCCCTCACCATCTTTTTTTTGTGCACATGGACAATGAGGACTTGTCTTTGGACATTAAATAGGTGGAAAAGGTTTCTTTTGATTGTTAGCCACAGGGATAGATTTCATCTTTTTACACCATCATATACTTGTATTGTGATTACTTCTTTCATAAGGAGGCATGCCTAAGCCATCTATGGTTTCTAATTGAACAATATATGAATGAAATCTGATATTATTTTTTTTGAATCTCTTTTTAGCCACATATGTCAGAGGCACTATTGCAGATCTGAATCTCTACTGATTCACAAAGAAATTAAGTAATTTATGGCGCAACTTGTTTGTTACAGTTTTAAAGGATAGATTAAATTGAGAAAGGTTTCAAGAGTGAGGGAGTCAAAGTGGCTTTGCAGTTAGAGCAGTGCAAAATGATGTATATTGTAGATTGCACTCTATTAAGGTTGAAAATTGTTTCAAGTAGAAATCAGTTTCAAAATAATTTTGTGAGGATGGAAATCAAAACGGTCATGCACATTGAGTAGGATTGAACTAACAATGCCACTTGTGTAGTGCACTCCATTAACTGAAAGTTTGCTTGGGACACTGCTATAGGGTAGGAATCAAACTGCTTTTATGCAACAAGTGGAAATACTATAAATGTTCATGATGCCCTTTTTCAATAATATAGTTCTTTGCTACTAAATTATAACTTATTCTCCAAGACCCATGTTTTAGAAAATATGGTGATTTGCATCACTTTCCTTTTTGGCCACTTCATTAAAATAATGCTTTAGCACTGGTTGTAAATGACTGGTTAATGTTATGTCCTGGAACACTTTCTGCAATTAAAGAAGTTGATTTTTTTTATGTGAATATTATTAGTTAGAAACTGATTGTTTGACTTGGTTTGGAATTATGCAGTGAACTTGAGCTTAAGCCACAAGGCCGGCTTACTGTGACAATAGTGAGAGGCAATTCATTAAAAAACATGGAGATGATTGGAAAATCGGATCCGTATGTCATCTTACATGTCCGGGTTCTCTTTAAAGTAAAGACAAAAGTGATTGATAACAATCTCAATCCCGAGTGGAATGAAACCTTTGCTTTAGATATTGAAGACAAAGAAACTCAATCTCTTATTATTGAGGTCCTCTCTCTCTCTCTCCGGGGCCATATAGAGACTTTTTATTTTTATTTTCTTTTATATATCTAAATTTATATTGCACTTGATAAAACAGCGTCGCTTCATTAGAGTATTATTGTATTCTTCTGATTTATTGAATCTTGAATACATCTAACAACTGCCAATCTCTCAATAATTTGTTAGATGTGATATTTTATAGCCTTTTAGTGCATTAAAGCCTTAGACTCTAGAGTTTCTCCCTACTTAGGTTTGTTAGATACTAGACAGCTTAACTTCTCTGAGTACCAAATGTTTTCAATAGTCCAGGATAATGTTAAAGCATCAGGCAGTTATTGAAATTTTGAATTGACTTTGCAGGTGCTTGATAAGGATATTGGTCAAGATAAGAGCCTAGGCATTGTTAAATATCCTTTGCTTGAGTTGGAACCTGAGAAGTCGAAGGAGGTCAACTTGAAACTCTTGCCATCTCTTGAAACTAATAAGATCAAGGACAAAAAGGATAGGGGAACAATTACTATCAAGGTCAGTGCTGCACCATTCTTCGGTTTTTCTGCTTGCTAATGCATAAAGACTTAAATAGGCAGAGAATGTGGATCTGAATCATGTAATGGTACCATATGCTTGAAGCAGGGTTGATATTTGTCTTATTTTCCCAAAACCATTTCCAGTGAATGAAAAATTGATAAATAGGACTTTGGAGCCATCAGATTAATAAATTTGACATTTTTCTATGATTGAAATTTCATTGGAACATCTTATCTTATATTTTTGCCCAGGAGCGGATTGCTGTTTTTCCACACATATTGGAATTGATTGATACAATGGTATCTTCATGCAGATTTTCTATACAACGAGAGAATTTGAAACAAATAGAAAATTCATTGAAGAAATTTCTATTGAGCAAAGCAAAGTTGTAATTTTGTTACAGATTTTGTTTATTGCAGTTTGGAATATTGAGGAAACATATTCTAAAAGTCTATCAAAATGTTTAGCCTGTGTTATAACACTTCTAGGCCTAGAAAATACTAGCTGGTTGCTTGGTTGTGTATATGGATATTTTCAAAATGAAGCATGAGTATCCACTTGTTTCTCTTTTACATATTGGAATTAAAATTAAAAAGTTCACTTGTTTGTGAGATTAATAATAGTGGTCCATATTGGGAAAGATTCAAAAATATAAAACACCACAAGCAAAGGAAAGAGCACAAATTTGTAGAGGTGTAAAGAGACACTGAAAAATATTCTAAATAGAATCAAAATACAAAACATGAATGTGAATGCTTAATTTATACATAGGTAATTCAAGTGGATTTTTCACTATAGCATCCTTCGTAAAACACAACTTGGAAGTCCATTCAAAGGTGTTATTAGCAAGTCAAGCTTTCCAGGGAGGAGGCCTTGACACTTCCTGTCCCGGGCTCCCTTAACCCCCCTCCTCCACAAAGATTCATGAGCTCCCACAATGTGCATGACAAGGAGCTTTGTGAAATTTCCCAAAATCTGGTCATAAATCTGAAACGCTGACGTAATGCTGATGAACCTTAATATGCTTTATTCTAGCATGAGCAACTGGATTATGAGCGACCTAAAAATCACTCTAATTTTGGTAGAAAATAATACTTACTACTTGCACAGAATGCTAAGCTTTCCTAGAGGTTAGGGGTCCAAAGCCACTTCCTGCATTGCATTGACTGCGCTACTTTTTTACCTCAGTAAGAATTACATCTCTAACTAATATTGCAGAACATTCTCCAGACCAGTCACGACAGACAACCACCTTGTCAGCAAACAACTCACAACTTCAACCACTGAATTGCTGGGGACTTGAAATCGTAATTGTGCAATATTCCCAGACCATAGACATTACAACAAGAACTGCAAGCTATGAACTTCTTATGCAGAGGAATGCGGAGCATTCTCCCATAAGGACTTCAAATACTCTTTCCTATTCAAGCTTCTAATACTGACACCTTCCGGAAACACTACATACTGACTCAACATCATGACCAGTCATTAGAACAACATCTGAACACTCATTTACAGACCTCTACCAACCTCCATACATCAGGCAGCACTTCGTTCATATCAGGTTGACATTAATGCGCACAACAGGTTGACATCAATGACAACGTTGATCTCATATTGCTAACACAATACTGTGTGGTTCATTCAGGATCATGGTTTGTGCTGAATGCAAGAATTGTTTCATGGTGGGATCCACATGGAATTCATAGCTAAGATGATTGTTTGAAGAATAAGGGTTCTATGAAAGTTGAATTTAGTAATCAGAACTAAGGCATTAACAACTGCAGTTTTATAATATAAATCCATAAGTCTTGAATAAACTGTATTCTGCCAAGGAAGACAGCGATTGAGTTTGGAATCTTGGATAGTGCGATTGACTATTTGAGGGACTAAAGAATGGCCGATGTGAGTATAAGGGCTTAGGGTTATAAATTGAAATGACAAAGGAAAATGGAGGCTATTGAAGAATCCAGTTGACACACTAAAAATTGTGAGTTAACTATGGAAGGTCATGACCTTTTCATCGTTAAAGGCTGCAACATCTCTAGCCGACCTTGTTGAAAATTATTAAATGGTTGCAGATTAATATCAAACAATATATTTGCCTAGCTAACAGAGAAACTTGTTGGAAAATGGGACAAGTAAGTTTGCTGAGGGTGCAAAATGGCTTGTGGGCTGCACAGGTGCCTAGGAATCCATTTAAAACTTGCTGACACCCATTACTCTAGTCTCTGTCCTTGTTTGGACTTTGGAGGTTGAAGTCTCTGCTAACAACATATAGATGAAGACATGGGAGTGGTAAGGGAAAAATCACTCTCTTGAACTAGGGTTTTGAAAATACTCACTCAACCATTGCAGGTTTCTCATCATTTCTGATTTGAAGGGAGGCACGATGGGAATTCCTGATGTATTCTTAACTGCTACACTGCAAGTAATCACTTCCTTAATCAATGCTGCAACAGTTAATTTGTTAGACTCAGATTTCAATGATAAATTTGACATTTTATCAGCTAGTTTATTAATTTTGTGAAGATATTCAAATATTTCATGATTGTTCTATCCAATACTATTTCTCAGTTTCTCCATAAACATAGCAGCCTCATCTGGTTTTGTAATGAATCTCACACGAGTAGCAGGCTCATATGGTTTTGTAATGAATCTCACACGAGATTGTTTTTATGGCTGAATATATTTCATGCACCCAAACTCAGGACATTACAGACATAGGTGGTCATAGTTCCTGATTAACTATGTAATTTTTGAAGGCAGTGCTGAAGTAATATCCACATTATTTTATAGGGGTGAAATTAAAACAATATTTAACATTATTCAGGCTAACAGGATTGAATGAATTGAAAAGGGAAGAGCAGAGGGCCAATTATGACAAATTAGGGGGCAGCGAGCATTATTTCATTAAAGAAAATAATTATCTACAATTATTAAGGGGTTGACCTGTTTAAGGTTTTAAATAGAATTGTTTTAAGGCCAACCTTGTGAAGGGTCGCATCTCTTGTGAGGAGGCACAAGGGAGGTAATTAAGACACACTGGAAGGAAATATTGGAGGGGAAAAAAGAGCTGAGGATAAGCGGAGTTAAATTTTAAGAGCAGTGATTCTAATTAAGGGCTAATCACAGGAATATAAGAAAGGAACTAATAAATAATTTGAAATAAAAATAAAGATTAATATTTAAGGACGATGTTTAGGAAGGCCTGCAATTTATGAAGGGTTGTGTCCACTTTTGAACAAACAGGAACCTCCAAAAGACACCTGCCTTCATGAAGTAATTAAGATGTATATAAAGAGGGCTGCGGTAGAGGAGGACGGATATATTCTGAATTGTACGAACAGACATGAGTAGAAATGAAGAATTATTAGGGCAGATCCATATCATTTAATTGAGCAGATCATATTAGATATATCTGATATTATGCAAGGAAGACTCTAAGGCAAACTTATGCAGAAGAGTGAGAACCATTCCATAGAATACCATTCCAATTCAAGGCAGATTCAAGAAGATAGAGCATCAGCAGGAGCAGAAGAAAACATATGTTCAGGAAAGAGTATTGATCAAGACAGCCAGAACAATGATATATGTACAGAATAGTCAAGAGGGTTGATCTAAGAGACCAATCTGATATGAGAAAGCAGACTTCAGATATGTATATGGGTGTTGACATTGCATCCATAAGTCAGTATAGAACCTAAGTGTTTATGCATTCAATTGCCTTGCGTGCAATAATAGATAATAGTGCATTCAATATCTTGTCATATGCAATACTAGTTATTCATTGCATACGTGTTTACATATATGCATGCATTTATTCCATATGAGTTGGAGGAATTAAGATAGGGAGATGCGGTTTACCAGCTCCGTTGAACTAAGTGCGCCACTGTAAGAGATGGGATTGGTTGATCGTTGGACATTCTTGCCTCTTGTGGGCCTGACAATTTGATTGATCCAAGGGGGGGATTGGTCCATTGTTGGATATTCCTGCCGCTTGTGGAATGTTTGACCGAAGGGGGAATTGGTCAATTGTTTGATATTTTTGCCGCTTGTGGAATGTTTGACCCAAGGGGGGAATTGATCCATTGTTGAATATTCCTGCCACTTGTGGAATGTTTGACCCATGTGGGGGAATTGGTCCATCGTTGGATATTCCTATCGCTTGTGGGATACCCCAAGGGGGGTAATTGGTCCATAGTTGGATGTGGGCAAATTTGCCATAATGTGAATACGATGTGCTCTCGAGCTTAGTTAGACTGGGTGGTTTACTGGCACCCTTCAAAGCTCCTACCAAGATGAATTTATGATGGGTTATGTGATGGTAAAGCCCTATTTGAGGGCATTACAAAGGAATTCCAACAATGAGATTAGTTATATCATATGATTGAGTTTATGTTTCTAACTTAGTTGGAAAAATATGTTTTATGTATTATGTTGGAATTGTAGTTTACATATATGTTTCTTGTTGATCTGAGTTTTATGCCACTACAACATGCATAATCAAATACTTAGTATTCTGGATGGAACACCAAATCTCCAACTCTCTCTTGAATAAGGATGCTCATATGCTAAACAATGTATCTGGATTGTGTGATCAAATGAGACAACCCCAAGGTTCCTTCTTATTGTGGACTTTCACTTAGTTGTAATGATGTGATATGCTGGGTATCACAAAGGGACCTATGCTATTCATTCAATGGATATCAACTACATCAACTTCTTCGAAACCAAACAAACTGCAAAGGATAAGGGTTATAAAGCTATTCCACTCCTAGAATGCAAGAAATGATGAATACCTTTGTGACTCTACTAGACTCAGGTTAGCCATCAACATCAACCAAGCTAGAGCGATCTCCTAAGGCAGTTGTAAGAAGTTCAAATTATCACCATTCCATTAACACCATCAATGAATGCATATCATTGTGCAAGGAAATATTGAAGTAAAGCTCATTAAACTTCTAGTTGATCACGCAAGGCAAACTTACATTCAACAAGTAGATAGTGGTATGGATTAGGCGAGTTCCACGAAAAGTGATTCACAATTGCTTCCATTCAACTAAACTACTGTTCAACATGAAATGAAATCCTACTTTAAGTGAGAAAATGAAGAAACCATGCAATACTCCAAAGCAACACAAGTAATCCACTATGAAGACCAACAATGAATTAGCAATTACTTTGATAGCATTATGACAACAATTTCAACAAGTCTATCTCTGACAAATGAGAGGAGTGAGGTTTATATAGGAGTCCCAAATACAATGAATGATAGGATTGACTTGAAACCAACGGCCAAGATTAACTCATAGAAAATCCTATTTAGGACAACCATAAACAACAAATGACAACAAGGCACCAACATATGGGCCAATGAGAAAATTATCCCCTTGAGGATGAACAAATAAGAAAATAATGTGTGCCACATGTCCACTTGTGAATGGATGATCTTGGATATGTCAACTTGGAGCTCTCTGATTGGTTGAATGATGATTGGATGCCACCTTAGCTTTCTCATCACTGATCCTTGTTTAAATTTTGTTTCTTCATTCTCTTCCTTTAAGAAATTCTCTCATTGTACTTGTCCTTGAAATTGTTCTTGATATCTTGATTTTCTTGAATTGACGGATTTCCCTCTATTGATCATGAACTTGTAAATCTTCATGTCCTTGAACCCTTGATGATGGTAATCCTTCTTCATTTGTAGACTTGTTCCTTGCATAATTTGATCATCCTCGTGCAGTGAAGTCTTCCTCGTTGTTTGGGACATCCTCGATTCCTTTAGCTGTTACCCCCTGGGTTTACAATCCTCTAGCCTTGATCGCTCATAGGGACAAATTGGAGACCCTAACAACTTGTCCTTGAATTCAATCCTGTTTAATTCTTATGGAAAACTAATAGGGAGAAATTGATTTCCCTATAGGATAGTCCTTATTCTTCAAGCATTTAATCAAGTGGAAAGTTCCCTTGCATAGGGACACATGAATGTCCTTGTAGCCTAGTCCCCGTTTTGCACACCTTAGTCTTTGAGTGGAAGATCAACTGGTATAGGGACTTTGCGATTTACTCAAGATTCCCTTGATTGTTCCATCCTTGTCTTCTTTTCTTATTAGTGTCTCACACAATCATTCTTGCAAAAGAGAAGGCATGAAGTTAACGATCTTGCAAGGAAATCTGGTTGATAAATTAACTTCAGACCCTTAATCCCTTGATTCCACCATTTAATTTGGATTCCATGACCTTGAAACTAAGTAGCCGATCCTGATTTTGGTTCGGATTCGGATCCGGATTTGGATTCGGGGATTCGACAATTTGTTTTCTAGACCGGATCCCGATTCCACGGGTATATATGTAGACATTTTCAATATATATAAATATTTCCAATATATGGATTCTGCATTGCAGAATCCATAGAGAATCTGGATTCCAGCCCGGGATTCCGGATTCTGGATTCCAGCCCGGAATCCTGTCGGAATCAGGATCCAGATCATACCAGAGCATTGCAGAATCCATAGAGAATCTGAATTCCAGTCTGGAATTTGGGCAGAATCAGGATCCAGATCGTGCTAGAATCAGGATCCGAGGCATATCAGAGGGATCCGGTAACATAGCCTTGAAATAATCACCTAGAAGGCTGCAAATGAAACTTCAAACCAAATATGAGAGATTTAAAGTCTGAAGACAAGTTTGAAATTTTAAGTTTGAGGACTCGTTTGAAGACAAATTGTTTTAAGAGCACAAAACTAGCTTTTGCTGCTATGGACTAGGAAAAAAATTCAGAATTTTAATAGTCATGTATTTTGGAAATTTTTTGAAGACATATGTCTGAAGACAAGGTCTGAGGACATGGTCTGCAAATAAGTCATAATCAGATGGATAAGGATAAAAATCATGGCTAAATTGACTCATCTAGACTTCATATGCAAAGATTAGACCTTTTCAATAATGTACTATTATATTTCACCAAGGGAAAATCAACCAACTTAGGGACTCCATAATCCTTAAAATATGCCTTGTTCCCGTTTAAATAGTCCTCCTTGTCCATAGAGGGGAGAATCAATCCTTATAGGGACTAATATATTTCGAGTACTAAACATTTTTGCTGAACAAAAATGACCCTCAAAGGGAAAAACGACCTTCATCTGGATTAGGGTAAATTTCACATGCATAAGGCTGAGTGGAAATTCTTCATCCATAAGGACTTTCCTGGCTCCCAGCTTAAAAATATTCAAGTATTGGATCCGTGGAAAATCTATCTTCATAGGGACGAAGGGAAAATCTTTGTCCATAAGGACTTTACAATTTTCTCAAAATTTTCAAAGTGTAGAGCCTAGAGGAAAATCAATGTGTATAGGGAGTCTTACTCTTTGTCCTTGTTCTTGATGTCCAGGAGGGGAGAAATGACCTCCATAGGGACTAGTTGGCCCAACACAAAACTTTTTATTGCAAATCTCCTCTCATGAGTGGAAAAATGACTCTCATAGGGATTTTCATGTTTTTTCAAGTGGAAATTCTATTTCCATTGGGACAAAGTGCTTTTTTGGATGGAAATTCTATTTCCATCGAGACTAAGTGCATTTTTGGAGTGCAAATTCTATTTCCATCGGGACAAAGTGCATTTTTATAAGGAAAAAATGCTTTCCTTAAAGTTTTTTCATGTATTAAGTATGGTAAATCAATTTTGTTAAGGAAAGCCCTTATACACAAAACATTTCTTTAAAATTTATTTTGGACTAGTTGATTTGCCAAAATATTAGTGCACTTAGGAATTTTATCTCCAACCATTGCAACTTGACCCAGTATAACCTTAATCTTGACGCTCCTATTTGCACTTGCAACCTTGCAACTTGATCACTTTAACGACTCCTTAACTTTTTGAGCTCTAAACTGCCATCTCAACTACGAGCGAAAAGAGGGGGCCCCCATTTGCAATGGGACAAAGGTGTGAAAAGGTCACAACATATGTTAACCCTAAAATTGATGTCTTTTATGAGATGTATCTACATTATTGAGCTCTAAACCTGCTATGGATTAGAAAGATTGAAGTATTTCCTTGGATTACCAATTGTTTGGCAAAATTGTCTTTAAGAGGGAAAATCAGAAAATTTACTCAGATATCAACATTTTGTGGAACATTATGGTGGATACCCCCACAACTTTTGCATTAGGGATTACATCATATCTAATACTATGGCATATATCTGTTGGTTGTAATAGCAGTGGAAAAAAATCCGTAAGATTTAATCACCCTCATAACATCATACATAATAGGATCTTGTTTAATCAAGCAAAATCTATGCACAAGAAAAACCGAATACCATAAACCTTCCATAGAAAAACTTGAATAGGTTTGGCAATGGAACCAAAATGTTGACTAGCTTTCCTTCCTTTGTGCACTAGGACCATCTAGTCAAACATTGGTCAACTTGTGCACCAACCCCAAACCTTAAAGGGCCATCTCACCAAAAGTGTATAAGGTTCTGAAAACCCAATAATTGTCCTCCCATGGTGATCACACACTGTAATGCCCCCATTTTTCGTGAGCATTAGAGTTTGTGGGATTAATCTATTATTTGACCCTCGTAGGCTAATCAGATGGATAGAGGGTCTTAGTTGGCAGCGCCAAAGGCTATTTTCCTACTTCAGAGGTCAGGAATGTTCAGGTTTGCTCTTCGTTTGGGTCAGTTGGGTACACTTACTATTTATAGTAAGTCATTTATCTAGCATTTCAACGTTTGGTAGGGCACTTGGACCGACCTCAGTTGCAGTGATGACCCTGGCATCTTTGTTGATCAGGTATACAAGGATTTACTAATTATAGTAGGTAAGGGGTTGATAGAGATGGACCCTTACTAGTTTTAGTAAGACAGTTGGATGCTCATTGGATACAATGGTTAACTCTAAGGTTCAATTTGAATTGAGAAATAATGATTAATGATGGAGTTATAACATTATAATTATTATTAAAGTTATACTTTAATAATAATTATTTATTAAGTGCATATCATTGATAAATTAAATGAAATTTATTTAAAAGGGAGTTTTAAATGTTTTAAAAGAATACTTTATAATAAGTGAAAGTGTTATTTAGAAGGGAGATATAAGTGTTTAATATACTTTATATTTTAATGTGTGCATCAAAAGGAGGGGAATATAGTTAAATGTTATATTTCAAATGCAATAAAAACAAATACACTAGTAAGTTATGAGAAGTGTATTCATGAAGCCTCATGATCGATTTATTACTTGGGAATTATAAAAGCTGAAGGCAAAAGGAAATGGATTCATTTTATGCATTTGATATTATTGAATTGTGTGAAGAGAATTTGGAGACAAGGATTTCAGAAGTTTCAGCTTGGAGAATTGGGAATTCTTCATAGTTTTCAGCACTTTGAATTGGTGTAATATCCAATGAATTGTGCAAATGACGATGGCTTTACTCAGAGGCCATGATTGGGTTTATTGGTGAAGAATTATCAAGGGTTTGTGCAATATTTGATGCTTATTTATTGCAGACCTATGGATCATCATTGGCAGCCAAATAAGAGAAGATTGCAAGCTTTGAAGAATTATCAAGGGTTTGTGCAATATTTGATGCTTATTTATTGCAGATCTATGGATCATCATTGGCAGCCAAATAAGAGAAGATTGCAAGCTTTAATCTTGCTGCTACAGTGATGCTACAGTACCCGTGCTACAGTAACATGTGAACAATAAACTTACTACAGTGTTTTTGCATTTCAATTGAAAGGTGCAAGGGTTTAAGTGTAGATTTTTAAAGAGTATTCCTAGAATCGATTGTGGCAGCCATTGCAACTATTACCAACATTAAATATTCATTACCAACTGTTATCTACAGGTTCATACATTGCTGCCATACATTTCCAGATTTTATAATTAAAGCTTGAGGACCTCCGGGTATGAATGGTTAATCAAAAACATTGTAAATATTTAAATATTATGCTCAATTAGAATCATTGCAGCTCTATTTCATGTCTAGAATATTTAATATTTACAATGTTATTACATCTTGCCTGGTAAAAGGTTTATTTTTTTTTTAAAATTGCAAGTCAAAACCAAACATTCAAAAACACAAGCATTTACAAGTTGGATAACCTGTTGGTGTTATTACACACACAACCCTATAGATCTAGACACCAAGAACACATGAAGGTATCACAAAATACTTGGAAGGTTTCGTTGTTACATCGGAGTAGATGAGTACATAAACATGGCCTTTCTTGCAAGGGAGTATATGAAACTACATAACCATTGCCTTTCTTGGAAGTGAGTAGACAAAACTCACTCTTTTTGCTTCCTTGTTCTTCCCAAAAATTGACTACAAAATGCTAGATCAATCCTCGCAATGATATGCTCACAAATGAATAGAAGGCATGCCAGATCCCCCCTACAACAAATATTTAACAAATAAGCATTAATTACATGTTCATTTAATAACTATCTATGCAATTGTTTAACCTTTCACAATATCAGTATCTCATCTTCTGCCATGCCTACGTTGTGTTCTTGCGCGCATCTCTTCACCTATTCGTGCCTGCTCTTCCAGCTCCGTGTGTTGAAGGCATCTTACCTTGTTGGCTTCGTGTCATCTCCTTCTTGTTTGCATTCCCCTTGCGAGAGCTGTTTTAGCTTCTTTGTCTCTTGCGGTTTTAATATGTATTACTGCTGGCTCTATATTCTATGTTTTTAATATTTATGAGAACTTCATTTATTATCTCATCGTGCTCTGACTCCTCATTTTCGCGAGTGTCGGTCTGTTCTTGTAACCGGTTTCTTGTTTTATTTCGTCTTATTGTATCGCGTTTTCTTTCTCATATGGTTCATTCATTTCACGATATGAATGCGATGGTTAGACTCTCCCGTGTGAGTAAGAGGAGAATAGCAGACTTTGCTTTGTATTTGGTGTTTCATATCAGCATTGTATTTAGTCAGTATCATTGGCTGTTAATTGATGGACAGATGATTAATTGTTTGTGTTTTCAATTCTCTGTGACTGAACATTATCTCTGATCATTGAATGATCATTTTTATTGAAGACATTCGTAAGGAGTCTCAGATTTTGTAATCAGTATTTGCTTGATACTCTAATAAAGGACATTCTTTTGTGGGCTGGGTTTTTCACTCTCAGTGAGGAGAGTTTTCCCAGGATAAGTCTATGTTGTTCGTTGTTATCTTTTGTTGACTATTTCTGGTTCTTATTTTTAACAGTTTTGTTGTCGTTGATTGTAATTCTAAATAAGAAAAAAATTGTTTCTTATATTATTAATGAATATCTCGGTAATCTTAATGTGCTCAAATTTTGCAATATCATATTAGAGCTGACTAGAGCCATAGAGTCTATGAGAGCATGAAGAACTAGAGAATTGCTGCTAGCAAAGCCGAATTGAGGAATCACTAACTTGCATAGTAAAGAGCCAAGAGGATTGCATGGTTAGGTCTGTAGAAATAACATGATTTTTCGGGGATTCGTGAGTAGAAAAGATGTTGACATTTGCATTATTTCTTATGAGTAAAAATCATGGTTTTTGGGACACTTGGTTGGGCAATGTATGTTGTAAAAACTGGATTGGGTTTTCGTGAAGCTCACAGTTCATTTATTTGAAAATCACAATCTATTTAAAAAATGTGGATATTTTCGTAGGAAAAACACGTGTAGTTTATTTGAAAATCATGGAAAGTTGAAAAAAGAAATAATTGCGGATCATCTTGTTTGAAATTGTGTTTTTTTGGCACTTAAAATCATGGTTTTTTGGGGTAGATAAAGGCACATATATTTTCTTCTAGAAAAGAATGCAAAAACGAGGGTTTTTGAGGTCATAGAATCCTTTTTAGGTTTTGTGATAATAGACCAGTCCACGGGTTCTCAGATTATTTTTGCAAGTTTTTCCTAGCAGCTAGGGCATGTGATTTGCCACTTTTTTGCAAGATTTGTAGAAAATTGCAATCATGAAGTTGAATGCCTATTTTTTTAGTTTTCAATTTTATTGTGGCTAGGGCACAAGCTTTTGTGCTGAATTTGTAGGTTATAGTCAAGGGCTTTGAAAGTGACTTTAGGGAGGCATTTTTCTTGTCTTCCTCCTAGATTAGTGGTTAAGGGAGGGAAGACAATATAAAATGGCCTCTCATTATGCAACATCATGTTTGGAAGCAACCAATCTTTTGATAAAATGTATAATACTTGGAAACAACATATGTTTTTCATAAACATTATAATAATTCAATTGAAATTTGGAAGCATTTACAAGATTTGCATGACTTTAAACAAGGGTAGAGCCTTCTTCCTGAAGACTGAGTTTTTTATCTTAATAGATGAGAAAGACTCATTGTAAGAGCATTTACTTAAGAGAAAGGACATCAGAGATTAGTTGGTAGCCATTGGTCGAAAAATAGAAGAGGGCATGGTGGTAATCACATTGAAAATCTTACCACATGCTTACAAACACTTTATTGAGAGCCTTAATATCACTTATACATATGTGTACCTTACATCCGAAGAGCTGTGCAATAAGATCTTATAGCATTATAGATGGAGAAACTGTTTGGTAGTAACAATGAGAAAGAGACTGTAGAACATGCCTTTGTGGCCAAAGAGAAGGAAAAGGAAAATGGTCATAGAAGAAAGGGAAAGGCAACAATGAAGATATAATTAAGAATTTGAAGAACATCACATCTCATTATTTTTGTAATATGAGGGAAAATGTATTTTTTTTCTGAGTGTATATTATGTGCCAGAATTGGAGCTTACTCTACTCTCTGTGAGTCAGATTAGGAGATATTGCTCCCATCTAGATGTCATTTTTAGCAACCACAAATGTTACACAGATGATAAAGAGACCAAGAAGACTCTCTTGGTGTAGAAGATCATGGACAGCATAGTTTGGTTGACATTGGATGGCTCAGGAGCATATATTGATAGCCAAGAGTGCATCAAACACTAATACACTTTGGCATCAAAGATATGGGAAACTTAATTATCGTAGGTCTCTTAGTTGGTGAAAGCACTTTGTAGATAAAATTCCTAACCTCCAACAACAGATATAGGGTGTTTGCAGAGCTTGCTAGGTAGGGAAGAAACTTTGAGTTTCATTTGATGATAGACAGATTAGTGAAAACATCTATCTCTGGTGCTATGCAATACTTCTTTTTGTTGATGGTCTTAGTGAAAATCTGTATAACTAATTTATACAGATTTTTGTGGATTAGTGAAAACATCCATCTCTGTTGCTATGCAATACTTCTTTTTGTTGATGGTTTTAGTAGGAAAATGGGGCCGTACCTTTTGAAATTAAAATTTGATGGGTTTAATGAACATCGAAAGTTCAAAGCACTTGTAGAAAAAGAGTTAGGTTGTTACGTAACCACTCTTGAATTTAATAATGGACAATAATTCTGTTAAAATAATTCAAGAGCTTTGTACTAAAAATAATATCAAAACACAACTCACTACACTCTACACTCCACAATAGAATAGAGAAGTTGAAAGGTGGAAATATGCGATTTCCAAGATGGATTTATGATTGAGAATAGGAGTGTTTCTAAGAGGTTTCAGGTTGAGGCAGTATTAGTGATAGTATATTTGGTAGACAAATCTCCAACATAGGCAGTGAAGTAGAAGGTTGTAGAGGAAGTATGGTTTGGGAGGAAGTTGGAAGTAAGTCATTTTAAATTCTTTGGTTCCACTGCCAATATTTCGATACTAGATGAGAAGAGAACTGAGTTAGATCTTAAGAGTATGAAATTAGTGATTACAGGACACAATAACATTTATAATGCATATAGGTTAGTTTACGTTGACACCAACAAGTTGATCTTCAATTAAGATGTCTTGGTTGATGAAGTTGGACCTTTCTAGATTTTTCTAGAGTTCAAATTACTAAAGAACAACCTATCGTGGCAAAGGATTCAGGTGTTCAAGTGACTTCACTTGAAGGTGGGGAGTATTTTTAGCATGAGGAGTGTCCAACACAGGTAATTGTCCTAGAATAAATTGATGACAACTTGAGTATGCATTTAGATGACATAAGTGCAAGCAACACAAGTCCGATTAACAAGATTGATTTGGATGAAAACGATCCTAAGAAGAGACCAAAGTGGTGGCAAAGTACCGTTGGAGATGTTGGGGTAAGTGAAGTGATTGGGGATCATCATCAAGAGGCAAGGTCAAGAGGAACACAGTTAACTTGGTCTAGTGCCCAATATTTAGGGAGTTAATGAGCTTTAGGTGTTTTAGGCAAAAGGAAAACTTGAATGGAAAAAGGCCATGACAATTTAACATGAGAGTCTTATGAAAAATGAGACTTGGGAACTCACATATCTTCCACCAAGGAAGGAACCCATTGGTTGCAAATGGGTGTACAAGGTCAAGTACAAAGTAGATAGTACGCTAAACAAGTACTTAGCTTGCTTAGGTGTAATATGGTTCTCATAGAAAGAGGACATTGACTATGAGAAGACCTTTGTTCCTATAACAAAGATGAGCACAATTCCATTAGTCCTAGTCATGGTAGCTCAGTTTGGTTGGACTGTTCATCAAATGGATATGAAGGTGCCTTAGGACATTTGGAGGAAGAAGTGTACATATATCAACCATAGGATTTTTAGGTTACAAGGAAGGAGTATCTTGTATGCTGATTGAAGAAAGATCTATATGGCCTAAAGTAGGCACCTTGGCATGGTATTTCAAGATTGACAAGTATTTGGTTAGATAGGGACTCTAGCGGAGTCCTTTGATTTCCAATTTGTACATTAGAAGCATAGGGAATTGTCTCATTCTATTTATCATATATGAAGATGACTTCATTCTTACAAGTAAAGCAACCTGTTATCGAACAAATCAAAGCTAATGCGTAAAGCTTTTGACATGTCTAATCTAGGCCTCTTACATTACTACCTAGGTGTAGAAGATACAAATAGGTGACAAATTTTTGGGTCACATTCCAAATATGCTAGGAGTTTATTCGACAGATTCAGAATGACATATTGCAAAATTATTTCTACACCTATGGAGAAAGGTCTTAGCCAAAATGGACTCTATGATAGTTAATGAGTTAGTCCATAGAATCATACATCCACTAGACTTGATTTGAGCTATTCTGTGAGTTTCATTTTCATATACATGACAACACTAAAGCTAGAACATTGGGTTGCAACAAAGAGTGTTGAGATATGTGAAATAGATACCTTGGCATTATATGACTCTAGGTTTTGTGGATGATGCAAAATCCACTTTTGGATATGCTTTCGGCTTTGGCATGGGTGAAGTCACATGGACTAGCAAGAAGCAACATGTAGTGGCTCTTTCCTCAATTGAAGTAGAATATCCAGGAGCAATAAAAGTGGTATGTGGGGTAGTTTTTCTTATAAGGTTGCTAGCAGATATGAAGGTGCCACAAGCTGAGCCTTCATCCCTGCTCTATGGGATCTGAAGAGACGATTCTGTATGACATTGATATATATGTACAAAAAATAAGTTCTAAAAAGTTATTTTCTTCTAATTATAATGAGCCATACTCATACTTAGTTTGCTGGCGAATTCCCAAAACCCTTGTTAAAACTATGAAGATGGATTTTAATTAGTCCAAAAAATTAGTATGCTGATTTTTTGTGTGCATGGATTGAAGTATGGCCTTTGCAGTGGGTGTATTGAAGTGTCATCATTCAGTAGGTTTCAAATTTAGATTGGAATCTGTGCTTGCAAGGAACCAGACATGCCATTCTTCTTTAATATATTTGGTTTTCAAAATAATACCTTACTATTGGATGCCGAGTCAATATTGTCCTATTTTCTTTGAAAAAGGATAGCAAGAAAAAAATGATGTAATTAACAGAAGAAAGTTTAATTTAGTTTCAAAAGCATTAAGATTTCTGAGAACATCCTATCAGGTGTGAAGCAAATTGGTGCAAGATCTGCCTTGGGTTATACCTTATAGCATTTCTAGTCTCTGAAAACAGGTACTTTCGGCTCTTGCATCTCTGTAACATGACTGGAGTTACAGGCACTTCAAACACATGCTCAAGATCATCGAAACTGTAGTTTCAAACCCTGGCTTTAAAAGCAAAATTTTTTGATTCAGACTCTGGGATGCAAAACATGGCAAAAAATGAGGAAATTAAAAATATGTATAAATTTAACTAATATGCAAAACGCTGTTACAAAGCATGAGAAATGAATCTAATGAAAGCACATCTAGGAAAATAATTTAAAAAATGTTCCAGCAGCAATGCAATGTGAGGAGACAATGGGCGATGGATATCCACATCTCCAGATCACTATCATCGTTAAAATGGGAACCAGGGAAAAGGACACGTTTATAAAATAAATTGGGCAAAATTAAAGCAGGAGTCACCAAAGTGTTCCTAATAAGCAGGATGCAAACTGTTGGAACTCCTCCAAAGAGCATTCCTAGCATGATGGTACCAAATCCACTTTAAATAAAAACAAATTGGAAAAAAAGGAAAACGGAATTAATTTGTTTATTTAATATATTTTCCTTTAAATTGTCTAGTTTCTGATGATGCTAAAAAAACTTGGGATTAATCTTTTAGCAAATACCTCCCTACCAAGTGTTTGGTGCGAGACTCACCAATCCTTGTCGGCTTGTGGGTACTTAATGATTATTAAGTTATGATTGAAACTGTTGGAAATATTGTCATTGATGTCAAAGGCATTCAGTGGAGATTGTTGGAAAAGATATGGTCATTGATGTCAAAAGTATGGAAAAGGACAAAGGCCACAAGGAGATATACACATAATGTTCATGTTGGCCTACAAGGATTAAATCTAAAGTTCGTGAAGATCATTTTATATGTAACAATAAGTTTATCAATTAATGACCAGCAGTGATCAATTGAAATACATTTGGAGATGGTTTTCAGCTTACAAAAGAGAAAGCTCCTTGAATTATTTTTCTAGATGAGGCTGATACAATTAGAACAAGATATGGACAACATTGATCATATTCAAGACACTAAACATTGCATGGATAGAGGGTCTTCAAGATTATCTACAGTTTTGGTCACTCTCAAGAATGATAATGTTTACGATGGAATGACAATAATGAAGAAGATGCGGACTTCAGAAAACTGTTTATATAGATATTATAATGATGCTGATCTAGATTTAATTGGAGCTTTTAGATCACTCAAGACATATTATATTAATTTAAATAATAATCACCCAAAAGTCAATGAATAAGAGATTAATGTGACTAAGCAAAGGAGAGATTACAGTTGCAAGGGCAGAGATTCTATAGTTGTGATGATATATAAATGAAAAAAAGATTTCAAGGCAGAGATGGTGAAAGTGCAGGCCGATGAAGGAGATATTAGACACAGCAATTCCTAAGAAAGAGTAATATAAGACGAATAAAAAACAGAAAAAGACAAAATCCAGCAAAATTAAAAAATGAATAATTTAAAAATTGAATAAAACAAAGATTAAAAGGTACAATTTGATTATGAGTTAATTCCTTCAAAAAGTGCGATTCCAAGGAATGCAATTTGTTGGAAAGAAATAAAGCTTTTAACTTTTAAGAAAGGTGTGATTTAGTAATGAAGAGATATGATTATTTTAAATAAAGGAATACATTAATATTTGAAGGATGCAATTATTATTGTGAAAAAAAGCTGCAATCAATGAAAGACATGTCTCTTCTGTGAAGTATCTATTCAAAGGGTATGACCCTTAGAAATAAAGACACATATAGTGATTGAAAATGGAGGAGAAGGGTGTGTATTGTGTGCTTGAAAGACAATCAAGTATATACGTCAAGGGTCATTAATCAGTAAATAGTTAGCAGATTTGAGAAAGAGAGTATGAGAAGGTAAATGGCAGATTTGATGAGAAGGATACAAGTAGTTTTTGTAGCAAATTTCTGTCAAGAGTTTGTGATCACTTTCTGGCAGACTTATGATCAATTTATAGCAGGTTTGTGGAAGAGATTATAGCAGACTTGTGGAAGAGATTATAGCAGTTTGAAGAAGAGATTCTTAGCAAAAGTTGAGGAGAAAAAGGTTATCCATCATTTGTTGTAGAAACAACATTTGATAAGGTGAAAATTTGAATGAGGGGTTGGTGCCTCTAGTAGATTAAGTCTACGAAATTTGTAAGTTCTCCCATAAGGGTTCCATGTAAATATTGTGATTTTGTGTTCTTCTGATGTGCATGACTATTGAAATTAAGTAAATGGTGCTATTGTGATTGATAAAGTTTAAATTGATAAAAGTCATTGTAATATTGATTCAATCCCCCCTTATTAGTATAAAAGTGTGCTCATCAATTGGTATTAGAGTCAGCTACTTTGAATTAGTCTAACCAACTAGAAGGAAGATCTAAAAGAGCACACATGGGTGGATAATTATGGATTTTCTTCAAACGAAGCTCTATTGTTCGATGGAACAAAATATGTTTTTTGCAAACTAAAAGTGGAGACTTATATAAGTGCCCTAGGTTTTGAAATTTGGCAGTTAGTGATAAATGGATCTAGATCTTCATCAAATCCTCCAATAGATGCAGCAAGAAACAAGGCATATGAAAGTTATTAGAATATTTTGTTATTTTTAGTTTGCTATTTTTGGCTAGCTTTTTAGATTCTTCTATTAATGGTCATTTAGGAGTTTTATTTATTATTTTATTTTAGGCTTCTATTTTTAGAAGACGTAGTTTTATTTTTGCTTCAGTTTGAAGCTCTTATAATTGTCTTTATATACGCTTGTAACTCATTCAATAAAGTGCACAATTAATTTTCATGGTATTAGAGTAGGTGACGAGCCATTAAAGTTTTTTTGTGCCCTTCTACCTAGATATAATTTCCAAAAATTTTGAAGAGATTTTTTTATGAAAATATCTGCATTGGAGAGAAGTGGCATCTAGGGTTGGCAATCTGGTTCCTCTTTAAAATTTTCAAGGGTTTTCTGTTCAAAAAATTTCATGGGTTTTTAGTAGTCTATGGGAATTGCGAGGTTTTTCCGCGCAATTTTTTGTCTACAAGTTGCGTTTGTGGCCTTTGCTGGCAGTATATTTTTCCTTTAGCATTTTATGCCACAATTTTCAGCACACAATTTTACAATTTTCAGCACACGATTTTACAACTTTCAGCAAGCTATTTTCAGCATGGCTAGGGTTTTAACAAAACCGTGCTTTTCTACCCGTGTGAAGTCTCTTTTTTTTGCCGCACGGAAGGTTTGTTGTTTTCTGTGTTTTGCTGATCATTTTCCTGCGACCTAGGGTTTGCAGATTTCTTTTGGGTTTTCAGCTAAGTTGCCGGTTCGGGTTAGGGTTCGAAGAATCAGTTCGCCGGTACGACAAAATCTTGAAATGGGGTTTGGGTTCGTTGGTACAAAAACATGTAAACTATATATATATATATATATATATATATATATATATATATATATATATATGCAACCTGTAAGCATGAATTAAGATTAGAATGTTACATAATATCATATAAACAACAAAAACACCATAAACTTGAAATCACAGCATCATAGCGTCATATACTTCAAGTTCAACATCAAAATATTAAAATGTCAAATGATAAATCATAACATCAAGTTCAAGTATCATTGTTTCAAGTTTCAACTAATGGATTAATAATTTATTCTTCTAAATCTTCATCTTCATCTTCATCTTCTTCTTCTTCGTCTTCATCTTCTTCTTCAATGGCATTAGTTGATTCACAAATAATGCCAAGGCCAATGGGATCAGCTGCACCAATAACATTATCGCTGCCAAATTCTTCCAATTCAACAACTGCAAGCTGAGAAGTGGAAGCATCCAAGTCCGTATGCTCTACATTTAAATCTCACATCTCCGTCTCACCTTATTTGTATTCGTTATGCTTGTGTGAGAGGAGACACAAGTTGGAATGCACATATACTAAGTTCTCTGGTCTTTTTGATTGCAACCTATTGTGCTTTACTGAGTGGATGAAAGAATATGTGCTTCAATTTTTTTTGGATGCAGGTGAACTAGCAACCTATGAAGACAAGACAAAGTAAACAATTAAAATAAAATTATTAATGTTATAAATTAAAAATCACTAGCAACCCATTGAAGACAAAGTAAATTAATTTTTTAAACTAAAACTTGTGATATAATTTTGATTGCAAGGGGCTGCAACAATTGGAATCATTGGCCATGGAGGGACCACCAACTATGAGCATCCTTCCTAAAGCGATGACGAAGAGCGTCATTACTTAGACCTCTTGCATTAACAAACTCTATTAACTTATCTGTAATCAAATCTCGCATATTATCATCAGGAAAGAGTAAGGAATGCTTCCTTGTACCCATCAAACACTTCTAAATCTCTATATGGTGGCAGCCTTCCTGGTATATCAAGATGTTGGGTGCTATAATATTTTGGTGTCAATGCATAGGCAAGCAGATGTAGAGGAGTGGTCATCTTGTTCCATCGTTCTACAACAACTGCTTGCAATAGTTTGAAGGTCTCCTTGAGATCTTGGTCTTGCTCATTTATGATTTTCATCTTCTCAAGCATTGAGACTTTGAGTCTATGCCATCATACACCTCTTAAAGGCAAGGCCTATCCATGTCAGTGTAGCGAAGCACACTCATAATGGGCTCAGTGAACTTAAGAAGATACTCCACATGTTCCCACCATGAGCAATCCAATATCATTTGCTTAATTTTTGTTGCCCTCTTAGTTTTGATTTGCCTCCATATAGACTAATTATTGCTGATTACCATATTGCAGAGTGCCACTTTCACTCACAAGTTGTCTCAAGACAATTAAGTTTGATGCAAAATGCGTCTCAACAACCTGTAATAGAAATTAGAGCAAGAAAAATACAACTATTAGAGACAAATTTTAAAAAAGAATACACATTATACAATCAAATTATGAAAATCAGAAAATGTAAAATACTAATTTTTTTTTTTTAAATTAAATTACTACTTCAAGTTCACTTACCTTCAATAGCTCCAAATTTGAGAATAATCTGAAAATTCCTTGAGTCATGTGGTAGTTTGTGACAAACATATGGATGCCCTCAACCTTTGTACACACCTCTTTGATCAACCCAATTTTGTTCTCAATCTTTTGTAGCATAAGATTGAGTGAGTGGACCGCACAAGGTGTCCAAAAGATATGCTGATATCGCTCTTCAACCCACAAACCAACAACTCCACAACTTTTGTGTTGTCTGTTATGACTTGGACAACATTTCTAGGTTCCACTGTCTCAATTACAAAGATGAGAGTATTAGCAATAAATTGCCCATCTTTTACTTGCCCCTCACAAACCACGGATTTCAAAAAGATTGTCCCTTTAGGGGACACCGCTATGACATTGATCAAGGGACAATTTCTTGCATCTTTCCGCCCATATGAAATAATTGATACCCTTGTCTCAATCCATGAATCCCTTACGGGCTTCAATGCATCTTCAACCCCCTTGACCTCTCTTTCCAACAAGCTGGTGCGTATTTTGTCATAACCGGGGCCCGTATATCCTCTTGGAGCTTCATTGACACTTTTCAACATCTTCTTCTAGTATGGGTAGCAGACAACAGTGAAAGGCAAACCTTTTGCATATATGCATCCTGCTATATTAATGTTGGCAATTTCCCGACTCTTATTTTGAAATGAAGTTTCCCATGGTCCCTTTCTTTTGCGTGTAATGGGTGCTTGAGTTTCAGTTTTAGGTTCAGCTGTGGTAGTATAAAAGGGTTGGTCTTCTATCACAATATTTGTAGATGGGGTTTGTATTTGCTTTGATTTTTTTAGTACCAATGGTCATATTTTGACTATGTGCTTCTCTCTCTCTTTTGCTGCTTCATGCCCCGTGATATATTTTATTACTGTTTCATTTGGTATAGGTGCTCCTTTTTTTCCAGGGCATTTCAAGACTCCTCTTTCAGGGAATCCACACAAATGGCCTACCACCCAATAATATTAACTATTCCTTTGTTTATCACAACCCTGACATTTCCAATGGAATGCACCACCTCCAGGAAGGGGTCTTATAATATCAACATGTTTCCACAAAGGAGAATTAGAATTTGGATCTATTCTTTGTTCATTATTGCCTATGGAGGAAGTGGTAGATGCCATTGTATTTCCTATGACAATAAATTTTATACATATTCAAAATAAAAACAAGAGAATTGTTTTTTTTTTAAAGGTAGATCTTATGGACAATGAAAGGGAAATGAAAAGGATTTAAAAACTTAAACAAAAACAAAATCAAATGAAAAATAAATGACCTCTTCCACCTATTTGCTCCACCTCAAGTGAAAATAACCTATTTGCGCACCAAGTGAAAGATAAAAGTCAACATAAGTCCTTTAGAATTCACTTTTTAGGTTGCGGATGTGAAAAAATAATTAAATTTGCAAATTTTAAGTGGCTGGGCATCACTTTTCCAAGCGGGCCTGCCAAAGTTTGTCGCTGGTCTTGCTTGGTCCACCTGGGTCCGCTTGGGCCCGAACTCTAGTTTGCTCGAATCGAACCGGTCGCCTTTGGGCGGTACCCTGTTTGGACCCACAAGCAAACCGTCGTCAGACCATGGATCGGTTCAAACTAGTGCAAGTTCAAGGGCCTAGGGGGCTGGACCAGATTTCCTATGTTTTCAACCGAACTTGTGGTTTTTGATTTTTGCATGATTCAGGAGAAAAATGAGTGAGTTTTTTGCAAGGGGTTTTTTCTTTTCCCCCTCTACTGAAGGTTTTTGATTAGTTTTTGACAGAAAGACCATACCTTTCATTTTTTGTGAGAAGTTGACCTTGTTGAAAAACAAGAGGGATGTTGTTGTTGACCAACATCATGTTGGAAGGCAATCAACACTTCAATGGAAAGAACTATAATACTTGGAAACAAAGAATGCTTTCAATTTTTGTGTACTAGTGTTTAGATGTGATCATTTTGGGAACCACTACTCGTCCTACGATGGGCAACCGAGACAAGTTTGATGAGGGTAATCGAGAAGCAGTTATGTTGTTAAAATTATTAGTCATCGATGAGATGCTTCAAGAAGTGCCATCAGGCAAGACAACTAAAGAGATTTGGGATCACTTGAAGGGTCTTCATGAGATGTCTGACAAGAGCTGAGCGTTCTTTCTAAAGAACAAGTTTTCCGTTATGATGGATAAGAAGATGACTCTACGAGAACATCTTTTGAAGATCAAGGATATACACGATCAATTGGAGGCCATTGGTCGCAAGATGGAAGAGGACATGGTGGTGATTATGTTGGAGAGTTTACCACACTCGTACAAACACTTTATTGAGATGCTCAACATTACCTCCACTAATGTTGACTTGAAATTTGATGAGTTGTGCAATAAATTGTTGCAGCAAGTTAGGTGGAGACAACAATTTGGAAGCAATAGTGACATGGTCAGTGTGGAACATGCATTTACTACCATAGATAAAGGAAAAGGCGTCTCCACTCAGCAGAAAGGACATGACATGTCTGAGGAAGGCTCCAAGAAGAATATCACATGTCACTATTGTGGGAGGCTTGGTCATATCCAAAGGTTCCGCAAAAAGCAGTTAGCTGATCAAAAGACCAACCAAGGAGAGTCTCAACAGTAGGCTCATGTTGCAAAGTGTTTTGAAGAGGAGGTAACCGTTATTAGAATATTTCCTTAGTTTTATTTTGTTATTTTTAGCTAGCTTTTTAGATTTTTCTATTAATGGTCATTTAGGAGTTATATTTATTAGTTTATTTTAGGCTTCTATTTTTAGATGTAGTTTTATTTTTGCTTCAGTTTGAAGCTCTTCTAATTGTCTTTATATACGCTTGTAATTTATTCAATAAAGAGCACAATTTATTTTTCATAAGTAACATGGAGCAAAAAATGCAATTTTATGTGGATTAGCATATACAAAGCTTGTGAAGGTGATGCATTGCAAATCTGCCAAATACATATTGAACAAATTGAGAAACATCTATGAAGGGGATACCAAAGTGAAGAAAGTAAAACTTCAAACCCATAGAAGGGAATGTGAAAGCCTCAAGATGTTAGATGAAGAAAACATTGTGGCATGTCTATTTTGAGTTGATGAGAGTTAATACTACATGGGGTCTTGGTGAAGAAATAGAGGAATCAACAATAGTACAAAAGATATTGTGGTCTCTTCCTAAGAAATTCGATGCTAAAGTCTCAACAATAGACAAAATGATGGATTTGGATAAATTAACCATGGATGAATTACAT
Source organism: Thuja plicata (assembly GCA_018584345.1). Classification (NCBI taxonomy): domain Eukaryota; kingdom Viridiplantae; phylum Streptophyta; class Pinopsida; order Cupressales; family Cupressaceae; genus Thuja; species Thuja plicata. Next base: position 510,126 of record MU225778.1, on the reverse strand, counting down.
GGAATCCTTACAGCACATAAAATGAGGATTGAAAATGGGGATACGTCAAAAGGAGAATCAACATTCAATGCCACAGAGAAATCAAAGAATAAAGAACCTATGCCAAGTGTGAGTTTTGAAGAAGAAATAGATAAGGAGGAAGCTCTTTTTGTTCAAAAGTTAAGAAGAAAGAAGAAAGGATCCTTCTTAATAGATGATTGATAGAGTGATTTCCTTTGATTTGATAGTTTAATATGTTAGTGAATGATGATTGATTGAATATGGAATTCATAGATTGGGGAGTGATTATTGAGTGAGTGCTGATTTCATGTAATTCTGAGTAATGATAGATAAATGATCCTCGAATACTTGGAATGATTTCTCATTTATACATTATTGGTGGAAGGGTCAACACCTTTCATATGAATTGAGTCGCCACTTTCCATTGTGGCCATTTGAGAACAATATATTATTCCCTAACTTTATCTCCCTTGGATGCCCTCAAATGAAACCCTCTCCACTTTATACCTTTCAATGTGAGGAAGAGTTACATCTCTTGACCATATCCGCCCCTTGCAATGGTCACACCCTTTCACAATTGCCACCCTTGGAAAGGGTCACAACTTTTCATCATTGCCACCCTTTGGAAGAGTCACAACCTTTCATAACTACCACCTTTTGAAAGAGTCACAACCCTTCATCATTACAACCCTTTGCCTTTTGAAGGAGTCACTTCCTTATTCTTCCTTCTCCATATCTTTCTTGATTCACACCTTCAAGCTATGTCTTCTCTATATACTTCTCCTTTAAGTTTGCATAGACTTTTCTTCTCAATTTGTATCAGCATATTCTTTTATATCTGCATATATACCTTCTTTAGATCTGCATATACTCTATACAATTCTGCTATAAATTCTTCTTACAGTTATGCCTTCAACCTTTCTTTAATGATCTTTCCTTTTATCTACTCCTTTGCAGATCTGCAAAATGTAAGTCTGATATAAACTTCCACTCCCCCTCGAATGCACACTACAACTTTTTAATATATCTTCTCAAGAGTGGCGTCTCTTCCACTTTTTAATTGTTCCTTTACTAATCTTAATTGCTTCCTTTTATTTCTAATTCAGGTTTATTTCTAAATATTCAAATGCCCATTCCCTGCTGATGTCGAAGATTGCTGATGGTACCATGGCCTACTCCTGAGAATCACTTGTATCAATGAGTCTATGAAGACCATGATACTCAAGACCTATTGTAATTGTAGTGTGAGACTCCTTGTCAACAACGTGGCACTTATGCGAACTGAAGACAACACCCAACTGTGGAGAATGAAGCATAATCTGACTGACTGATAGTAGATTGAGCTTCATACCTAGGACAAAGTATACATTGAGAAAGATCATATCTCTCCCACCAAGTGAAATTCAAGCGTTGCCCTTTCTAACAACAATGTACTCCTCGCCTCTTTCAAAGATCACCAAATCTGTGAAAGGCGTGAACTTTGTGAACCAATCCAGAGGCACTAGAGTCAATGTACCAGGCATATGATTTCTTATGATCAGATGGGCATGTGGCCATGGATGTATAGGAGGTAGACTCCTTTTGATCAGAATGCGTAGCAGCTTGGGCCTTTTGTTGAGACTATCCCTATGTAGATTGTGTGACTGCCAACCGTTTATTGCAATCTATCTTCATGTGACCAAACTTCTGGCAATAATTGCACTGAACACTCTTCTTTCAAGATGCTAGAGGTTTACCTAGTGCTTTTTGTTTACCTTTGTTCTTGTATGTGGCTTTGGTTGTGAAGGCCACCTGTTTTGTAGAGGACAAACTAGCACTGCTTCCAAGCTGTTGCTTTCATCTACCCTGCCGCGAAAGCTTGTTGCAGAGATCATGAAACTTCAGATCAACACTAGTAGAAGTGATATTGATATTCTCAATGAATTGCTCGTAGTATCCGGGCAGGTTTTTCAATGTGATCATTGCCATATCGTCTTCCTCCATTTTGCGGTCAATAGCCTTGAGATGGTCATAGATGTCCTTGATCTTTGTAAGATGAGCTTGGAGAGACATCTTCTCATCCATCATGATAGAAAACAACATATTCTTCAGAAAGAAAGTTCGACTCTTGTCTGATGTCTCCTGAAGATCCCTCAAGGGTTCCTAGATCTCTTTAGTTGTTTTGCTGGAAGCCATCTAAGGGAACTAATCATCTGTAACAAAAAGTTTGATAATCATTACAGCTTCTTGATTGCGCTCATCAAATTTGTCCTGATCTGATCCAGCTTGTGTAGGACGTGTTTCCGTACCTAGAACAATCTTATCAAGACAACGATATTCAAACATCGTCATCATGCGTTGTTTCCAGGTGTTGTAGTTACAATTGTTGAACCTTTGATTGCCCTCAACATAATGTTGGTCAAAGATGGTCAACCTTGTGAAGGCACAAAAAATAAGGCAAAAACTTCTATTTAGCTAGCGCATATCTCAAAGCAAATTTTTGAGATGCAAAGGCAAAGGTCTGAAACCCTAGGGCGTATTGTAGAAAATTCATATTTTTTTAAATAAAAAAATCATAAAATAAAATTTGTAGAGAACCAAGGTTTATATAGAATAAAGCCACAAAACGAGGTAACCCTAACCAATAATAGAGATATCGCGGCAAAAATTTGTGAACAACAATTGTGAAAAATGTGGGCCTTCGATGCTTTAAAAAATGCGAAAAATTTGCATCAGAAAACCCTGGATCCACATGTACTCAGAAAACTGCAATGCCTAGGTTTAATTTGTAGAAAATCACGTTAGAAATCTGAAAAACTTTTGCGCGCACTAGTTTGAGAAAACAACATAGATCTAAAGAAAAAACCCTTCGCGCACAGAACATAAGAAAACGATTTTTGCAAAAATAAATACGACGTCTTTCTGCGAATCGAGACCTTAGAAAAATTGAAAAAAACAACGCAATTTGCAGAAATAAACGCTATCCATTGCAAAACTAACCCTAGCCACAACAAACACCCGGATTTAAAAATCACGGTTGTGAAGAGGGTTGCAGAAAAATGCGAAATATGCGATTTGTTAGCGATGGAAACACGAATATGCCATAGGGCGTAAATCTTAGAAAACGACTAAAAAATTATCGGCAGAAAAGTCTCCCACAAGCTGCTTAAAAGCCTTGGAAATTTTTAAACAGCAAACCCTCGATTTTGAGGCCACAAAAAAATCACTCAGAAAAAAGCTTTGCTCTGAATACCATGAAACTTGAAATTGCTTAATTAAAAAAATCAACGGGGTACATATAGCAATTTACAAGAGCTTCAAACTGAAGCTAAAGTCTTCTAAAATTAGAAGCAAATAAAATAATAAATAAAACACCTAAAATAGCAAGATACTAAAATAGTAAAAGAATCTAAAATATTCTAATAGTTTCTTGTATATGTTCTTGTGGCATTTCTCAGTTTATAGAAGATGATGGGGCTGGTGTCTCTTTGTTTTCTATTAGCCGTTTCTTCTTGTCCTTATGAAGTCTTTTAATGATGTTTGCCAATGTTTCATGGTCTAATAGTAGTGCACACTAAGAATAGTCTAATAGAGTGTCATGTTTTATGTCTTTGTTGCAATACAATGGTTTAGACAAACCTTCTTCCGAGGAATTTGTCGTATTCTCATATTGTCATTCTACACAAGTTCATTGTTTTCATTAGCTAACGTTTTAAAAGTTCTAGGTAGCGAGCTCCTAGGTCCAATACTGAACTAGGTAGCTTTGTTACTATATGTAACATCTCCTTTCTATGACCATGAAAAGTAGCTATTTTAAAACTCAACATTTGTAAAAGTCGCAAGTAAAAAATTTGCCACAATTGAAATAATTTTTTCAACATGAAAGATAATGTGCAACATAACACATAAGGATAACATCTGAAATGATATGATGAATTCAATCTTTTTCTAACATTCATTTCTTTGTATAACATCATATAGTCAAAGTAAGCAACATTATAACATAGCTTTAGAGAGAGAGAGAGAGAGAGAGAGAGAGAGAGTCTACTATATTCCAGAGCGACTGAATTGTTTCACAAGTCTGGGCTTGGATCTGCAAGAGGGAGGGCATCACTCGAGTGCCTTTCCTCTAAGCACAAACTTGGCAGTCCCCTCACACCTTCATACTAGAAGTGACCCTACCATTCACGAGGTTACAAAAACAGGAATTGGTCAAGGTTGCTATATGAGCCTACATGGATCCAGTTGACCATACAACTATAGACACCTACTAACTATGCATGACCAACTGACTAGACTACGCATCTGACACTGTGAACTAACTTGATGCAAGTAGACCTTTGCACCACCTTGGCCAAAGTCTTGTACTATACGCTTAATGTGAAGTGCAGTCATCTGCTTCCCCACCTTCTCTCGACTTGGGTACTTTAGACATCCTATAGTTGCAAATTATGATAAGCAATAAACAAGAATTGACAAGAACCACAATAAGTGCATACTTGCATTCTCCGGCTTGGGTATCCACATTGGTTCTAGGTATTTAACTTGACACAACCATTTGACTTGTTACTATGGTTGGTTGCATGCAAGATCTCCCACCCTTCATGTACTTGTGATTTGGTGAATCTTGTGCTTCAAAGGAAATAAAGGCTCTATGTTTAATCTTGTCTCAGTCTCCTATGTTCTCTTGATAAATTCCATCTAGTTCGCAAGTTTCTTTTGATAAACACGACTCTCCTAAGTTCTCTTGATAAATTCCATCTAGTTCGCAAGTTTCTTTTGATAAAGATGACTCTTGCAAAGATTTATTCCTTCTAGAATTCTATTAGCAACCCAAATTGTTTCTTCTAGAAAAGTGTTTCGATAAAGATCAGCTTACTTGCTGTCCTGAAGGGTTATATTATCTGTTTCCAATGTTTTCTTTCATAAATTTTCATAGTAGCAAGCCCATAGGATTCCATACTCTTGCATGTGAACATAAGTACATCCGTTGTACTTGATGTTCACATGCAAGTCCGTGAATTCCTATGGGTTTGTTAACTTTTTACGTTTGATGTAACAAATTAACAACCCTATCCACCTGTTGCCATATTTAGTTCCCATGTGTCAAATTGGCTTTTAAAATTTTAAAGTATGGTTAAAGGTTCAATTTTATGTAAAACTCTTAAGTGTCGAGTTTTTCAAAAACTGGCCACCCATCAGAAATTCGGGAAATGTGTCCTACTATCTCATTAGTTATATCCTCACAGCCTAGTTTAGACCTTAGGTCGGGATGTCGGAAAAATGGGTACTCATGTTCGGTCAAGTCTTTTAGTTAGTCCAAGTCTGAAGTTCCAAGTCTCGTCGGAATCTGTTGCATTAGTGGAGGTTCGAAGTGCTAAAGGTGGCGGAAATGGAAGCATAGTAAGGGAATTCCCGAACCGGGAATGGAAGCATAGTAAGGGAATTCCCGAAATTCCGAAGGGGAGGTTGGGGCCTAGACATTTCAAAATTATAGTTGTTCCGAAGAAGATAGAGGAAACCAAATCATCGCAGAATGGAGGGGGAAAGTGCAATTCCCGAAATTCCGAAGAAATGCTGGGACCCACACTACTTGAAGTCATGTGCGGATTGAATTATGGCAGAAGAAGTTAACTCAGTAGATTCCCAATTGATGAAAAGATTTATTACCTTGGAGGACCTCCTTTGTTCGGGAAAAGGACGTTCGAAGTATGCATTCATCAGAAAGTGAAAGGGGGAAGTGCAATTCCCGAAACACCAGAAATGGAAACTCATGAAGGTTGGTCTTAGACATTTGGAAAGTGGAAAATGGGCTTCGGAAATTTTTCATCATAGCCGCTCCATAGGCTGATTCGGAAGGTATGTGATGAAATTCCCGTCTCAATGGAAATGAAGTGTCATTATTATCTCCGCAGAAGCCGCAACTGTTAGGAAGACAGAGAACTGGGATTATTGGTGTTGAGGTGCCAATTTCAGAATTCGACAAGTTGGTAGTTGCTGTCCCTAAATCTGAAGGCGCCATTGCTTTTTGAAAATATTGCTGACAAAGATAATGATGGGAAGGCCACGTAGCCTTTATTAAAAAATGCCTTTCCATTTTCAAATATTCTCTTATGACATGTGTCTTGTAATGGTTTCATTTTATTCTTCAAGAAAAATGTATTGTAATGGCTTGGGTAGCCCAAAGGACTTTAAATATTTGCTTTGAACGATATGCAAAGGATCGGCAATTTTGATTCAATTTTCCCCCTGTTGCTGTGATAACCGAGTGTGACTCAAAATTTGAATTATGATTGTTGTTCATTAGTTTCTTATATAGTTTTATTGTTAAATGGGTGAATAGCAGATGAATGGGATGAATTAATTGCAGGTAATCAAACTGTGTTTTTGAGAATCAGTGATTATAAGGTGATCTGTGAATCACTATTTGTTCCTTTCCCCTTTTGTTCATGCTGTTATCAGATTTGCCCCTTTTTATGGTTGTATACTGTATGTGATCTTCATGGTTGTGGAGGTGCATTTACAGAATCTTATGTGGTGATTATACTGTGTTTGATTTCCATGGTCGTGGGGATTAATGCACAGCAATAGATTTTACATTTCAATATTTGGTTTCATACTTTATCGTGGGTGTGTCATGGTGATGTGCATCCATTAGAAGCCTCTCCTGCTCTCTGGTCAAGAGTATACCTTTCCATATGCAGAAAATACCAAAAACATATTCATTGAAGATCTGTCACAGGGAGCTGTACCAGTAAAATTCAGAGATCAAACTGTTACCATTGGTTTCAGTTTGTTCAACTGTTTGCTAATAGAGAGGCATTTTCTGAGGGTTTGAGTCAATTTTATAAAAGGGCCAATCCGTTAACTAACACCACCATTGCAAGATACACTGAAGACAAAAACACTCATCTTTCACTTTAGTGATGACTAATTCTATTTCGATACAGCGAGCAGGACACTTTTCTAATTTCTTTCTGTGAGTTAAAACAGTTATTTCATTTTATTGAAAATAGAACACTCATTAAAACAGGGATATAACTTCCTATCTCTTAGTCACTATGCATTTTCAGACATCTCTGATAGATTCAAGTTGCATATTAGTGACTTCCTTAGGTTACTGAATGATAAGAAATCTTTCTTTTAAAATAACAGCATGAAAATGCAGAACATGAATCATTAAGTGTTAGGCATACAAGATGCCTGAACAATTAGCAACACTAAAGGAGCCTCCTCACAGTTCTTGGTAGCAACAGGAAATAATTTCCAGATTCTTGACAAAACAACGGCTTCCTGTTGCCTCAAAGTCCAGCTCTTTAAAGTATTGAGCTTTTACTTATTTCTCAAGAAACAGAGTATAACAATTCTCTTGTGTTTCCTCCACTAAGCTCTGCTCAAATTGAAGCGGATCCAAAGCAGAATATAGTCACAAAGAAAATCCAAAACTCATTCAAGAAATGGTTCAAAGATTTCTTAATCTTCCTACATCGTGGTTCTAGAAATGCAAAGATAATAATGAACCAAAATAATATCTTCACCAATCAGTTATAAGCATATATAAGTTGATGGTAAAACCACCGGTATCCTCTAAACAAGGCAGTATCAACTTTCACCATTCAATAAACGGTTTGGAACAATATTTGAAAATATCTCCGGATTGGTCTCTCCGTATCAGCTTGTATGGAAGCACACTAACCAAACCTGATAATATCTCTCTACTCTTCTGATATGAGAGAGTGTAGGTTGGTTAATGCCAAGATATTGCTGCCCATTACTCTTAAGGCATTGTGGAGTCATTCCACTTTATAAGGCATTCAAACATCTAAAACAAAGTAGACTATGCTAGCCGATATTGGCTTTGCATACAATTCAGTTTCATATTAAGAAATTGATGCAAGATTAAATCACACACACACACACAAACACACACATATGTAAAGTACGCATATATGTACATGCACCTACTTATATGTCTATTACATATATATACACATACATGTATATGCATCATACGTGTATTAATGATATTGGTATTGTCACCCTTAATTCATATTTTAATTAACTCGATGAAATAAGCAACGAGCTAGATATAGGTAAAATCCTACCGACCTTAAGGTCTAGGTTTGACAACCATGGTCAACACAAAATCAATTGACACTTACCCAATGCGATGTAAGATAAAACAAGCTTAACATGACCACAAGACAACTTGACCTATGCGTACTGTTGTGTGAAGACTCAGACGACATTTCTTGCCTGTTCCCATGTTTGTATTCCTCTCTCCAATGATACTCTCCCTCTCATCCCGGAGGGCAGGGTGATTTGTCCTACATCCATCTTAGAACCATGTATGCAGTTAGCCCATTACGTATTATCATCATCAATACATCAAAAACTAAATATTAATCAGATGCCATTGATCAATTAAAAATAAGCATTTCATTTATATAAGCTCATTTAAAATCATTCATATGATGTAAACCATATCCATAAGTAAATTCATCACAAAACTGCTATGCAAGTAAATGTATTAACAATGTCATAAGGAGGCTTGTAACTACATGAAGTAATAATAAAGATGACAATGCATACTGGATACAGGAGTAAAATATATCCTTATTCACACGTAAAATTATTACAGAAGAAGACCTGAGATGATCAGCCAAGGATTGGAGTTGATCTGACTACATGATACTACTTTCCTTGATGATACATAATATATATAAAGGACCTGACGATTGTCGAGAAGAACACAACTGTCAACCAACCAACTGTCAACCAACCAACGCTTATAACTACCTGAGAATGACAAATAAACAATTAATATATAGTCAGATAACCAATATTATTGAAACATAATAATAGGCATTGTATGCTGACTACACAGTTTAGCTCATGTAGTTGTAGGGTTCTGACCAGCCTTGTGTTTACTTGTTCATGAGTATGTTCTTGAGGTTTCAAGATGGAATTGGAACCTGTATCAGCTTCTCCATATTACTGCAACAATGGTTACTAGGAAATAAAGAATGAACACCGGTAGAGTTAGTTGTTCCATTGATATTTATGTATCAGCTTTGTTTTTTCGGGAATCTGGAAAGTTTTGTTGTTGGAATTTTGTTCTGCTTTTTAAATTGACGTTTCTGTATGTATCCTTGCTTGAAATTTGAATGGCCTTATGTTGTCCGTTGTTTAATTTACAGTTCTCAAAATGTGTTTTGAGATTTCACTTTGAATATTCAAACCAATGTTCCAAAATACTAAACTTCTGAATTCAAATTTCAATTCCTTTTTGGTCTCCAAAAAAGGCGTGGTAATGGGTTTGATTAACGACCGTTGTCTAGGTCATATTTGTTTCTGAATGTAATGAAGATGTGATTGGATTTTCATTGGTTCAAATTTAAGCCAGTTGAAAAATGGTTTTCGAACCCATGTCAAGTTGTTTTTCTGACTCTTTGATAATGCAGGTTCATTATCATGAATTTAACAAAGAGGAGCAGCTGGCAGCATTAGAAGAAGAAAAAAGAATATTGGAGCAAAAGAAAAAACTAAAGGAGGCAGGTATCATTGGCAGCACGGCAGATGCTATTGATGGAGCAGTGTCATTGGTTGGAACTGGTGTTGGCGGAGCAGTATCACTAGTTGGATCTGGAGTTGGATTTGTTGGCACCGGCATAGTTCAGGCTGGTCGTTTCATGGGTAGAACTGTTTCAACCCAATTTGGCAATTCTTCAAAAAAGAACGTTACGCCTTCACAGGAAAATGGAACAAAGATGTAGGTTATCCATTGCCTTTTGAGTTCTTTTGGGTCCAAATCGTGTTGCTTATGGAGTGTAACAACTATGCAATCATTAAATGTATTTATAAGATTCCTCCAGTCCCTATTTCAGATATACAGTTGGCATCCGTTAGTTCATATTTTGAAAGTTGCATAATATTTATCAGCCGTTGGATCATTCTACATCTTCTATTTTGAGACAATGGCTACAAGATTTGTCTGTATTATATTGAGCATTTTTATTCTGTATCACCCTTATTTTCTGTACGTCATGCCTTACCTTTGAACAACTGTATTTGTGTGTAAATTGTCATTCATTCTCCAAGAAGATATATTTGAAATCTCCAGGGCTGCATAAAGTTCCTAAAACAATACTTTCAAGCTTAGCTTAAACTAATATTGGTGATTGTTTATGTAAGATTTGAAATTAGAAAAAATAAGAAAATTAAAAGACTTAAAAACGCAAATAAAGAACCTTCTTCGTAGTCATTTCTCTGCTTTCCTTCCTTTTCTTACTGCTCCCTTCTCTGCAGGTCTGAAGCTTTCATTATTTTGATATCATATTATTTTGGGAGTGGGCTTAAATACTATAGCTTAACGATAAAAAAAAAGAAAAAGAAATTAAATTCTAATTCCCACTTCACCAATTTTATCGGAAACGATATAAACGATGTTTCGTTTTGAAGGTATGTGGATATTCATCTCTGGAACATAACCCTTTGATTTGAATGAGGATTGATTTTGATACGATACATACAGATTTTAGCCACTTAAAAAATTTCCGTTTCGAGTCAATTGATGGTAATTGAAGTTCTAAAATGTTAATTTGTGAATGGAGAAGGAAAATTTAATACATGGAAATAGAAATGAGTGGATAAATTTTTTTTAAAGGGGTAAATGTTTTTGACCTGGAGGTCATAAATGAGAGACATCCTCAACATAACCATTTAACAATTACATTTTAATAGAGTTTGAACTTTGATATCAAGAACAATAATACAACATCTTAACCATCACACTGTGCAAGTATCAACATAATGAGTGGATAATTAACTTAGTATAAAAAAATATTATTTAATTAGCAGTTACACATTTTTTCATACAATAGATAGCCATAAGTTTTTCAGAATACCAATTGATAAAGAGAAATGATTGAGAATTTTAGTTGAACTAAACACTTTTCTTTCCTCTCTAATATGTTATCAATTCAAAAGTAGGCCTTCTTCAAATTCTCACTAAAACTTAAAAAGAGTAAAATATTTCTTTTTCATTTGATCAATTACTTTTAATAAGATTGTTTAAGAGTTGAAACCTGTTCAACTTTTATATTTGATTTCTATGTTTATAAGCTTTCATCATACCTTCTTATACCCATTTTTTAAAGCTTATAAATAAAATTAAGAACAAATTTTAATGTTATTTTTTAATCATTTTACTTTTCATAATTTGTAAAGACAATAGACAGTTATCAATCTATTTTTAATAATTTGTAACACCATAATTCCAAAGTAATAAATAATTTTATTATTTCAAAATATATAAGATAACTTCTATTGAAGCATTTGATAGTTAAGAAATGCTCATATTATAGATTTAATTTAATGTTGAGGTGTTCATATCTTAATAGTTTTGTCCACAAAAATTCAATATTAAAAGTTATTAAAGGATACTCCAAATTTTATCTGAAAACCCTTTTTCACCCTTAACTACTAGCCTTTCATATGTCTTTCAACAAAACTTGTTCATGTGTAAGAGACCACAGATGAGCATATCTCCAAAACAACAAAACATAAGAAGGTTTACATTTGAATGTCCGACATCTGCCTCCACAAACGGTTCATAAAAAATTACAGCTCATCCATACGTCTGTAAAAATAAATAAATTATCAACAATTTATTATATAAATAACACAAGATACACTACAAAACAATTTATTATATAAATAACACAAGATACACTATAATTTATCATGTCGTCTCTTAATAATTATTGTAAACCAGCAATGATCATATCCAACGGCTAAAATTGGATTTGATCATAAAGTTTTTCCTTTACAAGGAATCTCTATTTGACTTTCTAAATGAAGTCTCAACCTGTCAAGTTCAGTGTATCAAAATTTAACAACGCAACGTCATACGTTCAATTCCCTAAGTTGTGGTTCACTCTAAATACAAATATTTAATCCCCTTTCTTTGAGAGGGATTCTTTCAGCGAATTAAGGTCATACAAAGGATTGCTGAGTTTAGTGTACCAAAATTAAACAAAGCAACATCAAAGGTTCGATTCTCCAGGTCACCGTTTAAAATAAATCCATCAATTTGATCCCATTGTAACTGACTATAGTAATACAAAGATTTCAAATTAAAGATGTCTTTGAAAGGGATACCTACGGTGATTTCTAGTTTTTTTGCTAACTGTTTGTTCATTAACCTATGAATATGATGCGGCCATACAGGAATATTATCAGATTTAACCAGTAGTTCACATTTTATTGTTGGCTGCAACTATTAAAGAGGGTTAGAGTTACATGTGAACAGAAAAAGAAGAGGACGCTTGTCACAATGATCTCCAACTGATCTAAAGGCTACGTTGACCTCAAAACAAGCTTTCAATGGTCGTAACAAAGGATGCTGCTTTATGAAAAGCAAAAAAGTGTACATCCATTTCTCGTGGCAGATTATTTACAACATTCAGCTGGTTAAGAGGTAAAATGATTAGAAGCATTCACTTACTCTGGTCATATGCCAGAGACGGCTAGGTTGTGCTTGAATAGACATTCTCCGTTGCATCTGATGAGGGGAGGGTCATAGAAACCCTATATCAAACGGATTATAAATAGAAAATTCATAACTCCTGCATTTCTCCTTACTGATACAAATGAAGGAAACCTAAGAATTGATGCTTTGGAGGTCGTGATGTTTATTGTTGAAATCCTATTCGCAAATTGCTTTGAAGAGAAGGGAGGAGGAATCTTGTTGTACGTGTAGCCGAGGTTGCCTTCCAATGTAATCTCATTGACAAAACAGTAGACAGCCAAGGAGGTTGAACTTTTTCGGGAGGAAAGCTACATATAGCCTATTGGCTAAATTAAATTAACGAAGCAGTCACATGCTTTCGTACATGCAATGGTGTGTTGATAGGCACTTAGATTTTAAACTAGCAATCGCATCTTAATGTGCAATGGGAACGCTGTAGAGTTATGGAAAGGTTATTTAAGTATTTGTCCCTTTGTTTGTCACTCCTTCTCATCCTCTTTAGATCTCCTTATCTTTGTATCAATATATCTCACCATCTATATATCTTTATAACTTTTCTTCTCTTTCTCTCCCTCTCTATGTCTCCTTCTGTATCTCCCTAGATCTCTTTCTATCTTTACCTCTTGATCTATCTCTAACTTTCTATCTGTTTTTCCCCATCCTCCCACTTTATATTCATCTATATCTCTATCCAACTATATCTCTCCATCACCCCTTTCCTATACCTTTTAATCTTTTACAATTTGAATTTTGAAATTTATTTTATTGTATAAATTAAAATAGAAATTTAAAATGAAATTATTCAACAACAATTAAGATTTTAATTAGACAAATAATTTTAAATTTAACTAACTCTAATAACTTTATGTATTATTTATATTTCCATAAAATATATGAATAATTAGGAATACATTTTTAACTTAAATCTAAATAAATGATTATAATAGAAAACAAAATTAAAAGAGTTGTAATCTAAATTGAAAGTCAACAAAAATAAAGTTGTTGACAATGTCAATATTTTATGAAATATGTGAAGTTGTAAAAATTGATTTTGGATTGGCTGGAAAATATAAGCCACGTTGATTGACAATGAACAAGTCATATGACTTCTTATTAGGTATAATGAATTAAGCCATATGACTTCTTATCAAGTATAATGAATTGTAACAAATAATTGATTGATTTTTTTTTCAGGTAACCATTGTAGTGGTGCAATATACAAGGCACAAGATTTATTTGAAAATATAGGTGGCATGAGTGTAACGGTTGCAAGATATGAAAAAATAAGGGATTTGCCAAAAATGGTCTTGTTTAAAATAATAAATTATTGATTCAAATCATTTGAGGAACATACCTCTAGGTCATCAACATCAACCTTCATGAACACAACATTTTATGTATTTTTTATATTTGAAAAAAGACCACTGCAATTCTAATTTCCATTTAGTTTAAATAAATTTCCATTTTCAATTGTGCATATACAGGTGAATTAATTAGGATTGTGCAAAGTGTGAATTATACCAACTGGAAGACCTATCGTAAGGAAAATATCGCTAGCTCCAATGTCTGGAAGATATCCATAATGCCTACCTCCACCACAAAATCTTATTCATACAGTTCACATGCCCTTTCTCATACTTCCATAGTAAAACATTGTAGAATCTGGGTTAATGCCTGCCAATCACATTTGCATAGAGTTTCAAAGCCCCTTCAGCAGTTCATTGTGTGTTGTCGCTGCTTCCATAGGCAAAGAGGATGCAACAACGACCATTTGGAAATATTTTCACTGTTACTGCATTCGTGCACTTCTGGAAAAGGGCATGGTGCTAGAAATGTTAATAAGAGATATGGCCACGAACATTTTGTGAAGAACACTTCCTCTCTTTGTTTATAAATTTAGGGAAAACAACATTCTAACTCAGGGGCTCATTGGAGCTCTCAAACACTTCCACCGACCCAACGAGTAAGCTTCATGTTCCTGCAATTAAAAAACATTCAAACAACGCTTGAGAATGCCAATATACCCAACATAGCACTAGGTTTTGAGTGCTTTGAGAGGTGGCTGATTGGTTCAGCCAAAGCATTTCAATGCTTTGGAAGGATGATGTGCCGAGTAAAGCAAAGAGCCTAAAAGTTACCTAACACTTGGCACCATTGGCTGAAATAGAGCTTCCCTCATATAACAATTTGATCATGAATGTGCCCCTCAGATGAAGCCTCTACCTAAGGTCACCTAAGAGAAGATAAAGGAATATGTTGCATATATAAACTATAATTTATACTACTTTCCAAATCAAATCTCTATGGTGTGAAGTGTTGAAAGTCATCATGTAGTAGATTACTCTAGATGGACGCTTCACAAGGGCTTTTGGTCATCATTTCGTTCTGTTGAATCATTTTAGGCACAAGGTTAGGACCTTCTTTGAATGCTAGTATAAGGGAAGACAGAAAAAACCCTAAAAAGAACCCTGTCCTTCATAACGGTTTACTTCCGTTAATCTATGAACATCTCAAATCTATGCCTTGTCTGTCCAATGTTTCTCCAATTTTCGTCTCGGATGATGATGAATTGGGGACTAGTTATTCAGAAGAGGAGTGGAATACACAAATGGATGATTCAGAATTTGAACCTTAAAAGAAGAAACATGAAACTAGGGCTAAAAGAAGATCCCCTGTTTCTGAGAAAGGGAAATCTAAGCAAAATAGGAAATCTTCGTCCCCCTCCATTGTCCCTGAGAAAAGGAAATATAAGGGGAAAGGGAAGTCTACTTCCCCAACTATGGAGAAAGGGAATTCTATATTGAAGAACCCCCTTCCCACCCCCCCACTTCTGAGAGAGTGATGACCTCAAAATCCCCTACGAATAGTGATTCTTATTCTTCCTACCCTACCATAGACAGAGAAGGGAGGCCCCATTTCCCTTTGGACATTAATGTGGATTCCCACTACTTTAAAATATTTGACTAGGAATATCTAGATGACATCCTTGCCATAGCTTGTAACGATGTCGTTTATTTCTTTAGGCTTATAAAATTGACCTTTTATGAGATTAAGGAAATCAAAATTAAGCAAAGAGAATTTATCAGTAAACAAGAGTAAGCAGGGGAGCAAGAGTTTATATCAACTCAATCAAGAAAAGTGTTTTGGTACTTCGTTGTGTGATGAGCATGCAATGCTCAAGGTATAACCTAATTCCCTATTTCACCAAATGTGAAGGATTAACAGATGTTGATGTTTTACAAAGATTGAGAGTGAGCGGTTTTAGGGTTTTGGAACCAGAATGAGCAAGTTCAAGAAAAAAACACGATAATGTTTCAAGTGATAGTGGAAACAATAAGGGCTTCAAGGTTTTGAGACATGTGCCTAATGCCTGGTGATGTTTTGAAGGTTGAGAGATTTTTTTGGATTTGATTGTGTACATGATTTTTGCAACAGTGTTCCAGATCATGCTTCTTGATTTATCACTAGAATGTGAAGGTTTCCATGATGTTTTAAGGAGTGTTAGACAACGTTCATATTGGACAATGCTTGGATCTAGGCTAATTGGGTTTGAGATGATGAACACAGGGTGTTCATGCCAATCTCTTTTGAATTTTGTGGGAATAACAATGTTTTTGCACACATCTTCAATAAAACCCTTCTTTTCATCCTCAAAAGGAGACACTTGGTCGAAGATGAAAGCATAAATAATAAAAGTGGATGACTGAGTGATTGTTTTGTTCGAGAAGGTGTGCACATGATTTTAAACATGAAGATGGGAAAACAAGGTTCTTGATGCAGGTGATCACATTCAAAAGTTGGTTTGGGTTGGATTTTTTGGGTACTCTTTCTATGGTGGAAAACCTTTTTCTTGTTAAGTGCACCCTCTATGTGGTGGTCCTCTTTCCATATACTATCTTGGTGGACAATTTCATTCATTTATGGGTGTTCTTTGGCCTCTTTTGTATTTCAAGGTTCCTTTTAATTTGCCCTCCTTTTCTACTTGTTTTAGTTAATTTTTTATATATTTTTTGTGGACCGATGGGTAGTAATGCTCAAAATTACGAATCCACCATATCTATTAAAGAAAATATTGAGGTTTCCAACCGTTTCAAATTGCTAGCCTCATTGGAGAGGGATGAGGAAATCATTGATTTGTTTGAGGATCCACTTCAAGGATCTGAAGAGGATGGACAATAGGGATAACTATCTTAAACATGCAAACTAGGGATCAAGCACATTCCTATCAACCTTTTAATTAAAGGATGACTCAATTGGCCTAACATCAAATGAATTGAGATAGGTAAGAGTTGAGTACAAATGAATTATGTGGAATTGCTATTGATAATCCTTTGTTAATTTTTTTTTGATGTGATTGGATAAGATTGAACAAGAGCCAAATCTAAAGATGTGAAATTGAACAATAATTAGCATCAACACCAAGCTACAAATTTTATATGCATAATCTTGGTATAGATTTGGAAAGATGAGTCATAAATGAACTTGTTATTGAAATTTGAGCTTTAAAATATAGGACTATGTCAAAAGGAAACCTAGTCCTAGTAGTGTTTGATGCAGATATCACGTATGGACTTTGACTCAAGATGTCACTCTAATCATCTCCTCAAAGTTACACAAAAAAGTGTCAAACTATGGCAATAATCATGTATTAAGTCAATAATTGACAATGTTAAGGCTTTTACGCTTCTTGTAAATTTGGTTCTCTTTGTCTCATTCTACTTTATAGGATATGCCATTCTTCTCTCTTAGATCTAAAAGCTTGCAAATAATAAGAATCAAAAATGGTGTTGGGCTATATAGGGGCTTGCCTCATTCAAAACCTCAAGAGGATTCAACCTTCCTTACAACGATGGTGTCTAAGATAAACCTTGAATATGTAGGAAAGAATGTTGAATAAAATTTTTCATACCTTTGCTATGAATTCTTCTTGTCTTGAAGCCTTCATGAAAGATTGATGACGCTCGAAGGGAGGTCGTGCATGTCTTCACTCATGGTGGAAACATACGAACTTGATCATGGATGCTGTTTTCAATGCTTGAATCCTTCAATGCTAGAGATATCCTTTTTCACTACCTTGGAAATAAATGAAATGCTTATTCAATGAGAGATGAATTACTTTCAATTTGTTCAAATGAGGGGGTGAGACCTCCTTTTATAGTAAACCTCACAAAACATTTTGATAATTTTGAAGCAAGTTAATACAGGTAGCATTTTTCTACTCACAATTTTTTTATTGTTAAAGGGTTCAAATTTGGGCACCATATTGGATAGACTATGATGCCTAACACCATAGTGCACTAGGACTAGGGTGCAAGGTAGTCTTGGAGGGATGGAAATAGGTTGGGGGAGCCATAAAGGTTTTAAACTTCCAAAGTTAGGCACTGAGTTGAGCAAGATTATTTAGATTCTAGGGCAGGGAAAGAGGAGTAGTAAAGTGAGTCATAAATAAGCATGAAATTGTATGAAATGGTATAATTTTTGACATTCCAGATATATTATTTTTACTAAGGATAGATGGATGAAGAACCCCTTGTTTATTCACAAGGCTCATTTAGTCGACATGGGTGGCCCATAACAACCCAATTTCAACCTTGCTTCTTCAGAATTAGGATTTAAGGGTAGAGCATAGAGGAAATTCTAAGAGGGGGGGTGAATCAATACTTTAGAACTTTAAAATTTTAAAATCATGAAACAATATAAAACATAACAAGAGCAGACATCAAGACACAAACATCAATTTTTGGTGGAAAAACCTTGCAGGTACAAAACCAAAACATCCAAAGCTTTCATTAACAATATGGGAACCAACCTAGATTAAAATAGAGAGCACCAACTCATAAAGACCTCCAACCCTCAGAAAGCACTAATCCTCTTTGAATCACCAACTTTGAACACTGAAGCACCAACTCCAGTTTGGGCACCAACCAAAAAGACAAGACTCATTGAATCTAAAATAACACCTAACACCGTTTCTGCGCATTTATTCTCTGTGGACTGACATACTTTTCTCGATCTTACGTATTTGTTTTGTTGGCATATGTTGAAGATGATCATATCGTAGATCATGTTATGTATGCTGTAGTGTTGTCATTACTGGAAACAAGTCTTCTAGGTTGATTGAATCCATTATACCAGTGATGAAGGAGATTACACAAGGATTTTTGTAAGTATTTAGTCAATCGGTGATTACACAGTCAGTCATGGTAAATGCGTTGCACAATGATGATATGGACTATTCAGATGGTGTGATCGGTCAGGAAGCATCTACAAATTTGTTTCTACCTACATCTATGATCGAGTAAGCATATTCAATGTACACATGAAGATTTGAAGTAAACATCAGTATTATCGTTTAGGACAGTCAACCAGTCAAGATAAGGTGATGAAATCGAGGTAGTGGTCAAATAATCGTCAATGATTATTTCATTTTTTAATTGTATTGTTAAGGGATGACCTTGAGGATGTTAATTTTCTATATTGGTGTGATCTCTTATGAATTTTGATTGAGATTTAGAGGCCGACTCAGGTAACACATTTTAGGGTTATTCCACTAACCTAAATATGTTTATAAGAGATGAAATTGGAAGAAAAATGTTGTTGTTGATGTTGTGATGATTGTAATTGTTGAAGGAAAAGTTTGTATGGCCATGGCAGTGATTTGAGTAGTATTGAACTAGATTGATCAGGTAGAGTGTGCTACATTCAGGTCACTTTATTTGAGTGTATTCTCAAGGCAAGTTCTAACAGGCTTACAATCAAAATCCTCTAACAAGGTTACTCTTAACAGAGTATGCAATATCCTAACAAGTTTTAAGTCTAAATCCTCTAACTCGGTGACTCTCAAAAGGAGTTTTAAATCTGATAATAGGGTAGATCCTAATAGGACTTTGTAATAGATCCTAATTAGGCTATAGATACTCTTAACTGAGTATACCCTTAGCAGAGTTTTGTAATGCTCCTAACAAGGCTGATCTTATTGGTGCATTAGTGAGATTTGTGGGTGATAATTCCTGCAGTGGTTTTTCCCTCTAACAAGGGTTTCCACACAAAATATTTGGTGTCTTTGTGTTGATTTTGTGGATGCATGTTTTGTTATGATTTTATGTTATATTTAGCTTTGCATGTTGGTTACTTCATAAGTTGATGAAAATATTTTGTAGATCAGTGGTTGCACTGATTCATGCCCCCTTCTCAGTGCCTTATAACATTAACAATTGGTATAAGAGCCAAATTCCCTTAAAGAATCCTAACACCTTGGGAAGGATCCTTAAGGCAGATATGGAGGGTTTAAGATATTAAAGGCAACTTTAGAAGCAACTTGCAGATGTCGAACATTTCATTGAAAGGCTAAAAGAACAACCCCTGCAGTCAAGAGAAAAGAGACATGAAAAACTTGAACAACTATCTGAACAAAGTGGATATGAGGAATCTGAATCAGCTTTGGAAGAATTGGCTGAGGAGAATGAGCATCTACATAAAGAAAATAAGAACATCAAAAGAGAGTTAGGAGCTTTGTCAATAAGAATGGGTGAATAAATGGAAGCAAGGAAGGCAACAAAAGAAGCAAGGAAAATTGCAGAGGAAGTCATAAAAGATAAAGATGAAGCCCTAAAAGCCAAGGTGGATGAGCTCTTCAAATCTGAACAGGAGGTTGGTACATTGCATGCACATCTACATGAGACAAATGAAGATAATCAAGAAGCCCTAAGGAAAATTGAAAACCTAAGAAAATAAAATGAGCAACTAAAAGGTGAATTGAAGGCTGCAAATGATTTACTTAAGAAATTTAATGAAAGTTATGCAAAGCTTGATGAAAAATTGAAGAATCAGACAATGAATGGAGAGAGTCATGGTTTAGGCTACACCAGTTATGAGGTTGGTGAATCTTTAGGTACCAAAAATACCAAGCAAGATGAAAGGTCTGCACCTAAGGTGAATCAAACAAAATCTAGTAAGAGATCTTGTAAACCAGTTTGTTTCAATTGTCATAAGGTTGGATATACTGCTAATGTATGCAAGAAAATATTATATCTAGTGTTTCAAGTATTAGATCTCCTTGCTAGACCAAGTAATTTTCATGATTATTGTTACAATTGCAACAAATATGGTCATAGAGCTTTTGAGTGTAGGACAAGGATGAACAATCAATGGTTAAAAGTGAACCAACCAAGTCCCTATCAGAATGAGATCCAGTGGGATGTTACATTCTCACATTATTACAATTATGGACACATGGCTGTTAATTGCATATTGAAAAAAAGTAGGGGCAATACTGGACCTTGGAGATCAACTGGTATGGAATGTTTTCACTGTCACAAGATATAACACACTGCTAGGTTTTGTAGAGAAAGGAACAACAAGGTGAACCAATCGGTTAATCAATCAGACAAGAAAAAGGGAAAGTAGATTGTGAATATTGAAGAGATCAAGAATCAAATGTACAAGACTTGGGTAAATAAGAGTGAAGGAAAACCATGAGAAGATTCCACATCTTCACCAGGTGTGGAGAATTCATCATCAAACTAATTCATATTTGACTTAGGGGGAGAAAGCATTGTTGAATCCATTGAAGACCCCTAAATTAAGAGGCAAAAGTTTGTATATATAAAAGATGAGAAATAAACATAGATTATGGTGTTGGTGAATTGGATTAAGAAGCTGAAGAACAAAGTTACCGAGCAGAACAAAGAACTAGAAAGAGAAGAATCTACAGTCTGAAGTAGAGACAAATGGAGTATGTGATGCCAATATTCATGTGAGCATAAAGGATCTGAACCAAGCAAAAGGTAGTTTCTATATTTACAGATCAAATTTTTACTGTTGCGTATACATGTTTTTAGAAATGGTTAGATTAGTTGTTATTTTTTCATTGATGTCAAGCAATTGATTTACTGATTTTTTATCAGTTACCATATCATATGAAGGAGAATTCAAATGGGTGACAAATACAGATCAGACAATGATGAAGTAATGTTGATATAGTCATTTGCTACTATATATTTGATGTTATCAAGTCGTTACACTTGATTGATTAAGTTAGAGATTGCAAAGAGTTAAGTTATGATTGCAAAGAGTTACTCTATCGAGCTAGATAGAGTTGGTCAGTATAGAGTTGTGTTAGTCCCTTTTAGTTACTGAGAACTGAGCACCAAGCAATGAATGAAGTTAGTTACTGAGTTGCAAAGCAACTTACTGAGTACAAGATATTGATTGAAAATGATGATAAGATCAAATTTAATATGAAGCTATGATGATCTGGATGTTGTTGAGAATTAAAGGAAGTTTGCTAGAAGATTTATGAGCTATAAAATTCAATGAGAAGATCTAAGGAAAAGATTCAGTGGTTAAACCTGATTATGAGAGTTCCAAGAAAAATTTCAAGTTACAAGGTAAAAGTTAAATGGTTTACAAAGTTGAGATTTATGAAAAAGATGATCGAACGATTGAGAAAAAATGATGGAAAACCTAAGCAAGGAGATTAAGAGGAAATTTATTTTCTATATAAAGGATGAAAAATAAACAGAGATTATGATGCTGGAAAATTGAATTAAGAAGCAGAAGAAGCTGAAGAACGAAGTTACTGAGCAGAACAGAGAAGCAAAAAGAGCAGAATCTACAGTATGAAGTAGAGAAAAATGGAGTATGTGATGCTAGTATTCATGCACGAGCATAAATGATTTGAACCAAGCAAAGGTAGTTTTTATATTTACAGATCAAAGTTTTACTGTTGCTTAATAGCATTTGTAACAAAGAAAATATCTTACTCGAGTGGATTTAATAGTCTTATTTGTAAATCCTAGACGTAGGTGACATTCCAAAAGAGTGTTTAAAGTCCTCTTGCAAGGCCACTCCGAACAAGGTGAAGATCATAACATATTTGAGGTAAATCCCTTAATAGGGTCACATTTAGAAAATGTGTTTGTAATATTTAATAGGATAAGTTCTTAACCAATCGTACTTCAAAAAGGTACAGTTTTATTATGGGTCACAATTACCACAAAGGTTTTTCCCATATTGGGTTTCCTCATTAAATCTAGTGTTAATTGAGTTTGAATGATTGATTTGCATATTATGAGATGTATTGTTGTTTAAGTTATTAAGTTATTTGGTGAATTGGTTATACTATATTCAGTTCTACCGAGTGAATCAGTGAGCTATGTTTTAAGTATTTAAGTTTGATATTTTTTGATTCACCCCCCTCTTAATGGGACCAACAATTGACATCAAAGGTTTGGTTCTTTGAAGTGTTAATTTTAAAAGGACTTGAGTAAAGATCTAAAGATGTATAAGAGGGAAGCACTGAATTTGAATAGGGAACATTTATCTACATGGAAAAGATGAATGAGATTGCATGTGTCTGGTATAGGAGAATATGGAATTTATTTTCTTGACAATGAATATGTTGCACCTACTACTGCACCTTTGACAATCATAGAGCAAAGACAGAAGCAAGAACACACACAAGTCATGATTGATATTGCTTCTACACTTACCGACCAGGAATATGATGAACTTGATGGATGTACTACTTTGAAGCAAATGTGGGATAAGCTTATTTTGACCTATGGTGGAGATCAACATGTTTAGAAAGAAAAAGTGGAAAGTCTGAGGGGTAGATTTGTTTCAATGAGAATGAAACATGGAGAAAACATAACACAATACAAGACTAGACTTAAAGAGATTGTTAATTCTATCAGAGGAGCCAATGGAGCCATAATAGAGGAAGATGTAATAAGTAAAATTTTGAGAACCATGCTATCGAGTTATGCTATTTAAGTATATTCTATACAAGAGTTGAGATCCATTCCTCAGATGAATGTTTCTCTTGATGCTACTATTGGTAAGCTGGTTGCATTTGAGATTAATGATTTTGATAATAGTTTACCTACTACATCTAAGATTGAGTCTGCATTTAAGTCATCTTTGAAGATTGGAAGTTATAAGAACTCTAGACCTAGTGATGGATATTTGAGTAGTGCTAGTGAGAGATTTTACAACTGTGAAAGTGGTTTGGAAGAGTTAAATGTTGTAGATGAAGAGAACAAGAGAGAGTTCAAAGCTTTGTTGGCTAGAAGGCTAAAAAGAGGCAAAGACAAATACAAAGGTAAGTTACCCTTGAAATGTTTTAATTGTAACAATATTGGTAATTTTGCATCTAATTGTCCTAAGAAAGATATTGAGGAGAAGAAAGATAAAAAAGATAAGGACAAAAGAGAAAATAAATTCAGGAGATTTGGAGACTACAAAAAAGGTAAGAAATCTTGTCATATTGCTAATGAAGACCTGACGATGATTCATATGACAGTGATGAAAAATAAGTTGTGTATGCTGCTATTAAAGATAATTCTGATGAAGAAGAACCAAGAGCCCTAATATCACAAGTAAATAAGAATGAAACAAGGATTATAGATAGTGGTTGTTCACATCACATGACTGGTGACACACTTAAGTTTATTTCCTTGGAAAAGCATGATGAAAGTTTTGTTAGATTTGGTAATGATGCTCCATACTTTGTGAAAGAAAAAAGGTTCTATAATTCTACTGAATAACACAAGATGTGATGATATTTATTGGGTTGAAGCCTTAAAGTATAATATGTTGAGTGTTGCATAGTTAAATAACACAAGTCACCGACTAGAATTTCAACATGGAAAGGTGAAAGTTTTTGATGAAAAGGAAAGTATGATTGCTATTGGAGAACAATCTAAAGGTAATTTATTTTATCTTGATACTTCTATGAAGAATTGCCCATTTTCTAATGTTGAGGATGTTTCGCTATGACAGAAAAGGCTTTGTCATGTTAATTTTGACAACTTGATCAAAGTGAGTAAAAAGAATAGATTCAGAGGATTTTCGAGATTAGAGAATGGGCAGAGAATGTCAAATGGGTAAGATGAATAAATCTGGTTTTCAAGCAAAACTTATATTACACAAGGAATTTTGGATTTAGTGCATATGGATTTATGTGGAGCCATGAGAACTCAAAGTTACTATGGAGACATATATTTTATTCTATTTGTGGATGATTATTCTAGAATGATGTCTGTAATGTTTTAAAAAAAAAATGATGCATTTCAAATGTTTAAGTGGTATAAGGCCATAGTTGATAAGGAAATAGGAAGACAACTGAAATGTCTAAGATCTGATAGAGGAGGTGAGTTTGCACTATTTTGTAATAAAAATGTAATTAAGAGATAAATGTCAACACCACGGACACCACAAAAGAATGATATTGCTGAGAGAAGAAACAAATCTATTGTTGATTGGGCTAGGAAACTGATGATTGAGAAAGGCATTTCTCAAAACTTTTGGAGAGAAGCAGTCAGTACTAATGTTTACACATTGAACTGAGTACAAATGAAGAAAGGTACCAACAAAACACCTTATGAAATCTGGTATGAACACAAACCTAATGTGAGTTATGAACACAAACCTAATGTGAGTTATTTCAAAGTTTTTGGAAGAAGATGTTATATCTTGAAAGATTATAGAGAAGGAAAATTTAATTCCAAAGGGGAAGAAGGAATATTCTTAGGATATTCTACAAGGATTAAAGCCTATAAGTGTTTGAATGAAGTTACTAATAAAATGGTGGAAAGTGCAAGTGTGAGAATTGATGAGTTTGCAAAAAAGAATGATGAAGAAAGAAAAAAGGAACTTGAAGACTATGATAAGTTTGTATATGTACAACCTGATGTTCCTGACACCTTACGAAGAGCACCTATCGAGGAGGAATTTGAACATATTTCTCTACAACCGAACGATGAGGATTTAGCACCGAGACCTACCGAGCCTATTTTAGCAAAATATGTGAGGAGGCACCACTCCTCGAGCAAGATTATTGGAAATAAAGATGCTGGAGTGATGAAAATAAGAAAGGTAAGAGACAATACATGTTTGATATCTCCATTTGAGCCAAAGAAAGTTAAAGATGCACTAGATGATGAAGATTGGATGAAAGCAATGAAAGAAGAGTATGATTAGATAGAAAAGAACAGTAAATGGACTTTAGTACCTAGGCCAAAGGATAAAAATTTTATAGGTACTAAATGGATTTTTAGAAACAAGCTGAATGAGAATGGAGAAGTTATCAGAAATAAAGCTAGACTGGTTTGCAAAGGTTATGCACGAGAAGAAGGTATAGATTATGGAGATAATTTTGCACTTGTTGCTAGATTGGAATGACTTATAATACTTATAGCATGTGGCTTACAAAGGACTCAAAGTTTATCAAATGGATGTCAAGTCTGCATTTCTGAATGAGATACTGGAAGAAGAAGTTTACATCGAACAACCTGAAGGATTCATTGAGAGAACAAATAAGAAAAAGGTATGTAAATTACACAAAGATCTTTATGGTTTGAAGAAAGCACCTCGAGCATGGTATGAGAGATTGCACTCTTATCTAATCAAAATAGGATTTCGAAGAACAAGTGACAACAATAATGTTCACTTGAAGTGTGATAGTGACAACAAGGTTTTGATTGCTGAAATATGTGTTGATGATATTATTTTTGGAGGCAATAACACCTTATGTAAGACATTTTCTGATGAAATGAGAAAAGAGTTTGAAATGTCAATGATTGGAGAGATTAAGTTCTTTCTAGGTCTACAGATACAAAAAGTTGTAGAAGGATCTATATTACACAAGCTAAGTATATCAAAGTGATCATCAAAAGCTAAGTATATCAAAGTGATCGTCAAAACTTTGGGTATGGAAGATTCCAAGCCTGTTGGAACATCGATGGTCACATGATGTAAATTATCTAAAGAAGATGAGACACAAGAGGTGGATAATACTCTTTACCAATCCATGATTGGTAAACTACATTATGTTGTTCACATCAGACTTGATATAGTGCACACTATTGGGATTGTTGCAAGATTTTCTTCTAATCCTAAGGAAAAATATATGTCTACAGTTAAGAGAATATTTAGATTTGTGAAAGGAACTGAAGATTTTGGTTTATTGTACAAGAAAGGAGGTACTTTTGATTTGCAAGTCTACACTGATGCAAATCGGGATGGAAACATTGATGATAGGAAAAGTACTAGTGGAGGAGCATTCTTTCTAGGTGAAAGATTGGTCACATGGCTAAGCAAGAAGTAGACTTGCATTTCACAGTCTACTGTCGAGGCAGAATATGTTGATGCTGCCATGAATTGTATGAACATTGTTTGGATCAAACAAATACTTGAAGGTATGCAAGAGATTATCTCAGATCCTATAACTATTTTTTGTGATAACACAACTGCTATCAACATATAAAAGAACCTGGTTATGCATTCAAAGACCAAACCTGTTTCTATCAAGTATCACTACTTGAGAGAACAAGTTCAAGAGAAGAATGTGGTATTGGAATATGTGAATTCAAAGGAACAACTGGCGGTTATATTTACAAAGCTACTATCAAAGGATGCTTTTGAGTATCTCAGAGGTAATTTAGGGGTTCTTACCCTATCCAATATTCACTAAGAAGCATGAGGCATGCTGCATCAATTCTGTACTTTATTAGAATATCTATTCTTGAACTGATGTTAATATGACACACTTTGGGTAATTCTTGAAGTTGTGTGGAGATTTCTGTATGCAATGAATATTTGTACATGTAAGGTATAATCCACTACTGAAACAATATTTCAGGAGTATGACTTTTTGGCATTATTTTCAAAGAGGGAGAGAATGAATTGATGATATTTATTCATAAGGGAAATATTGATGAAAGAGGAAGAGAATGAATTGCTACCATTTACTCATGAAGGAGAATCAAAATGTATGCTACCGTATGATAATATTTATCTAAGAGGGAGAATAATGAACAATTTGAAGATCAGAAACATAAATATCAACTTAGAGGGAGTAATGAAAGATATTGGTAGTATTAAGAGCTGCCATCATCAATTGCTATAGTAATACTATAGTATTTCCATCAATGCAAAAGAGGGAGATTGTTAATCAACTAATGGAGATGATGAAGACCAAGTGATAATAGGTATACATGTTTGTAGAAATGGTTAGATCAGTTTTTATTTTGTCATTGATGTCAAACAATTGATTTACTAATTTTTATTGAGTTACCATATCATACGAAGGAGAAGTCAAATGGGTGACAAACACAGATTAGACAATGACGAAGAAATATTGATATAGTTATTTTCTACTATATATTTGATGTTATCAAGTCGGTACACTTGATTGATTAAGTCAAAGATTGAAAAGAGTTAAGTTATGACTGCAAGTACTTACTCTACCAACCTAGACAAAGTCAGACGGTATATAGTTGTGTTAGTTTCAGTTACCGAGCACCGAGAAGTGAATGAATTTAGTTACCGAGTTGAAAAGAAGCTTACCGAGTAGATGATATTGATTGACAATGATGATAAGATCAAATTTAATACAAAGCTATGATGATCTGGATGTTGTTGAGAATTAAATGAAGTTTGTTAGAAGATCTATGAGTGATAAAATTCAATGGGAAGATCTAAGGAGAAGATTAAACAGTTAAACCTGATTATGAGAGTTCCAAGAAAAAGGTCAAGTTGTGAGGTAAAATTTAAATGGTTTACCAAGTTGAGATTTATGAAGAAGATGATCAAATGAATGTGCACAAATGATGGAAAACCTAAGCATGGATATTAAGAGGCAAAAATTTGTCGATATAAAGGATGAGAAATAAAAAGAGATTATGATGCTGGCGAATTGAATTAAGAAGCAAAAGAAGCTGAAGAATAGACTTACTGAGCAGAACAAAGAAACAGAAAGAGAAGAATCTACACTCTGAAGCAGAGACAAATGGAGTATGTGATGCTACTATTCATGTGAGCATAAATGTTCTAAAACAAGAAAAAGGTAGTTGCTATATTTATAGATCAAAGTTTTACTATTGCTTATTAGCATTTGTAATAGAGAAAATCTCTTAACCAAGTGGATTTCATAGTCCTATTTGTAAATCCTAGATGTAGGTGACATTCCAAAAGAGTGTTTAAAGCCCTCTAGCAAGGCCACTCCTAACAGGGTTAAGATCTTAACAGATCTGAGGTAAATCCCTTAATAGGGTCACATTTAGAAAATGTGTTTGTAATCTTTAACATGATAAGTTATTAACCGAGCGTACTTCAGAAAGGTACATTTTTATTGTGGGTCACAATTTCCATA
Organism: Thuja plicata; assembly: GCA_018584345.1. Taxonomy (NCBI): domain Eukaryota; kingdom Viridiplantae; phylum Streptophyta; class Pinopsida; order Cupressales; family Cupressaceae; genus Thuja; species Thuja plicata. The sequence goes on along the minus strand of MU225778.1, from coordinate 481,459 downwards.
GAGGTTTTTCCCATATTGGGTTTCTTTGTTAAATCTGGTGTTAACTGAGTTTGAATGATTGATTTTCATATTATGATATGTATGGTTGTTTAAGTTATTAAGTTATTTGGTGAATTAGTTATTATTGTATTCAGTTCTACTGAGTGAATCAATGAGCTAAGTTTTAAGTATTTAAGTTTGATATTGTCTGATTCATCCCCCTCTCAGTGGGACCAACAATTTTCACTATCACAAGATATGACACATTGCTAGGTATTGTAGATCAAGGAACAACAAGGTGAACCAATCGGTTAATCAGTCAGACAAGCAAAAGGGAAAGAAAATAGTGAATATTGAAGAGATCAAGAATCAAATGTGCAAGAATTGGGTAAAGAAGAGTGAAGGCAAACCATCAGAAGATTCCACATCTTCACCGGGTGTGGAGAATTCATCATCAAACTAAGTCATCTTTGAATTAGGGGGAGAAAGCATTGTTGAATCCATTGAAGACACCCTAGATGCATGTGTAGTAAGTTTTAATTGCATATTTAGATGCATATGGTTGTTTTTTTATCTTGGTATAAATTTTTGTTTAACTCAATGAAGATTTGGTTGACTGCTAACAAGATCTTTGAAGGTATATGTTTTTTATTATCAACCGGTGATTCATTTAATGCTTGAGGAGTGGTGGAAGATATGAGATGATTTTAGGTCTTATTTTTGCACCTACGCATTCAAGAGCTATAGCTAGGAGCAAGAGAAGTGAAGTTTGAGCAAATTGACAAGAGATTGAAACGACTGTGGAAGATTTTGGAAGTGATTTTGGTGATGAAATTTGCAAGCGGGTTTGAGCCATTTGTCAAGAGGTGACTTAAGAGGTATTTATTGAATTTTTTGAGCTTGAATTTGTTACTTGTAAGATGGATACATCGATTATTATGGAGATTACTTAGAGGCCAAGGCCTGAATTTAAGAAACATTCGTTTAAGTCAATTGAAGTTGATCCAAAAGGTTCCCTATCTAGTGTTCCCTACGGTGTGATTCATATTGAAGATGTGCGATCATACATTCACTGTAAGTTTGAATATTTTAGTTCTTCTCACATTGTTAATAAATATATGAAGCTGTGTAACAATCTAGTATTGAAGGAATAACACCAAGTAATTGCAGATAAGGGTTTCTCTCACGTGATTAACTTCCCTAATGATTTCAAGGAGGAGCAAGTTAGATATGTGTTGAACCTTGTACATAACTAGTTTATGTTGCTTGATCGTCCATATAAGATAAATAAGGAGGCCATACATGCTATTACAAGAGTCTGTGCAACCAATGAAATACCGATACTTAGGTCAATCCCATAGGATGTAGTCACAAAGTTAACCAAATCTAAGTGTGATAAGAGAGCAATGATAAAAAATGATATCCCTGACCTAAACATGAGATTTGCATCCATGGTGATAGGATACAAGGTCTATCATTCCAATAAAATCAATAGTATGCCCAGTGCTGCAATACATACCGCATATAGGATGGTGAAAGAAGATGCTGAGTATGACCTATGTGCTATGATGAGAGATCAATTCTATCAGAAGATGGAGAAGATAAAAAAGGACAAAAGACAAGAATTTCTCTTCAGTCAATTGCTTATGGGTCTATTCTTTTAATTTAAAAATTACTTTCCCGGTGTTGGTCCTATTAATTGGATAGAAGGTACACCAGTTGTAGTCCAAATGAAGAACTATATTAGATTATTGGGTAATAACTTCAATGGGAAAGTTTGGGGTTACTATAAGGAATTTCAAATTAGAATGCATCAGTGGCAGATAATTCCTATAGAAGTTGTGGAAAAGTATGAAAATGACATCTGTTTAATGGTGGATACTGATACTTGTCAAATGGAGGCACTAGTACCTAGGATCTCATGGGACATGCAGAAGATCTATTATAAAAAATAGTAGATCAAAATGAATCTAGGTTTGGAACCTATAAAGAGAAGAGCATGAAATTTCATAGAAAACTAGACCAACCAGTGATTGAGAAGAAAATCAGAAAGGAGGTTGAACAATTTTCTCTAAAGAAAGGCTTCACACAAGAAACTATTGATAAGGCAAGAGCCAGATATGAAGCTAAGAAGGTTGAGACATGAGCAATAGTTACTGGAGGTGATGATGTGGAAGTTGTTTCTTCTACAACTGGTGGTTCCCCAACCTGTAGGCAGGCAAGGAGTGCTACAATAGTCAAGAAGGAGAAACCCTCTCCTCCAACTAAGATTCCAGTGAGAAGATCAGTAAAACCAACACAACATGAGCCCACAAAGGTAAATGAGGCTACTGCAATAAAGGTTACTGGAAAGAGGATGAAACATAAGGAAAAAAGGTACAAAGAAGCACAAGAGGAAGATGAAAGAACAAAGTCAGAAGAAGAACAAAAAGATTTAAATGCTCAAGGTAAGAAATCTAAATTGATTGGTGCCCCCACCATTAAATCTATTAAGCTTGACTTTAGCAAGTTTATTTCTGTTGATAATATCATTGATAATATCAAGAAGTGGTGTACTTGATAATGTCAAGAAGTATTACGACAAGTTTAGTGAGGAAGATCAAAGGAAAATTGAAGATGCTGTTGTAGGAAGTATGCATAGGTTAAGTAAGGTCCTTATTTGATTGCAAGGACAAATTCCTACTTATTTATATGGTAAAATTAAAGTTATATGGAAGGCAACATTAAAGAAAGATAAAGAAATAATATAATATGTCTTAGTCCAATTACAACCAAAAATGTCAAAAGAAGAAACCAAAGGAACGCTTAAGAAAGTTAGACCTACATTCAGGACTAAGACAAGAGTTTCAAGACTACTAATTGGAGAATCTTAATAAGTGCAAGATGAAACAAATAGAATTATGAAGAATCACTTAGGTCTTGATGATGAGAAGAAGGATGAAGGACATGGTGAAGTGGAAGAAGACCGGGAGAAAGGAGAAGAGAGCGAGTCAGAGAAAATAGAGCTTACACATGAAGGGTGGACCATAAATGGTGTGAAAATCACATTTGATAATGTTTATTTGGATGATCCCAATAATACCATTGACACCATAGGTGATGTTCCTATCAGGGATATTCCTGAAAAATAAAGGGACACTATAGAGCATAAGAGGAAGCACCCAAGGACACTCAAGAACAACAAGAAAAAGGATATAGAGAAGAAAGGAACTAGTCAGGATATGACCAAAGATGCATCAACTAAAATATCTGTAGATGGTCAACTGCAATAGGTTCTAGTGATGGAGGAAACAAGTGGAACTGAAGAATATGAAGATGTACATAAGGAAAAGACCACAGATAAGGAGAAAAAGGTAATAATTTTTCAGTCTATGTCTTCTAGCATTGTTGGTATGGATGAAGATATACCAGCTATTAAAGGGAAAACAAATTTGTGTACTATGATTCCTAAGGAAATGATAGATATTTTTATTGCTATTAAGTCCAAAGAAAACAAGGACATGATGAAACAAGAGGCACATGTTATACAGACTCCAAGATATATACTATATGATTTAGCCTGAAGTAAAGTATAATGAGAAGGCTATACCAATTTAACAATTAGGTAAATTGGTCACAATTACTAGACAACAAATGCAAAGTCTAGAGGATGCTGCAACAATGAGAGAAGAAAGAGATTATGAAAGGAAGAGGTCAGAAAAGTAGACTCAATCTATTGTACTTGATAGAAATACCTTAACAATGGCAACAAATAGGGTGAAAGATGCTCTAACTGAAGGTGGTAAGATTCTTATGTCAACTTCTATTTTTTCACAATTTTTGAAGTAATTATAGATATGAAGAGATGTGAAGCTCAACAAGAGTTAAGGATTTTGATTTTTTTTTGATTCTATCAATGGTTCAACTACAAGTTTTGGAGGTCAAGTTAGTGAAATCAATCATAAGATTAAGGCTTACATGGATGAGGAGGAAAAGAGGATTGCAAACTTAATGGAGTTAGATAGTCTTTTGATTCCTAAGTTGTAGATTTTGAAAAAAGATATTAAAGAGACCAGAATAGTGTTAGTCTCACCTACTCTGTGCATTGTAGAAGGATTGGAGGAGCTTGTATGTGTCTGCATGGGCATATACTTATCATGGAGAACCTACTGAACACTTGGTGTAGGGACACCTCCTGAACACAAGAAGGGTTGCTTGGAGGACGTAAAGGGATGAAATGACCTATAAGGTCAATGGATTGTTTTAACATATCCTTGGAGCCATTTCATTTTAATGGATGTAATAGGACTAGTTGAAAAGATGCAAACATGAAATGTTGGATAAATATGCAAAAGTTGTAAAAGATGTAATATTGTCAATTTTGACATAATAGGCCTAGAAGGTTAAGTATAGGTCTATGGATGAATTTAGGAGTTGGGAAAGGCTATTGGAGCCCTAAATAGACAAAATCAAGAGTTATAGGTTGTAGGGTGTTCTTTTGAATAAGTTTGAAAATTCAAATATTTAAATGTAAATGGTTAAATAGAAGTTGGAGGGAAACTCGAAAAAACTTGATTAGCTGTTGTGTTAGGGAGTCCAACTATTTTTGATCAGTTGGCGAGGTTAAGAGGAAGTTTTATAAACCTTGTAAATGATGGATAATTAGGAGATGAGAGAGGTGTTAGTAATAATTGAGAGGGGGGGGGGGTGAATCAATGGCCTCAAACAAATTCTTAAATCAACCCTTCAACACTTATAACCACTAATTATTTCTCAAGTTATGTTTTTCATACAAGATGAATGCCATGAAATAATTATAATGATTAACTGTCTACCAGTTTTCCTTGTCTGTCCTTATTGCCCTTGATTACCGATAAGCAGTATAATTATTTACCAAAATATAGTAAATATGCAGAGTATACCGATAAATCCAGAATGAATTATGTAAGACATAAAACAGTAAAGAAATATATCATACACACATATAACACATGGATTTTAATGGGGAAACCCTGTTAAGGGAAAAAACCACTAGGAATGGTACCCCAAATTTTCACTCTTCTGAAGTGAGCCCTGTTAGGAGCCAACCCTGTTAAAGATTACAAACACACTGTTAGGTGTGACCTTGTTAGAGGATTTTACACATATAGGTTGTCACTTAGTATCAGGCATCTAATGCTACCATCCTTGAATCAAACTCTCTCTTAGAATTTCAATAGGCATCAGACATATCCAATGCTACTTTCATGAATCAACCTTTTTGGCACTCCTTGGGATGTACCTCAATATATAGAATACTATTAAGTCCCGGTCTGTTAAGAGACTTGATGCTTCAATGGTTAAACTAAAACAAAATGACCTATTTCTAATGCAACTTGAATTGCATATTTTCAGATCTATTTGAGTACATTACCTCTCTGATCAATGTATCAATTCAATTCTTTTGTGCTCCATACTTTCTGCTCTGTGATGCTGTGCTTACTGTTCGTCGGTGTCTGCAGAATTCCTTAGCTCTCCTTCAGCTTGATTGATCAATAATACATGAATTTTTTCTTCATCAGTTTCTCTTTTGCATCCTCTTTATATTCACTCCCCTTAATCCCCTTTTCATGTGATACGAAAATGAATTAAGCTTGTCTCTTATATAGACATGATATTCTCTGTTTCTTGATTCTTGATTCTTGGCGTAAAAAACAATCCAGCCAATTTGATTTAAAGCATAACTCCTGATTTGTCTCATAGTTATCTTCATGCCAACTGTATAAATCAGCTTTAAATCAATTACTTAACTCTGGTCAAATAAAACAAAGAAAACAACCAGTTAAGTCTATCTTTAGCTCTTGCCAACTAGATATTTTTTCATTTTCTGAACTCTTTGTTTCGTTGGTCAACTCTTCAGTTAGTTGTCAGTTACAACTGCCAGTTCCATCAGTGTGACTCTAGTTAGCATTGGGATCTCCATCTGTCGGGTATCATTGGAATTTTTATCGTCGGGCAACTCTGTCTTCAGCTCGTCGGGCATCTTGTGGTTTTGCTTCATCGGGAAACACAGTCTTCTACTCATTGGGTATCACTGTGACTCTTCTTCTTTTCCTTTACTGATGGTGTGCACTCAGTCAGTGTTGCCTGTCACTTAGTGAATACTTGACTTTTATGCATTGCTGAAAGCATAACCTTTGTTCCATTGATTCTCTAAATTCTTTGGCATTATGTACATGACCGTATAGATGATATCAAGTTGACATCAATGACAATACAAACCATTAACTGCTTTAATGCCTTGCATTTTCTTCAACTTAACATTATAAAAAATTTAATCAGTTACATATCATCAATCTCTCCCTTTGGAATTGATGGAAACAAACTTATATTATCACACTATACTATTTATAATACAATATGGAATACAAATGTTGAGATTCATCAAACTACCAATCTCTCCCTTTTGTCAACTGATAAATGTCTGAACTTTGGTAAGCTCTGCTTTAGCGTAGATTTGATTCCTGTAGTTCTCTTGTCTTCTGATGTGTTGAGTCCTTTTCTTGTGTCAATTTCTCTCCTTTTGACTGTTCTCCTATTTTGATGTCTTTTTCTCTTTTCAACAACTCTCCCTTTGTATAATCTTTCATACAACTTTCTCTCCTTAAGGATATAATCTCTCCCTATAGGAGTAATCTGATAATGGATAGTCTTTCTCAAGAGAATGTGATAATATGGATAATCTCTCTCCCTTTTACAACAATGCCAAACAAATATTTTACAAATATCTGAAATTCATGTCAAACAATCATTTTCCTATCCATAATATATTCCTTGAATTTCCCTTATCCTTCAACAATACAAAAATAATCTCTGGTGCTCAGTTATGATATATACCTATCTATATATAGATGTAGCTTTTATGTTCATCTCATTTCTCGCATCAACATGAATGATATTCTTATAATATGTAGGCTGATTCAACCTTCAGTCATTTTACTGACTGGTAGACAAGGGTTTGACCCCTAGTATTTTTCTCAGGTACTCAAATGTATCCTTGGGTAGTGGCTTGGTGAAGATATCAGCTTATTGTTCTTTGGATTGCACATACTCAAGTATCACCTCTTTTTCTTGAACTTTTTCTCTCAAGTAATGATACTTGATGGCAATGTGTTTAGTTTTTGCATGCATGACTGGATTCTTGGAAATTTTTATTGCACTAGTGTTATCACAATAGATAATCACTGGTTCTAAGATCTTCATATGCATACCTTCCAGCAACTATTTGTTCCATGCAATATTTGAGCAATTTGTAGCAACAGAAACGTACTCTACTTCTGCAGTAGACTGAGAGATGCATCCTTGCTTCTTGCTAATCCATGTGACAAGTCTGTCACCCATAAAGAATGCTCCTCCAGTTGTGCTCTTCTGATCATCAAGATTCCTAGCCCAATCAACATCGGTAAACACCTTAAGGTAAAATTTGCCTTCTCTTCTATACCATAAGCCAAATTCCTCAGTATTCTTCAGATATCTTAGAATTCTTTTCACAACAGTCATATGTGATTTCCTGGGGTTAGCATAAAATCTAGCAACAATTCCTACTGCACGTGCAATATCTGGTCTAGTGTGTAAAACATACATGAGTTTTCCAATCATTGATATGTACAAAGTCTGATTTAGCTCTGTTGTTTTGTCCTCATTTGTCAACTTACATCCAGTAGCCATCAGTGTTCCAACTAGTTTGGATTCTTCCATCTTGAAAATTTTCAGGACCTCTTTGATGTATTTGGACTGTGTAATAAAAATTCCTTCACTTTGTTGAATGATCTATAGACCAAGAAAGAACTTGATCTCACCAAGCATAGACATCTCAAACTCTTTTTTCATCTCATTAGAAAATGATTTGCATAGCATATCATTTCCTCCAAATATGATGTCATCAACAAATATTTTAGCAATCAAGGTGTTAGCATCAATATCTTCTTTTAAATAAAGATTGCTATTTTCACTAGTCCTTACAAATCCAATACTTATTAGATAGGAATGAAGTCATTCATACCAGGCTCTTGGAGCTTGTTTCAATCGATACAAGGCTTTGTGAAGTCTACATACCATGTCCCTCTTGTCTGGATCAACAAACCCTTTTGGTTGTTCAATGTATACTTCTTCTTCAAGTATTCCATTTAGGAATGCTGACTTGAAATCCATCTGGTATACCTTGAATCCTTTGAATGCAGCTTAAGAAAGTAATATTCTTAGTCCTTCTAGCCTAGCAATGGGTGAAAAGGTCTCTCCATAGTCTATACCTTCCTCTTGTGCATACTAGTCTTGCTTTGTTCCCTGTGATTTCTCCATTCTCATTCAACTTATTCCTGAATATCCATTTTGTACCGATGACATTCTTGTCATCTAGTCTTGGCACAAGTGACCATGTTTTTATTTTCTCAATCTGCTCAATCTCATCATTCATAGCACTTATCCATTCCTCATTATGTAGTGCAGCATTGACAGATTTTGGCTCAAACTCACAAATTAAACAATTTGAGTTTAAAGACTTACTTCTTGTTGTTATACCATCTTTCTTATCTCCTATGATCTGGACCTCTGGATGGTTACTTCTTACATATATTGAAAGTACAGGTATAGTTCTTTGTCTACCAGCTTGATCATTATTTTGATCTTCATTTTGTTCTTCATCACCTTGCACATTATCTTGATCATTATCCCGACCGTCAGTATTTGCAACCTGATGCTCAAGAGCAATGATTTGTAGCTTAGTGGCTCTACATTGTTGGTAGGGTAGAGTTTCAGGTTCCTTGTTGTAAGTGAACTTATTGTAGTCCTCTGGTTCTTTAGTGCTTTCTTGTTTATTCTTCTCTGCAAATTCATCTATCTTTACATTTGCACTTTCAATAATTTTGTTAGAGGCTTTGTTTAGACATTTGTAAGCCTTGCTCTTGGTAGAATACCCTAGAAAAATTCCTTCATCACTCTTGGAGTCAATTTTTCCATTCCTATCATCTTTTAAGATATAACATTGACTTCCAAATTTTTTGAAATAACTTACATTGGGTGTGTATCCATGCCATAGCTCGTAAGGTGTTTTCTTGGTGTCTTTCTTTAATTATAATATGTTCAGTGTGTAAACAACAGTACTGAAAATTTCCCTCCAGAATATTTGGGTGATGCCTTTTTCTATCATCAGTATTCTAGCACAATCAACTATTGATATGGTCCTTCTCTCAGCAATTCCATTTTGTTGTGGCATTTTGGGTGTAGAAACCTGTCTTTTTATACCATGCTCATTACAAAAGTTAGTGAATTTATCTGATATAAACTCACCTCTTCTATCTAATCTCAAAAATTTTAGATCCTTACCACTTTGTTTCTCTACCATAGCCTTATACCATTTGAAAATTTTAAATGCTTCTGATTTATCTTTTAGAAACATAACTGTCACCATTCTAAAGTAATCATCAACAAAGAGAATAAAATATCTATCTCCATAATAACTCTTTGTCCTCATGGGTCCACATAAATCAATATGGACTAATTCTATAATTGCATAAGATGTATGGGTTTTTCTTTTGAAACTAGACTTTGTCATTTTACCTTTTTGACAGTTTTTATACATGATGTTGTCGGGCTTGGTCTTTGTCGGTAAGCCTCTGACATTTCTCTTTTTGCTAATTTTCATCATGTTGTCAAAGTTCACATGACACACTCTTTTGTGCCATAACCATATGTCTTCATTCGTAGCAATCAAACAAGTGGAGTCAGTATCATTCAGATAGAATAAATTACCATTTGTTTTCTCACCGGTACCAATCAGATTTCTAGATTTGTTGAAGATCTTTGCCTTCTTATTTTCAAATGCTACTTTGTGACCTAAATTATTCAACTGAGAAACACTCAATAGATTACAATTCAATCCATTTACCCAATAAGAATTCTCACACTTTATCTGGTTATTCAACATTATTGTTCCTCTACCTTCAACTGGACAAGGTGTGTCATTTCCCATTCTTACTGATCCATCCTTGTAGTATTCAAAAGTCTCAAACTTTTGCTTATCACCGGTCATATGATGAGTGCAGCCACTATCTATGATCCAAACATCATTTTTGCTAATTTTAGATATGAGAGCTATTTCTACATACCTTTCTTCATCATCATCTGAATAATCCTTTACAACCACAAACACCATCTCGATGTCTTCATCAGATTCAGTGTCAGTATCATCATCAAGATCATCTTCTTCATTTTCACTATCACTATCTTTTCTCATAGTGTTTTTGTGACTTGATTTACTTATTCTCATAGAAGTTTTGAATGCAAAATCTATGTTTGGTAAGACACTGTTATATAAGTTATTCATCTAAAATCAAATTAGTCTTCCAATTAAACTTTCTAGAGTAACATTGCTAGTTGCTACTGCTCTCATTTCTGGAATGGCAGATACTCTAATAGCATAAGTAGGTAGTAAGGTTCTTAGAATTTTACTTACCACTGTATCTTCTTCTAGTACACCTCCAACTCCTCGGATAGCATTCAATACTTTAATTCTTGTGCTGTAGTGAGTGATTTTTTCTCCTTCTTTCATTTTGAGATCATCAAACTTTCCTCTAAGGCTTTCTGCCTTGGATCTCAAAACATTTTTGTCACCACTATGTACAAGATTTAATTTGTCCCACATCTGCTTTGCGGTTTTTCATTCTTTGACATCTTCAAATTCAGCATCAGAGAGTGAGGAAGCAAGCTCTATCATCATGCAATTATGTTCATGCTTCTCTCTCATTTTTTCAACTATTGGTGCTCCTGTGGGAAACACATATTCAGTTTCTAGGAATTGAGTAACATCATTACCGATACCTAATAAGTGGAGTCTTATTCTGCTCTGCCACGAAGAAAAATTATCTTTGTTCAACTTGGGCACATCTCGTCTGTTCATCTTGTGATCTTTGGCTTAGGTCTTGAAACCTTCCTTCTAAGCACACAAGCTCTAATACCAATTGTTAGTAATAACTGAGAGGGGGGGGGCGTGAATCACTGGCCTCAAACAAATTCTTAAATCAACCCTTCAACACTTATAACCACTAATTATTTCTCAAGTTATGTTTGTCCTACAAGATGAATGCCATGAAATACTTATAATGATTAACTGTTTGTCGGTTTTCCTTGTCTGTGCTTATTGCCCTTGATTACCGATAAGTAGTATAACTATTTACCGAAATATAGTAAATATGGAGAGTATACTGATAAATCCAGAATGAATTATGTAAGACATAAAATAGTAAAGAAATATATCATACACACATATAACACATGGATTTTAATGTGGAAACCCTGTTAAGGGAAAAAACCATTGGGACTGATACCCCAAATTTTTACTCTTCTGAAGTGAGCCCTATTAGGAGCCAACCATGTTAAAAGTTACAAACACACTATTAGGTGTGACCTTGTTAGAGGATTTTACACATATAGGTTGTCACTTAGTATTGGGCATCTAATGCTACCATCCTTGAATTAGCCTCTCTCTTAGACTATCAATTGGCATCGGGCATATCCAATGCTACTTTCATGAATCAACCTTTTTGGCACTCCTTGGGATGTACCTCAATATATAGAAGACTGTTAAGTCGTTCTCTATTAAGAGACTTGATGCTTCAATGGTTAAAGTGAAACAAAATGACCTGTTTCTAATGCAACTTGAATTGCAGATTTTTAGATCTATTTAAGTAAATTACCTCTCTGATCAATGTATCAATTAAATTTTTTTGTGCTCCATACTTTCTACTCTATGATGCTGTTCTTACTGTTTGTCGGTGTCTGTAGAATTCCTTAGCTCTCCTTCATCTTGATTGATCAGTACTTCATCAAGTTGTTCTTCATCAGTTTCTCTTTAGAATCCTTTTTCTATTCACTCCCCTTAATCCCCTTTTCATGTGATACAAAAATGAATTAAGCTTGTCTCTTATATAGACATGATATTCACTGTTTCTTGATTCTTGATTCTTGATTCTTGGCGTAAAAAACAATCTAGCCAATTTGATTTAAAGCATAACTCCTGATTTGTCTCATAGTTATCTTCATGCCAACTATATAAATCAGCTTTAAATCAATTACTCAACTTTGGTTGAATAAAACAAAGAAAACAACCAGTTAAGTCTATCTTTAGCTCTTGCCAGCTAGATATTTTATCATTTTCTAAACTCTCTGTTCCGTTGGTCAACTCTTTAGTTAGTTTTCGGTTACAACTATTAGTTCTGTTGGTGTGACTCCAGTTAGCTTCGGGATCTCCGTCCGTTCGGTATCATTGGATTTTTCCTCATCGGGCAACTCTGTCTTCAGCTCATCGGGCATCCCGTGGTTTTGCTTCATCAGGAAACACTATCTTCTGCTCGTCGGGTATCATTGTGAATTTTCTTATTTGCCTTTACCGATGGTGTGCACTCCGTTGAGTGTTGTCTATCACTTAGTGAATACTTGACTTTTATGCATTGCTGAAAGCATAACCTTTATTCCATTGATTCTCTGAAGTCTTTGGCATTATGTACATGACCGTATAGATGATATCAAGTTGACATCAATGAAAATACAAACCATTAACTCATTTAATGCCTTGCATTATCTTCATCTTAACATTATCAAACATTTAATCAGTTACATGTCATCAAGACGTAGTACAATCCGAGATCAATGTGTACAGATTGCTACAATTTCAAGCAATAAAAGTCCAATTTCTTATAATTTTGGCATTGGATTTGATATGTAATTGATTTATATTCATTTTTATGGTAGGAGAAGTGCATTTTAAGTTGTTTCAAATAAGATTTTAATCAATTTACAGTCCCGATCTTCCATTTGGTTTGACTTTCCCATTAAAGCACTATTTTTGCATTGTGTAAGGATGTAAATTGATTGATCCATCCCCTTTATGTAATTACTGTCACTTGGGGATGGATCCTAATATTATAACATAGCATTATAACAATGTGAATGCAGGAAGGAGGGAGAGTTTGCAGATTGGTGAAGATTGAATTAAGTTGAAGGGGTTGAAGGGTTAATGAATTTGATGCATGGGTGTAGCAACATGAGTTCTAATCAAAGAAGGGAATTATTTTGTGAAAGAATCCATTAGAGGATATCATAAGGATGGTGAAAAAAAACTTTTTGGGTTGAAGAAGTGTTGGGAAGGTGGACATTGAGAGAGCCTTAGATTTTAGGGGTTTTTGAGTTCAAATTGGGGCTTTCACACTTAGAAGGGCCATAGGTTAAAATTTATTGTAATTTCCTTAGCTTGGGGTCAAATTAGAACTATGCTGAAAGATTCAATGCTTGGAGTTGAGTTTTTCTTATAGTTGTTTTGAAAAGTGATGGTTTTAGCCCTCTTAGAAATTGTCTCAGTTAGCCATTTGAATGGTTTGGTACAAAGGACTTGGGGCCAGGGTTTCAATATGTGATTTAAATTGAAAAGGGTATTCCAATATCTAGTTATTTTGTAGATTCATTTGGTAATTTTTTGAGTAAACTTAGAAAAATAGTCACTGCCGTACTACTAGGATTGGGGGTTGTATGCCTAGGAAGTGTAGTTTGCCTTTAAGGGAAAAACCAATGAAAAGTGTGACCAAAGATGTGAAAGTTAAGATTTTTTAAAGGTGTCAAGAACCTTAGAAGGATTGGGAACACCAATCAAGGGAGTTAAGGGCATTGGTGTGATTGGTCTAAGAATAACCATATGGTTTGAAGCATGGTTGAATGGATGGATGTGGAGTTGTGGGAGAATAATTAAAGATGTGGAGCCTAGGGTGGTACAAGATGATGAAACTGACTAATTATAGGTCTAGAGTGTGGGTTGGGGCATGGTATTGATCCTTGTTTGAAGAGAGGAATCAAGTGTTGTCACAAAACAAAGGAGAAAATTGTCATTCTCCTAAGAAGATTTGAAATCCACTACTAGCCTCTGCATCAATTGGTATCCGAGCACAAGGAAAAAATTGGAGAGAACAAGGTAGTAGATCCTTGTAGGTCAGAGAGTGAAGATTTGAAGGTAAAGAAGCTCAAGCCATCATGTATGAATATTGGGGTATGAGAAATAATCAGGGGTATTCACCATACATGACACAATGCAAGTGAAATGGAAAGGTTTGCAAAGTTGTTATTTCCAGTGGTTCTTTTTCTAATCTAGTTTCAGTTGAAATGGTTAACAAATTGGATTTACAGAGGATAGCACATGGTGTGCCATATAGAGAACAAGGATTGAAGGTTGGAGATTGGGTTGATGTGAAGGAACAAGCCTAAGTGTCCTTCACCATTGGCTCATAGAAGGATGTAATACTATGTGACATTGTACCTTTGAAGGATTTTTATATGATCCTTGGTAGAGCATGGTAGATGGAGAAGCGTACCCTACATGATTGGACAAAGAACACATATACCCTCACAAAGAATGAAAGAGAGATTGTTTTGAAACCATTAGAGGAAGATGGATCAACATGGAAAGTGTCTTGGAACACTAGTGTGTTGGAGAGTATTGGGTTCCTTAGACAAAAGGAACATGAAATTTCATAAGTTAAGAATATAAGTGCTTGGGAGAAAGACGCTTATGAAGGAGCAAACATGCAAGAGGGTCAGCATAAGATCCTAGTTGGAGAGAGCATGGTGAGTTATCCATTTGAAGGACAAGAGGAGTAGTGATATATGAACAAAAAGAGTCAACAATAAATGATGAAGAATGAACCTTAGAGTACAAGGGTTCATGAAGAGGTGAAGGTGATTGTAGAAGTGATTGATGCTGAAGAAAGAAGAGGTGAGAATCATGAAGATGACAAGGATATTCAGATTGGGATAGTCTTATGTCCTTTGGAGGGTGCAAGGGAGAAAAACATCCATATGGAGATTGAAGAAATGGCTGAGGAAGAAGCCTTTAAAGGTGAAGAAGATGAGAAGTTTGAATGCCAAAAGGAATGACTTAAGAAAGAGGAGTTGGTAGAAGTCTCAAGGATGAAAGGGACCACGAGGAGTGAAGAGTTGAGGCTCTTAGATACATAGATGAAGAACGAAGCCACAAGTTGGCATGTGAGGGTGACCAAGAAAGTTGCTTGGCCCATCAAAAGGCTAATTGTAGAGAGGAATATGTTGAAAGAAGAACCTACTGTCAAGGTTGAAGAAGAAGAAGAATATGGTTCTGAAGGAACCATACAAGAGGCTGAGGATAACAAGGAGATAAGTCTACATGGAATTGATGAAGAAACATATTTTTGGGAAGAGGTTGAAGCCATATAAGCTTAATGGAAAAGCAAAGTTGGAGCAGGCGACAAATGCCAAGGTATAGGGCACAAGGATGATGAAGATGCAACATTAGATTCAGAGGTAGACACCAAGATTTGAGGAAGCATTGATAATGAATGGTCATGAGGAGACGATGATGAAAAAATTTTCTCCAAGCATGGATATCTTATATGATGAGAATAAAATTTTCTCCAAGCATGGAGATCTTATATGATGAGAATGAAGTGGGTGACCAAGTGGATGTAGTGATGAACCAACTAGAAGTTTTGGTTTAGGAGGAAGAAGTGAATTTTCTTTTTACTAATCCTTTTGCTGCAGGATAGGGTTCTACATGGATGATTATATGGAGATGTGCCATGAAGACATGGAGATGCATGATGAAGGATTGAGTACTTGGAATGAGTATATGTGGATGAAGAGAAGGTGCAAGCAGTCACCAAGGAGAAGACAAAGTTTTTTTGCAGAGTACAAGAAAGCAGTGCCAAAGAATTGGAAGACAAGGAAGAGGAAAGTGGGATCCAAAGGGACTTGGATTATTTTCAACCCTGGGAGTATGGTGCAGGGGAACCTCCTGAACACAAGAAGGGTCACTTGGAGGACCTAAAGGGATGAAATTGCCTATAAGGTCATTGGATTGATGTAACATGGACTTGGAGCCATTTTATTGTAATGGATGTAATAGGACTAGTTGAAAAGATGTAAACATAAAATGTTGCATAAATATGCAAAAGTTGTAAAAGATGTAATATTGTCAATTTTGACGTAATAGGCCTAGAAGGCCAAGTATAGGTATATGGATTAATTTAGGAGTTCGTAAAGGATATCGAGGTCCTAAATAGACAAAATCTAGAGTTATAGGTTGTAGGGTGTTCATTTGAATAAGTTTTAAATGTAAACGGTCAAATAGAAGTTGGAGGGAAACTCCAAAAACTTGATTAGTTGTTGTGTTAGGGAGTCCAACTATTTTTGATCAGTTGGGGATGTTGAGAAGAAGTTTTATAAACCTTGTAAATGACGGATAATAAGGAGAGAAGAAAGGTACTATGATATGAGATCAATGTGTACGAACTGGGTATGTGCACCAAGTTATGGACGAAAAAGGGGGTATAAGTGGGCACATTTTTTCTAAAATTGGGTAAACCTGAACTTGGAATAGGTGTTTGAGGGTCATGCACTAAAAATAAGAAGATGTGTACAAAATAAAAAAATTTATTAATCTGAATCTAGTTTCTAAAACACTAATTTTTTTAAAATACCGATAAGATTAAGAGGGTTAAACCTCGCGCGCACAAAAATATGTTCCTGATTTTTTTGGAAAAACATAACATAGCTATTTCCATGCACGTTACAAAATATATAGTTATATTTAGTATTTTTTAAATCCCTTTGGTAGGATGATAGGTAAGAGTGAGATCTAGAAGTTGTGTATTTTGTTTTAATTTTCCGATTAGCATTTTTTTTCTGTGATTTTTTAAGTGATAGCAACCTGAAAATTTGGTACCTCTTCGTGCACTGGGCATAACTTGCATCAAAATAATTGAAAATGAATTTTTTTTTTTAAAAGTGTATAGGATCAAGTGTAGATCAATAATATGTAATTTATTTGTAATTTGATTAAGTATATCAAAATTTATTAAAAAAATGGTAGACATATGTCTGTGAGGACAATCAAGACACTGGTAAAGAAAATTAAAGTTTACTATGCTAATGTTGTCCAAAAAAAATAAAATAAAATGGTTAGAAAGATAAGAAGATGTATGAGATTATGGTGAAAATTATAAAGCTACCCAGTTGATGAATTGCAAACCTGATGAAGATAAAGTTGAGGATTCATCTTACAAGATGAAAAAATGTCTAAAAGTACAAAAATGGAGGGAAAATGAACCTCCAAGCCTTTGGGTCATTTTCCAAAGCTCTTCCCAAGCCATAACCCAATCGGGTTTCTAAACTCCTCCATAACCCAATCGGGTTATGAAAAGCAAAAAGTACATTTTCAACTCCTCCATAACCCGATCAGGTTCTGGAGAATAAAACACATAATTTTCACTTCTTCAAAACCTGATCAGGTTATGAAGAAGTAAATCTCTCTCTCTCTCTCTCTCTCTCTCTCTCTCTCTCTCTCTCTCTCTCTCTCTCTCCCCNTATATCTCTCTCTCTCTCTCTCTCTCTCTCTCTCTCTCTCTCTCTCTCTCTCTCTCTCTCCCCTACTCCTACTCCTAATCCTACTCTCTTTCTCTCTCTCAATCCTCCTTTGTTCTTATTTTTTCAGAACCTGATTGGGTTCTGAGTAATTAGGAGCATTGAGTCGTTATGTTCTCATAACCCGATCGGGTTCTGAGTAATTAGGAGTACTGCGCCTTTATGTTCTCATAACCTGATCAAATTCTGAACCTGATCAGGTTATGTGGAATTAGGAACTTCGCTTGCTTCAACGGTCTTAAAATAGTCATTGCAAGTTGTTTTGAGGTCCCACAACTATTTTTCTATTGTTTTACGCCAGGAACAAATAGGTTTGCACTTTTTCTGCATGTTTTTTTTGTGCAATGATTCAAAATTGTGTTTTTTATTGGTTTTTTTAATGTTATTTTATCATTGTAAGTTCTCATTTCAAGAAAATGGTTGTTTTGTTCTTGTTTTTTGGATTTGATATTCACATGTTATTCTATGTTCATGATATTATTCATATGGTCCATTCAATATGAACAATGGGAAAGAAAAAAAGAGGAACAATTGAACAACAAGAGACATAAAATAAAAGACAAAGGGAGCACATGAGGAGAATACGACAAGCTACATCATCAAATGCAAGCAACGTAAGTGATGAAAATGAAAATGAAAATGTTAATGTGACAAATGCACCATTTCAATTTGATGTCATTAATGAACAAAATACACATAATGAAAATTAAAATCATCAACATAAACCAATTAAAATGAATCCAATAAATGCACCTAATTCATCTAATGAAAATGTAGAGCATGCAGCTGTGTTAACACCTCCTAGAATAATTTGTAGAAAACCAAAGTTTTTAATTGACATTGATGAAAATATTTTGAGGCCAATGCATGATAAAATGTCAAAAAAAAATTGTAGAAGAATTGTTAAAAAGATTTGGAATAACTCTATTGAAAAATTAAATCAAAGTGGAAGATGTCAAGTAGTTGTTGAAATGATTAAGAATTTGAAATTTAGAGAGACAATGACAATTGTGGGGTTGAGAAAATCTGAAAATAGTACTGAGAGAACCATTGTGAGAAATCTACTTGATGCATACCAAGCCATTGGTTCACAATCACACGGTAAAAATGCTAATGTTACTCAACGTGTCCTCACATCAACTATAATAGGAAAGGAAATGAAAAAATCTCATTTAGTAAACAAAACAAGCAAGCAATTAAGGATAGGTAAATCAACATTACGGAGAGCCTTACAAAGGCGAGACAAAATTGAGGGTCCAAACACTAATTCTCTTTGGTCATTCTCAGGTAGATTCCCACGCAAGGGCAAGGTTGTTGTAGATGCATTAAGAATATTAATTGAAAATTTTTGGCATGAAAACACAGGGGTTTCACCCAACCAAAGAGACGTTGTTAGGAGGAGAATCAGATGTACAAATCTTATGCCACATCCAAAACACTTGTTGGATATGACACAAACACAATTTTATGAAAGATTCCTCCAAAGATTTCCTCAAATTAAAATTAGTCAAAGATTTTTTGGAATGAAAAAACCCTTTTACGTCAAGATTAATCATGCACACACCACATGTTGTTGCAGGGTACATATTGATTTTTCCATGCATTATGATATATATCATCATGTTTGTTGTAATTTGCACACTAACACTATTTTGCAGGAATGTGGTCTTCAAGCACCTCCCACGTCATCAAGAGATTTTATGTCAAGTGTATTATGCAATCGAGATGATGGTTGCATTTATTATAAGATGATGTGTTTGAATGGATCTTGTAGTGCATGTGGTGGTATGAGAAAGTTGCGGCTATGTCACCATCTAGAGAACACAAATTAGATTGGAAATACAGTAGTTTCTTTTGGAAAATAAGAGACAATAACTTATGGTCTAAAAGATGGAAAAGAACTTAAGAGGTGTGAGTTAGTGAAAAATGATATATGTGTAGCTGATTTTATGAATATTTTTCAAGAGTAACTAGTTTATGAGTACGTACGTCATTCACATAGAGCTAGGTGGTTGGATGAGAAATTCTAGATATTTAAGGACACTTTTTCCCTTGGTACTATGTGTCCATTGTTGATTTTGCTGAGAATTATACACTTAAACCTTAGGATGAAGTGCAAGCATTGTATTACCATTCTATACAAGTGACGATCTTTATACATATAGCATTCTTGCATGCACATGATAGCACATACGCAAATAGAAAGGTTTTAAGAGAGTTTCACTTCTACATCAGTGAGAATTTAAGAGAAAGAGGTATTGAGTACAACCAACACATAATATGGTCAGACAATTGCACCTCACAATTCAAGAATGCAAGGATGTTCTTTTGGTTGAGTAGGATGCACATGACAAGTGGTGTTCAACATTTTTGGAATTTCACAAAGGCAGGGCATGGAAAAGGCGAGCATGATGGTGCAGGTGCATGTGTATGTGTAAAAAGAGCTCTTGCCAGAGATGAATTGAACTATGAAGGTGGTGTAGAGTTAATAAATGCACAAACAATTGTGCGATGGTGCAACTCTATGATAAGAATAGGTAATGAAGGTAATTCTATGGTTAATAGGTTTTTTTGGTTGATAAATGAGTCTAACATTGAAGATTATCTAGATTGTTGCACACTTAAAGGATCAAGTGACATGCACTAATTTAGAAGTTGAAATGCAGCATCACTGGGTATTTATACTAGATTAATGGCATGTTTTTTCTTGTCTTGTATGAATTTTGCATGGGAGGAATGCAAATCAAAAGAGTGGGTTGACGAATGGTCTTATACACCTTTGCAACCACTTGATACATATCAACTTCCTAGAGCACTACAATTGAGCCAGTTTGAAGCATCAACAGATTTTTATCACATATCCGACCTAGTTGAACCAGGTAATTTCTCAATTTATTCTTCATTTTGAGATGAACTTTGTTGAACCTACTTGAACTCACTTTATTAAGTGGTTAAGTGTTTAGGGTGTTAACTTATCCCTCTATAAATTGTAGGTCATGTATATGTAGTTGTTGTAGATGAGAACAATGAGGAAGGGACTGATTACTTTTTGTGTCATTGTATTGAGGGAAAAGAGAAATTGACAACTATAGTTATTCATGGAGAGGGTATTGAGTACCCAATAGGATCCGTTGTTGTGAAAGGGACATGGCTTAGAAGTTACACTATCAAAATATAATGTGTTCTTGTTTGACAACTTTGAGACCTCTTTATGTATTCTATTACACTTTATATGTTGAATTTTGTAATCATTTATGCTTCTATGAAATGTAGGTACCCTATCAAAAAATCCAAGAAGTGGTTGTTTGAGGACTATGAGACACAAACATATTTTGCATTACTTGAACCTTCTTGTTTCAACAAATATTGAATTGATAAAGTATATTGGTAGACCTCGTAAGAAGAATTTATGGAAACTTCATGAATCTGAACACAAGGCAATACATGACACAATAAGAGTTAGAGCCAATCTAGAAGGTTCACTCAATTAGTTATGGGCCATCATGAAGAATCATTCTACAAATGGTAGAATTATTTTGACAATTTTGTATATAAATTTTGCGAAACAATCTTTTGCTTTTTTGTAAATATAAATGACTATGAAGTGGTCTACATGCATATTTGGAGACCACATTTTGTACATTGAAAGAAGATCAAATTGTATATAAAAATGGCCATGGGTTGATTTGTATATATCGAGGGTCCACATTTTGTTAAGTTTACTGTGTCTTTGTATATATCTATGTCATGCATTGTATTTATGTATGTATGTTCATTTTTATATTATATCTTTTCCATGTACTCTCTCTCTCTCTCTCTCTCTCTCTCTCTCTCTCTCTCTCTCTTCCAAAGAAACTACCTTGAAAATATCCTATCAAACCAAAGTAATAGGCATAATATAAAATCAAAATTATGGTGTTATATGTTATGCTTTGTGGACGTTTGAATTGTTTTACTTCTATTACTTCCCAATTTGGCTTAGTGCACCTTGGGAACACTTCGGTCTGACTTGCGCTGAAATGTTCTTGATGGTTTGTATGAAAAAATGGGTCTCCCTAGAATTTACCTGACAAAATAGAGCTGATGGAGCTGAAAGTTTGGTCCCATGAAAATGGTTTGAAATCCTTCCCAAGACGGTCCTTGTGCACTTAACAGATCTCTGATATCTCTCACGAGGTTTGAGATATGGATCTCCAAAAATTGCTGCCAAATTTGGCTTAGTGCACCTTGGGAACACTTCGGTTTGACATGCAATAGAATGTTCTTGATGCTACATGAGTGAAGAAAGGTCTCCCCTAGTGTTTACTCAGCCAACTGGAGCTGACGGTTTGGTCCCACGAAGAACGGTTTGAAAGATGCACCATTGAGCAACTTTCAACTGACCAACAATGACACTTTTTGCACCAACTGAGATCGGGTCAGAAAATGGAATCCAAATGGAATATCCTATAACTGAGCCACATGATTGTAGGAATTCCCAAGAAGGTCCTTGTGCACTTCATAGATCTCTGATATCTCTCACGAGGTCTGAGATATGGATCTCCAAAAATCACTGCCAAATTTGGCTTAGTGCACCTTGGGAACACTTTGGTCTGACATGTACTGGAACGTTCTTGATGCTATGTGAGTGAAGAAAGGTCTCCCCTAGCATTTACCCAGCCAAATGAAGCCGATGGAGTTAAGAGCTATAAGATCCATAAGTTTTGGATCCAAGCTTTTTCATTTATGTTTGTAAGAGCACAAGTTGCTCCTAGGTACAAATGTTGTCACAATGGTCTAAAATTGTAAAAGTTGCTAATTTTGAGAAACTAGGGTATATGGTCTCCTCTATAATCCTAAGTATCCTAACTAGGGTCCTAGGATGGGTCAAAGAGCATCGAGTTGACCAAATTTGTCAAAGAGCAAGAAATTCTCAAAAGTTGCTAGCAACTTTCAAAAGTTGCTCAAGCAACTTTTGCAAAAAGTTGATCATTGAATAAATGGATGCTTCTAACCACCCAGGATCGGGTATTTGAGCATAGATTGAATATTTTTTAAGGTTAATGGATTTTTAGTTATAGACCACACGTGTGATCATTCTATATGGACGATTCCTTTAGTTTTACTTGCATTTGCAGTGTTTATGTATCCTTGTACGAATGTGTGACCTAGAATGGATATGTAAGGTCCTTTGAACATAAGATAGAGCCTGAGAGGTGTTTTGGAAGATCCTAAGCAAGGGTTTAGGGTTCTAGAAGGAAATGTAGTGAGAAAACAAGGTCTAGTGTTTCTTGGGTGCCCTACACCAAAGACCCCTATAACTTCCTAGGTGTACCCAAGGAACATTATATAGAGCATGAAAGATACACCTACAAACATAAATTCAATTAAGTCATGGAGTGCATACATATAGAGCATGAAAGATACACCTACAAACATAAATTCAATTAAGTCATGGAGTGCATACATATAGAGCATGAAAGATACACCTAAATACAATGTAGCACATCAAGCATTAATTCACTTAAATCATAAAATTGCTTATGTCTTGGAGAAAACATGTAGTACATACAATATGAAGCATAGACATGAATTCACTTAAGTCATTCACGTAGGTCATACACATGAATTTAGGTTATGATTCATATACATGAATATACATGAAGTACACACACAAGTACATTAATTTATCAAAACACACATGCATATACGCAAGTCATGTGAAACAAGAATACACTTAAGGCATAAACATCTAACCAACAAATTCAAGGATCAAATTTGAAGTTTCATATAAAAAAAATGAACAATAATAGTGTACATATCAATACATGGCGTACATGCCAAATCCATAATAGAGTTACAAAAAATGACATCAACTATGTCCATGTCGATATATACAATGTATAAATGTCTCACACACACACACACACACACAAAATTTAGTCATTCAATGACCACAACTAGATCTATAGAATGTCTCGATATATCTATGACTGTGGTGGATCATCAAAATTGAGCTTCTTCGCAACAACACTTGGGTCACTAAGTCTCTGCACAAGAACAATTCAAATGCTAAGCCATATATATTATCTCAAAATAAATAAATATTGGGCTGTAATTTGCTGACAGTTGAATTATTGATTACCTC
>MU225778.1:393947-447586 GCA_018584345.1 Thuja plicata | reverse complement strand
TCAAAGAGGTAGTCAATGCTATCCGAGGAGTTGGAGGTATACTAGAAGAAGATATAGTGGTAAGTAAAATTCTAAGAACCTTACTGCCTACTTATGCTATTAGAGTATCTTCCATTCAAGAAATGAGTGCAGTAGAAAATAGAAATGTTACTCTAGAGAGTTTGATTGGAAGACTAATTTTATTTGAGATGAACAACTTTGATAATAGTGTCTTACCAAACATAGAGTCTGCATTCAAAACTTCTATGAGAATAAGTAAATCAACTCATAAAAACACTATGAGAAAAGATAGTGATAGTGAAAGTGAAGAAGATGATCTTGATGAAATTGAAGCACTTATGGCTAGAAGAATGAAAAGACGCAAAGGTAAATACAAAGGTAAATTACCACTTGTTTGTTTTAATTGCAAAGAGATTGGACACTTTGCTGCAAGATGTACTAACAAAATAAAAGATGACAGAAGCAATGACAAATCATTTGAAAAGAAGTCTGAAAGAGGTGATTACAGAAGCTACCGAAAATCAGAAAGAAGAAATACCCGAGACTATAAGGACAAAGGAAAGAAGGTTAGTTACCTAGCAAAATGCAAAGATGATAATACCGACACCGAATTTGATGAAGACATTGAGATGGTGTTTGTGGCTGTAAAGGATGATTCAGATGACGATGGAGAAAGGTATGTAGAAACAACTCTCATATCTAAGGTTAGCAAAAATGATGTTTGGATCATAGATAATGGTTGCACTCACCATATGACTGGTGATAAGAAAAAGTTTGAGACTTTTGAATACTATGAAGGTTGTTCAGTAAGAATGTGTAATGACACACCTTGTCTATTTGAAGGTAGAGGAACAATAATGTTGAATAACAAGATAAAATTTGAAAATGATTATTGGGTAAATGGATTGAATTATAATCTATTGAGTGTTTCTTAGTTGAATAATTCAGGTCACAAAGTAGCATTTGAAAATAAGAAGGCAAGGATCTTCAATAAATCAGGAAATCTGATTGGTACCGGTGAGCAGACAAAAGGTAACTTGTTCTATCTAAATGATACCGACTCCACTTGTTTGATTTCTACAAATGAAGACATATGGCTATGGCACAAAAGATTGTGTCATGTGAACTTTACCAACATGATAAAGATTAGAAAAAAGAGAAATGTCAGAGGCTTACCGATGATGACCAAGCTCGACATCATGTGTAAGAATTGTCAAAAAGGTAAAATGACAGTCTAGTTTTAAAAGCAAAACCCATACATCTGATGCAATTCTAGAATTAGTCCATACTGATTTATGTTGACCTATGAGGACAAAGATTTATTATGGAGATAGATATTTTATTCTCTTTGTTGATGATTACTCTAGAATGATGGCAGTCATGTTTCTAAAAGATAAATCAGAAGCATTTAAAATGTTTAAATGGTATAAAGAAATAGTTGAGAAGCAAAGTGGTAAGGAGTTAAAATGATTAAGGTCAGATAGAGGAGGGGAATTTATGTCAGATGAATTCACTAACTTTTTTAATGAGCATGGAATCAAAAGACAGGTCTCTGTACCAAGAATACCACAACAAAATAGAATTGATGAAAGAAGGAATAGATCCATAGTTGATTGTGCAAGGACACTGATGATAGAGAAAGGGATCGCCAAAATATTCTGGAGGGAAGCTGTCAGTACTGTTATTTACACATTGAACATAGTACAATTGAAGAAAGACACCAAAAAGACACCTTATGAGCTATGGTATGGATACACACCAAATGTAAGTTATTTCAAAACTTTTGGCAGTCAATGTTATATCTTAAAAGATGATAGAAATGGAAAACTTGACTCCAAGAGTGATGAAGGAATCTTTCTAGGGTATTCTACCAAGAGCAAGGCTTATAAATGTCTAAATAAAGCCTCTAAAAAAATTGTTGAAAGTGAAAATATTAAGATAGATGAATTTGTAGAGAAGATTGAAAAGGAAAGTACTAAAGAACCAGAGGACTACAATAGATTCACTTACAATGAGGAACCTGACACTCTACCTGACCAACAATATAGAGCTCCTGAGAAATAGATCATTGCACCTGAGCATGAGGCTGCAAATACCGAAAATTAGAATATTGCTCAAGATGATGCACAAATTGATGAAGAATAGAATGAGGAACAAAATGATGATCAAGATGATAGACAAAGAGCTGAACATGTACTTGCAAGATATGTGAGAAGGAACCATCCACAAAACTAGATCATTGGAGACAAGAAGGATGGTATGAGAACTAGAAGTAAGTCTCTAAATAAAAGATGTCTTATTTGTGAGTATGAGCCCAAATCTATCAATGCTGCACTAGATAATGATGAATGGATAAGTTCTATGAATGAAGAGATTAAACAAATAGAGAAAAAAAAGACATGGACACTTGTACCAAGACTAGATGAAAAGAATGTCATCGGTACAAAATGGATATTCAGGAATAAGATGAATGAGAATGGAGAAGTCACAAGAAATAAAGCAAGACTAGTATGCAAGGGGTATGCACAAGAAGAAGGAATTGACTATGGAGAGACCTTTGCACCTGTTGCTAGGTTAGAAGGAGTAATAATATTAATTTCTTACGTTGTATATAAAGGATTCAAGGTATATCAAATGGATGTCAAGTCTGCATTCCTGAATGGAATACTTGAAGAAGAGGTATACATTGAACAACTAGAAGGGTTTGTTGATCCAGACAAGAGGGACATGATATGTATACTTCAAAAAGCCCTGTATGGATTGAAAAAATCACCCCGAGCCTGGTATGAGATAATTCATTCCTATCTTATAAGTATTGGATTTGTAAGGACTAGTGAAAACATTAATCTTTATTTGAAGGAAGATACTGATGCTAACATTTTGTTTGCTGAGATATTTGTTAATGACATCATATTTGGAGGCAATGATATGATATGCAAATCATTTGTAAATGAGATGAGCAAAGAGTTTGAGATGTCTATGTTCGGAGAGATCAAGTTCTTTCTTGGTCTACAGATCATGCAACAAGATGAAGGTTATTTCATTACACAATCCAAGTACATCAAAGAAGTACTGAAAATATTCAATATGGAAGAGTCCAAACTATTTGGAACACTGATGGAAACAAGATGAAAGCCGACAAAGGAGGACAAGTCATCAAAGGTAAATCAGAATTTGTACAGATCAATGATTGGAAAACTCATGTATGTTGTACATGCCAGACCAGTTATTGAACATGCAGTATGGATAGTTGCTAGATTATTTGCTAATCTCAGAGAGTCATATATGAATACTATGAAAATAATCCTAAGATATCTAAAGAATACTGAGGAATATGGATTATGGTACAAAAGAGAAGGAAAATTTGAACTTAAGGTCTTTATCGATGCTGATTAGGCTAGAGATCTTGATGACCGGAAGAGCACAACTGGAGGAGCATTCTTCATGGGTGACAGACTTGTCACATGTATCAACAAGAAACAAGGATGCATCTCACAATTTACTGCAGAGGCAGAGTATGTTGTTGCTACTGCAAACTGCTCAAATATTGCATGGATCAAACAGTTACTAGAAGGTATGCATATGAAAATCTTAGAACCAGTAATATCTACTGTGATAATACCAGTGCAATAAACATTTCCAAGAATTCAGTCATGCATGCTAAAACAAAGCATATTTCCATCAAGTATCATTATTTAAGAGAACAAGTTTAGGCAAATGAGGTGATACTTGAGTATGTGCAATCAAAGGAACAATTGGCTGATATCTTCACCAAGCCACTGCCCAAGGACGCATTTGAGTACTTGAGAAAGAGACTAGGGGTCAAACCCTTGTCTACTGGTCAGTAAGCTAACTAGAAGGCTACATCAACCTACATATTATCAGAATATCATTCATGTTGATGCAAGTAGAGAAATGGAATTCAAGATAAATCTATACATAGAAAGGTATATATCTACACCAAGTATGAGAGTTGTTACCGATAGAATGGGAAATTCAAGGAATATATTATGGATATAAAGAATCCAATTCACTATCAAATATTTGAAAAGATAAAATGTTTGGCATTAATGTCAAAGGAAGAGAAATATCTCATTATCATATTGATAAAGGGAGAGAGTTTATCCATTATCATCTCAGGGAGAGATTATATCCATCAAGTATCCAAAGGGAGAGTACATGAAAAAAGAAAGGAGAACAGTCAAAGGGAGAGAGTTTTCCATAGAAGGAGAACACATCACACCAGAGAAAGAAAATATTCTATATCTATCCAGTGAAGGGATTGAAGATAGATGGAAATCTGCAAGAATAAAATCAAAGCTATTTGAGCTTACTGATAGCCAGACATTTGCAATAGTTACATTAGGAAAGCTTGATGAAACTGTATATTTGATATTGTATTAGTAATAGTATGGTATGATAATGTAGTATGTTTCCATCAATGCCAAAGGGATAGATTGATGACATGTAATTGATTGAATGTTTGAAGATGTTAAGTTGATGATCATGCAATGCATTAAATTAGTTAATGTATTGTATTGTCGTTGATGTCAACTTGATATAATCTGTATGGTCATTGTAATATTGCCAAAGACTTCAAAGAATCGATGAATCAAAGGCTATGCTATCAGTAATGCATATAAGTCAAGTATTCACTAAGAGACTGCATACACTGATAGAGTGCACCTGACGGTCAAAGTAAAAGAACAAAGTCACAGTGTTGCCTGACGAGGAAATGCACAACATTACCGATGAGTAGAGTTACAGTGTTGCCCGACGAGAAAAACACAGAGTAACCCGATGGAAAGAATTTTAGTGTTGCCTGATGGAGAAGACAAGGATGGAGATCCCGATGACAATAGAAGTCACACTGATGTAACAGTTAGTTATCACTGATAACTAACTAAAGTGTTGACCAACAGAACAAAGAGTTCAGAAATGACAAAATGCTTAGCTGTCAAGAAGATAAAGATAGAGTTAACGGATAATTATCATTGTTTTAATCAGCCAGATAAAGCCGGAGATAAGTAATTTATTTAAAGATGCTTTGTCCAGTTGGCAAGAAGATCTCTATGAGATCAGACTGGAGATTTGCTTTAAATCTGTTGGAAAAGATTGTTGAACACGCCAAGATCAAGAAAGCCAAGAAAAGAGGAAATCATGTCTATAAGAGACAAACTCAATTCATTACGAATTGTGTGTGTGTGGTGAATAAGAAAGAGGAAAGATGCTAAAGGAAATCTGAAGGAGAAGAAAGTCTTCATTTCAGTCCTGATCAACAAGCTAAAGGAAGAGATGGATTCTGCAGACACCGGCGAACAGTGAGACAAGAATCACAGAGTAGAACAAGTGTGGAGAAAAGGTATATATTTGATTATATTGATCAGTGAAGTAATGGACCTACAATAGATCTAAAAATATGCAATTGAGTTGTATGTATGAACAGACCATTAGTGTTTCAATTTAACCATTGAAGCATATAAGCCTCTTAACCGAGTAGGACTTAAAATTATTTTTCAATTGAGATACATCCCAAGGAGTATCAAAAAGTTTGATAAAAAAAGTAGCATTGGATATGCCCGATACCTACTGATAGGACAAGTGAGTGTTTGATCAAGGATGGTAGCATTGGATGCCAGATAATAGTTGAATAAATATTTCTAAATCCTCTAACAAGGTCACACCTAACAGTGTGTTTGTAGCCTTTAAAAGGGTTGGCTCTTAATTGGGCTCACTTCAGAAGAGTGAAAATTTGGGGGTACCGGTCCCAGTGGTTTTTCCCTTAACAGGGTTTCCACGTTAAAATCCTTGTGTCATGTGTTTATGGTTTATCACTTTACTATTTCACATTTCACATATGCATTTATGGATTTATCAGTATACTCTGCATATTTACTGTGTTTCGATAAATAGATGACTACTTATCGGTAAAACATACAGAAGAAGGTTTGACAGAGAAATCTGGCAAGTAGTAAATTGATATAAGTTTTTCATGGCATTCATCTTGTAGGACAGAAGATAACTTGAGACATAATTTGTGGTTATAAGTTTAAAGGGTTGATTTATGGATTAAAATTTGAGGCCATTGATTCACCCCCCCTCTCAGTTATTACTAACACTTTGACACTGATATACATAACCAAAGTACAAGTCATAGAAGAAATTATACCTTTAACACTGAACTTCACCAGAGAGATGTTGATTGGAAAGCTAACTACATTTGAGGCCGCAGAATTGGGAGATACTTTACCTAAAGTTGAGTCAACATTCAAGGCAACCATGCACAAGAACAAAAAGACCTTATCTGAAAATGCAAGCACCAGCAGTAGTGACTTAAGAGAAGAGCTTGGAGCTTATGTTGATGAATGGGAACAAATACAGGAAGAAGAAAGGAAACTAGATGAAGTTGTGGCACTGATTGCTAGAAGAGAAAAGAGAGGTAAGGGTAAATTTGAAGGCAAATTACCTTTGAAATGTTTTTCATGTAACAAGATTGGTCATTTTGCATCTAGATGTCCAACAAGAGTTCCAAAGCACAAACCTAAGTTTTTCAAGTCTAAATATTCAAAAGACAAGGAATGTTATTATGCTAGTGAGGGCATATCAGATGATGATGATGGTGACTATGATGAAATTGTATTTATTGCTATTAAGGATGATGTACCTATGCATGAAGAAAAAGCCTTAGTATATCAAGTTGAAAATAAATTTGAATGGGTTATAGAGAGTGGTTGTTCACATCATATGACTAGAGATAAAAAAAAGTTTGTGAGTTTGAAAAGACATGATGGAGGTGTTGTCAGATTTGGTGACAATACTCCTAAGCTTATTATTGGATTTGGATCTATCTCTTTGGATGGAAAGACTAACACTGATAATGTATTACTTGTCGATGGACTTAAGCATAATTTGTTGAGTGTTGGACAAATAGTGGACAAGGGTTATCAATTGAACTTCATTAATGGGAAATGTTCTATCAAGAGTAAAATAAGAGACCTGATCACATCTGGTACTAAATCCAGAGGTAATGTATTTGAATTGAACACATTTGAAGCTTCTTGTGTTATTGTGAAGGTTGATGATAGTTGGTTATGGCACAAAAGATTTTGTCATGTTAACTTTGATAACATTGTGAAGGCAAGTACAACTAATGCAGCAAGAGATCTGCCTAAGACTGTGAAGCCATCTAACACTATGTGTAGAGAATGTGTTATGGGGAAGAAAAATAGAAGCACTTTTAAAAGAAAAGCTTATTCAAAAAAAGTGAAGTTGGATCTGATACATACAGATTTGTGTGGCCCTACACAAACAAGATCATATTATGGTGAAAGGTACTTTATACTATTTGTTGATGAATTTTCTAGAATGATGTGGGTTACATATTTGAGAGAGAAATATGAAGTATTTGAAAAGTTCAAGTTATTCAAAGAAAAAGTTGAGAATGAATCTGGTTTAAAGATGAAGTATTTGAGATCAGATAGAGGAGGATAGTTTACATCAGAAATATTTAATATATACTATGAATAAAATGGAATACACAGACAAACTTCAGCCCCTAGAGCTCCACAACAGAATGGGATAGCAAAGTGAAGAAATATAACTATATTAGATGTTGCAAGGACTATGTTGATGGAAGGAAATGTGTCACATGTTCACTAGAGAGAAGCAGTTGGGACTGATATGTACACACTGAACATAATTCAGATCAGAGAAGGTACAAGTAAAAGTCCTTATGAATTATGGTTTGATCATACACCTACTGTGAAATATTTTAGAATATTTGGAAGTAAATGTTATATCAAGAGAGATGATGAGATATGAAAGTTTGATGCTAGAAGTGATGAAGGATTCTTTCTTGGTTATTCCACTAAGAGTAAAGCATATAAATGTTTCAATCTGAGATTGAGGAAATTGATTGAAAGTTCCAATGTGAAGATAAATGAAAATTTTTAGATTCAGGAAAGGATGTATGATTGTGGTCAGATTACAGAAACAAAAGAGGTTACTGCTGAACCTAAGGAATATTTGATGGTTGATGATGAGATTGAAGATGAACAGACTGAAGCTACTAATACATTGAAGACACCAAGGTATGTTAAGAAGAACCATCCTAAAGATCAAATTATTGGTGATGCAAACAAAGGCATGATGACTAGATCTAGAGTTAGAGATGAGATCTGTTTGATTTTTCAAGTTGAACCAAAGAATATTGATAAAGCATGTAGAGATGGATCTTGGACTAAAGCTATGGAAAAAGAACTGGAACAAATAAAGAAAAACAATACTTGGGAATTGGTTCCAAGACCTAAGAACAAAAATGTGATTGGCACTAAATGGGTTTTTAGAAACAAGATGGATGAGGAAGGAACAGTGGTAAGAAACAAGGCTAGACTGGTATGTAAAGGCTACTCACAACAAGAAGGTATAGACTATGAAGAAACATTTGCTCCTATTGCTAGATTGGAAGCTGTGAGATTATTCCTTGCTTATGCTGCACATAAAGACTTTAAGGTTTATCAGATGGATGTAAAGTCAACATTCTTGAATGGTGATCTAGAAGAAGAAGTTTACATTGAGAAACCTGATGGTTTTCCTTTGACAAATGATGAAAACATGGTTTGCAGACTAAAGAAAGCACTGTATGGACTGAAAAAAGCACCAAGGGATTGGTATGCAAGACTAGAAAAATATCTAATTCATCTTGGTTTTTGGAAAGATAACGTAGATAGTAATTTATAGTTAAGAATTGAAGAAGATGGAATCTTGATTATAGAAGTTTTTGTTGATGATATTATTTTTGGAGGCAATGATAAGATGAGTAAGAAGTTTGCTAAAGAAATGGAAAATGAATTTGAAATGTCAATGATTGGTGAGATGAAATTTTTTATTGGTTTGCAAATTAATCAGAGTAAGAATGACATTTTTATATCTCAGACCAGGTATATTAAAGAAATGTTGAAAAAGTTTGGAATAGAAGATTGTAAACCTGTTGGAACACCTATGGTGATAGGAAACAAACAAACTAATAATGATGAGACTCAAAGAGTTGTTCAGACTAAGTAAAGATCTATGATTGGAGGTCTACAATATCTAATACACACTAGACCAGATATCACCAATGCAGTTGGAATTGTGGCTAGATATCAGGCAGATCCTAAAGAAACACATTTTGTTACTCTGAAAAGAATTTTCAGATATTTGAAAGGGACAATAGAATATGGATTATGGTATGAAAAATATGATGATTTTACATTGCAGGCTTTTATTGATGCTGATTGGGCAGGTAATGTGGATGATAGGAAGAGTACAAGTGGTGGTGCATTTTTCCTTGGGAAAAGGCTAGTTTCTTGGTTGAGCAAGAAGCAGAACTGTATTGCTCAATCTACTACTGAGTTAGAATATGTTGCTGCTGCAATAAATTGCACACAAGTTGTTTGGATGAAACAAATGATGGAAGACATTGGAATAACTTTCAAAGAGCCAGTGGTTATTCATTGTGATAACACTAGCACAGTAAACATGTCAAATAATCCTGTAATGCATTAAAAAACTAAGCATATTTATATTAAGTATCATTTCTTGAGGGAGAAGGTAGCTAATAAAGAAATTTGACTAGAATACATTAGCACAAAGGAACATATAACAGATATATTTACCAAACCTTTTCCAAAAGATGCTTTTGAATATCTCAGAAGGATGCTTGGGGTGGTAGCCCTTCCCAGTGGTAATTAATTGATGCAGATATGCATCAATCCAATAGTTTTCAGAGCTATATCACTCTCTGGACTTGATGTATGGATCTACTTCTTAGGGGGAGTGATCGCAGGAGAACACTATGGTGTACATTTGGGTGATCTTGCACCTAATTGTTGGACATGAAGATTTGAAAAATCTACACCTTACAGAAGACTATGGATGAGTTATGGCACCCTTTGCCACTGCTACCAAAGGGGGAAGGAATCTATGTGAAAATGTCTATTGTTTTTGGGAGATTTGTGTTGAGGATATTGAGAAGATTGTATTGAGAGAGAGTACTTTTGGGTTGATGCATATGGATTTCCCATATGTTTCCATCAATGCCAAAGGGGGAGATTGTTGAATGATATCAGTTTTAGTTACTGATCATGTTATTGATATTCATGTTTTGTCACTAATGTCAACATATATTTTTGTAGAGAAGACAAACTGGTTACTTGACTGGAAGAAGTGTAGGAACACTATAATGATGATTCTGAATGATAAAATTTGGATTTTAGCACAAGGATGTGTGATGAATTTATTACTAAGGTCACTTGACTTAATATTACATATTTTGGATGTTACAGTTGTTTTGGTGAAGACTGGTTTTCTGGATTGTAACTGTGATTCTAGACAGAGTAGGTCTCTGTGTTTCTAGTGTATCTTTCTGGCGAAGATATTTCAGATGATGCAAGCTTACTGGTGGACAACCAACATATGTTGGAGTAATGGGTTGAGTTTGATTTTTTTTTGTTACTGGTGACGTCAGCTGTCATGTATTCTAGAGAAGACCTATTTAATGGCCGACTTTAGACATGCAACATGTGAAATTAATTATGAGTGTGGATTGTGGATCTGGAATATATGTGATGGATTGTAATTGATGTTTACTTGTTATAGGTACCGTGTGTATCTTAGCAAGGGGTTATATAATTATTTGTATGATGGAAATCCTTAATTTTCCGAACTAGTTAATTATGTATTAGGAAAGCTCAATTGGCCGACCTAATGAATTATTGTAAAATGGTATATATGAATGATCTTTTCTTGTGGAGAAGTGTGGTAGAGATCAAAAGGGCAGAGATGTATAGAAGCTGTGAAGCTTGTTGACTGCTGGATATAGAGAAGAGTTGATGATTGTTATACTTCATTGGAACTGACCAAGCAAAGATAGTTGCTATCAGACAGTTCACTAGATTGTGTATTTTCTTTACACACTTGATTTGGATTATAAATCCTTGAGGGTGGCTTTAACATTCTTTGGGTAGTGTGCTTTCACAGTGAGCCTACTATTTTCTTTAACTCCTAACAGGGTCTGTCTCCTAATAGGGACTGTGTAGTGTAATGTTGTAACAAGCTCCTAACAGGGCTAATATATTTTAACAGGGATACTATACTCTTAGTACATTATTTGTGGGTGTTAATTCCCATATGGGTTTCACCTTTAACAGGGTTTCTTTGACAAAAAATATTGTGTTATGGTGTTGGCATTTACTGTGTTATCATTTACTTTTACTGATATGGTTTATAAAGTTTAAAGTTTAATAATCTATACTACAACTGATTCACCCCCCTCTCAGTTGTCTTGTGGACTGTTATTCCTAACATAAGTATTTGTTAAGGGGAATAGTATAGATATTGTCATGCAATATGTTACATTACATTGCATGATCTATTTTTAATTACCTTAGGGGGATCATTATTACTTGAATATTTGTACTTGATTGATTTCATTTTTGCATAGTTAGACACTTAGCAAATTTTTCTCTAAGTGTTTCCATCAATTCCAAAGGGGGAGATTATTGGCATATGATGAAGATGATCATATCCTAGATCATGTGATTAATGTTGTAGTGTTGTCATTGCTGGAAAAAAGTCTTCTAGGTTGATTGAATCCATTATACTAGTGATTAAGGAGATTACACAAGTATTTTTCTAAATATTCAGTCAATTGGTGATTACACAGTCAGTCAAGGTAAATGCATTGCGCGATGATGATATGGACTATTGAACCAGTCAAGACAAGGTGATGAAATCGAGGTAGTGGTCAATTATTCATGGATGATCATTTCTTTTTTGAATTGTATTGTTAAGGGCTGACCTTGAGGATGTTAATTTCCTATGTTGGCATAATCACTTATGAATTTTGATTGAGATTTAGTGGCCGAATCAGGTAACACATTACAGGGTTATTCCACTGACCTAAATATGTTTATAAGAGATGAAATTGGAAGAAAAATGTTTTTGTTGATGTTACGATGATTTTAATTGTTGAAGTAAAATTTTGTATGGTTAGAGCAATGATTTGAGCAGTAATGAAGTGGATATGTTAGACAAAGTGTGCTACATTCAGGTCACTTTATTTGAGTTCATTCTCAAGGCAAGTTCTAATAGACTTGTGATGAAAAATACCCTAACAAGGTTACTCCTAACAGGGTATGCAAGATCCTAATAGGTTTAAAGTCTAAATCCTCTAACCAAGTGACTCTTAGAAGGAGTTTTAAATCCCTTAACAGGGTAGTTCCTAATAGGACTTTTTAATAGCTCCTAATTGGGCTATAGATACTCTTAACCGGGTATACCCTTAGCAGGGTGTTGTAATGCTCCTAACAGGGTTAATCTTATTGGTGCCCTAGTGAGATTTGTGGGTGACAATTCACACCGTGGTTTTTTACCCTAACAAGGGTTTCCACACAATGTTTTATGCCTTTGTGTTGATTTTGTGGATGCATGTTTTTTTATTCTTTTATGTTATATTTATCTTTTCATGTTGGTTACTTTGGATGTTGATGAAAATATTATGTAGATTTGTGGTTGTACTGATCCACCCCCTCTTATTTCCTTATAACATTAATATGTTCTTGCACAGCTGCACATTCATGACAACGTAATGTTCCCTTGGGCCTGTGTACAAATGGCCTTTGGATTTAGTTCCCCTATGTTTGTGGGATCATTTTCATGTATTTACTAGTTGTTTTCCATTATGTTTTTCTCTAGTTTATCTCATATTTCATTTGGTGTTTAAAATGAGCCTTGTATTAACTGAGCTGAGGATGGACTTAGTATCCTTGATGGTTGACCGTGGATAATTGTCACGTCTCATCCCTCTGGGGTTTGTGAACGTTGTTCGGGATCTCATGTGGTGTATTAAGAATGTCAATTTGTCTATTGTTGTCCATGTTTAGGGTTTCCATGGAACCCTTGGAAGTGTTTTTCAGTCTTCCACTTCTGATTGATCGCTTGATGATTATTCTTTGTTCTTTATTGGCTATACAATGTCATTTGGCTATGCTTTTATGTCACTGATGATGTTCATAATTATCAAATTTTTATTATTATTTCATATTTAGCCCTATGTTTCGAGGGTTTCTTGGTGGGGCATTACATGTCCTGACGTAGAATGATAGCTGGTCTATGCCAAATTTAATTGGGATTTAATGTTATATGGACCTTTTCAACACTATCGAGAATATGGTGGCATGCTCAAACCTTCAAAATCAAGTGGATTCAATTCCTAGTAGTTGCATAATTGCAACACAATAATGAAGCATGTGCGCATGCGCGCGCGTGCGCGCACACACACACACACACACACACACCCCCCCCACACACACACACCATGTTAAATAGTAACAAACAACAAAGGGAGATTAAGATATCGTATGGGTCTCATGAGTGAGTAGTATGATGTCCTCCCCTTGATACAAATAAGCCAAATAGGAACATCATGAATCATTACCATAAACATATCAATGATTGTCACAACATCTATAGACACAGTGTTAATACACATCAGTATATTATCAACAAGTACACAGTCATCATCATCCATAATAAAGAATACATGAGCAATGATCACATATCATTATAGTAGCCATCAAAAAATAAATCACCATCTATCATCATGAGTAATCTAGAACACATCACCAGAAGTAACATCACACACACATAAACATATGACAAGAATAGAGTCACATGGAATGTTATTACATTGAGCCCTACTCATGATGTGATAATGGAACAAAAACAAGTGCGGATCCAAACCCTATGTAAATATAAAATTAAAGAATTTAATCTTATAGTGTTATTAGATTTCTATAATCCATTAAAATTTACAATAAAGAGCCTTTGGTTTATATGCTAAAAATACACACAAAATCTAAACCAGAAGCTCTTTATTGTAAAATTTAATCTTAGTCATATATGAAAACCTTAATGAAACAAGAACTTCAAGTCTCCAAATATGTATGGGAAAAAATATCACTTACATAAACATCTAAAGATAATAATTAAAGAATGAATAGCATATTAGACATATGAGTTGGGTCCAATATTAGATAATTAAATTAATTAAATAAATAAATAAAAAATAATGGTACTTAATTATATTTTTATGAAGACCATATAGAAAATATGTTAGGATTCCATTTCCTTGCTATAATAAATAGCAATCCATCAAATCATTATCACATGTCAATAAAATTCTCTATTTATTATTCTTATTCATTTTTATAGGTGTAAAAGTGATTTCCATGGGTATGTAATTAAAATTATGCATGGTACAATACATATAGCTCATAAACATTTTACCAAAATTATGATGTTTGAAATTTTTGCACCTTTGAGAACTACATGCTACAATGCATATAATTCAATTGTAATGTTTGGAAAACCCCTTGAATTATTTTGTTGGTTTGAAGGGCCATGCATCATGACACTGAACCAAGGTCGAGAACACCATACAAGCATATAATAT
The DNA here is from genome assembly GCA_018584345.1 of Thuja plicata. Lineage (NCBI taxonomy): Eukaryota > Viridiplantae > Streptophyta > Pinopsida > Cupressales > Cupressaceae > Thuja > Thuja plicata. The sequence continues at coordinate 433,092 of MU225778.1, read as the reverse complement.
ATTCCTATGCTAATGATGTAATCCAAGTGTAACATGATTTTAGTTATTCTTAATACTTTCTACACTGTACTTGTTTGTTTTTAAATAATTTATTTGATAGGGTTAGTTCTTATATAAACCAACAGTTCTAGCTCACAAGAGCAATAAAATAGAGGGAAGGATGTTTGATTTAAAATTGAAAAATTCAAATGTTTGGTTTCATTCACAATTAGACAATCTAGATTAGCATGGTACTCACAAACCTATACTAAGCTAGTCAATGATATATTTAGCTTAGGGGTTCAATTTAAGGGAATGAGTGATGATGAGACCAAGGCATGATAAGAAATAATAATGCTTCCCAAATTTGATGTGAAATATGTCATCATATACACATTTTGATGTATAAAAGATAACCTAGTTGTGTTGGACCCAAAATATAAGAAAAGGAGCATACATATGCAATTTTCACTATAACAACTAAAACAAAAAACAACTATTTGATCATTAACTTCATAAGAAATGAATAAAAATCAAATAAATAGCAGTCTTTTACTGCCCAATACACTCACACTTACTAGAAACTCTCGCGTATTATACTAGATTTGTTATAGTTTTATATGAAAACTATAATAACCGTTGCACCCATAATTGAATTAGCTTTCCCAAATTCAAACAACTATTGAATTTAAGTTAATCATTCCTTTAAAAGTAAATATTCTATAACAATATTTTTCTTCAATTAACTCATCCATAGAACATATATTTGATCCCTATAGAACCATACTTAGTAAATGTATCCCATAAAATTTTTTTTTGGTGATTGTTTTCATATACATATATATGCACACATATCAACATACATGCACATGCACACACATCCACACTCATCCACACGAATAATCAAATATATATCTTAATATTCGAAATAGATTTTTAAAACAAATATACGGTGTACTACTTTTTATAAATTAAACAAACCACCATAAACCAAGAATTGCTTGACAGGCATTCCACAAGAAGTATATACAAAATAATATTTGGAGAGTAAGTTAAAAATACCTGTTCTTTTCAGATAACAAAGATGTAACAGGCCCAATTTAATAATTGACCTGCAATTATTCCCTCGACGTCTCCGAATAAAGACCAAGCAATGTGGAAATTATTCCCTCGACGTCTCCGAATAATGATCAAGCAATTTGGAAGACAACAACTCCATAATACAAAACTTTTCGTGAAAAGCAAAGATTTGGGTGATTATTCCCATGCAATATAAAACTTTACGTAACACTTCCCAACGTGTGAAAGCAAAAAAAATCCCTTGAAATAATTCTCTTCATCTTATTTAATTCTTATTCTGTTTTCTTATTCTTGTTGGAATGTGAAAGAGTTGAGAAAATGTGCACAAATGGCAGCTAATTAACACTCTTGCACATCACGTCGGTTACAAATAGTAGTGTTTGTTTTGGCGTCGTTGTTTTTATTATTTATGGGGATTAAGGATCTTACAAAACCCAAGGAATATTATATTCATAATAATCTATGTGATTATATAATTGGGAGACAATTGATCATTTTTCATTATGGTTGAAGATGGGAGAAGGAATGGAAAGAAATTCGGCTCCAAGATGGAAACCCACATTGGAGCAATTGGAAATATTGGAGGAATTGTATAAGAAAGGCAGTCACAGTCCAAATACAGAGCAAATACATCGTATTGCTGATTGTCTAATGAGATATGGAGATATCAAAGCTAAGAATGTGTTTTACTGGTTTCAAAATCGGAAGGGGAGTGAGAGAATGGGCAAACGTAAGAGGCTGGTTGAAACAATGGCTTCAGTTACATCCACCTCCAAAAATGGTAAATTTTTGTCTCAACTTATGGAAAGTTGTTCAATTGTGTGGTTGAGTTTTGATATTGCTTTTGAAAATCTTTACATGTTTGGTTTTTTATATTGATTTTGTGGGTCACATTCAATTGTTGGGTTTCTCCTTTTGAAGATGGATAACTGTGTGATTCGATGTAAGTGAATCTAGATGCAAAATTTTTAGGGAAATTAATATCAAACGTAGATCAATGTCTGTATATGAAATGTGGAAGTATTTTTAAGGAAATTAAGATCAAATGCAGATTAATATCTTTATATGAAATGTGGAAAACTATTAATAACTATGGGTAAATTGCAAAGATTGGTATAAGTGTGGGAAATGCTTGAACATATGTATGCTGTGCTTAATCTCTTATTTCTCATACAAATAATTAGTACGTTAATTATTACATCAGCGTCCACACACACCAAAAATGGTAAATTTGTAAATCCAATGTCTAAGGGAAGCTGATCAAGAGTTTGGGTACGTTATGATATTATTTTTGGATTATTGTATATTTTTAAGATTGACATTTTGATGTTTAAGTCTTTGAGAAAATTTCATGATTAAGCGCATTTGAGATGGAGTAATACTAGGGTGGGTGATCTCTTGGGAAGGTCCAGTGCTTCACCTATGTGATAATCACATAGATGCAATGAGTGCTAAGTGTTCTATTCATTCTCATGAATGATGGGTTCCTTTCACCTATGTGATAATCACCTAGATGCAATGCGTGCTAAGTGTTATATTCATTCTCATGAGTGATGGGTTTCTGTCAACCACTACTCATGAAATATTAGTCAATGAGTTTGACTCAGAAACTACACCATTGAATTCTGATAGCAATATCACAATTTGACTTGCTCTAGAAAATATCTGGACTACTTATCAATTTTTGATTGTACTCAATGATTAGTTTTCCTCTTTTTGATGATAATTAATTTTGCATGATTGAAAATGCACACACACACACACACACACTCTCTCTCTCTCTCTCACACACACACACACACACACACACACACACACACACACACACCTTAGAAGCAATATTATTATATAGATTGTGGAAAATAAATAGGTCAATTGTGGGTAAGTAGTAGATAATGGTCTAAGAGTAGGAAAGGCTTAAACATCAATTTATTTTTTCTTATAATTATTACATTGACTACAATGTTTAGTTATTTATATTATATTTTAATATATAAACTAGCACTTGTATCAAAAGGAGGTGTAATAGTTATATCAACAATAAAATATGTGTTAAATAATATATTACAAGGTAGAAATCCAGAAATAGTAATAATAAATTATAGTATGCCATAGTAAACATAAATCAATTGTAATACTAACCCCAACTTTATCCTAGATTGGTTATCCCAATCCTAACCTAACCAAAATTGTACTTGAATCCTACAACTCACCCTTAACACTAATTGAACCCTAATACTAACTCTAACTATACACAAAACTTTATCCTAAAATTGAAACCTTAATTTTAATCAACCCTTAATCTCAACCTTAACCTAAACTTAATTTATAATCCTAAGTACAATTAAAAGATAGTACATAATATTTAATTTTTAACTCATTATTTAACATTTGTATTAAATTGAATTGTTAAAAATGTTAATCTACCTATAATCGATGACATGAGAAGTTCCCCATATAAAACATTAATTCAATAGGAGGTTCTCCATCTAAAATAGCCTATCAACTAATTATAAGCATAATATAAAGTTGTAGATTAAAACTTTCTCACCAATCTTCATTCACGAAACGTAAATGGTAAGAGTAAAAATCTTGAAAAGAAAAATACACCAGATAACATAAGTGTTAATTGGATTTCAATTGTTTCTTGCTGGTTTTATTCATATTTAGATAAAACAAATGATTGAATTACAGTCTACATTGTACTATAATTGAAATATTTATGACGCTTGATAATGGTAAGCAACTGTGTCGACAGATGATTTGTGTTCACAAATTTAGAATTAATTTATTCTTAAAAAAGTGCTGACTAGCCAATATAGAAACAATAATTTAAATCCTTTCCGTTGATTATAACTCTTTTATCCAGGTCAGAAATCTTCGGAAAGCCAATTTCAGGTTTCAAGTTATAAGAAAATATTATTTCAAACTGCTTTTTTTGATGATGAACACATTCAGAATGATTGAAATTTGAGAAACAAAAGTTTGAGCTCTCTACTTAATCTTGATAATCTATATTTCTTAAATAGTAGTTTCTAATATATTTGTCTCATATATTAATCTTTAAAACCATTGATATTAGAAGAGAATGTTATTATTCATTATTCAATTGAAAATTCATTTAACAGTGTTTTAATTTAGATATAAAATATTTTTATAGATTGAGGTTTTTTATTAAATTGTTTTTAAAAGATTCATATTTAGGATCATATTTTATGATTGTTTTTTATATTAAAAATCATAAAAAATGGGAGTACTATTTCTATTACAATCAGTTCAAAAGGTTAACAGTCGGAGAAAATCAGAAACATTGCACATTAACAACACAGTAGAAATATAAAAAATCATCCAGACTATAACAATTCTATACTAACTTATCTTCTAACATTCTTACTAGAAAAATAAACATAATTAAACATATTTTATGATTGTTCATTTTGATGAATGATCATAATATATAATCTAAAATATCAATATTTAAATAACAATTTAACAAAAAAAAATTTTCAAATTGATTTCTTGATTGAGTTATTCAATCTCTTTATTATGATGATATATTAATATCTTTTCTATATAAAAATTTACAAGTTACCTTGATTTGATGATATTATATATTCTTTATATGTTCTTACAACAATGTTGGACTTCTTGTGATAATATTTTCATTTATTTTTATTTTTCAACTAATCCTCTCTTATTTACATGGACTAAATGGTTTTTGCTTTGGGTTGGAGCAGCTCATTATGGAATCGGATGGTCATGGCCAAGGCCAAGGATGGAATTGGGATTAAATAAGGTAAATAACTCTTATTCTCATATGATCTCTCTTTCTCTACATATATTTTTAGACATATTATTATATAGTCATTCATAATTTTTAGTTTTAATTAGTGATTAAAATGTAATATTTATTCTATTATGATACAAAATTGATTTATATATAATTGAAATACATATTTCTTAATTTTTCATAATATGTAACTACTTTTTTGAATCATTTTGTGCAGCGGGAAACACAACCAAATAAGAAATGGAGTATTCCAAAGGAGAATGTAGAAAATGTTCAATTAGTATGGCCTGCAAACATAAATTCAAGAAGTGGAGAATGGTCAATGACTCGAATTGACATTAGGTTAGAAGCAGCCAGGCCAATAGAATATACACAATACGGCGAAGGTGAACATGTAAATGAAACTGTGCAAACCCTGCAATTATTCCCTCTTAAACCAACCAACATGAGATGTAAAAATGATTAATATTTTAAACATTTGATTCGGTTTCTCAAAGTTTACAGTTAACTATTTTGTCAGCCTACATAAAATTAATTTTGCAATGTTTTTACATTTAGAAAAAACAACTTCATAGTTAGCTAATGGTTTGAGTGACATTATGCTGGTTATAAATAGCTAGTGGATTATTTAGTCTATTAAAAATAATGTATAAGTTAATTAAATTTTGTTGTTCTTTCAAATTTTATTTTATAATTTGAGATGAATTATGGCAAGATTGACTTCTAGAAGTCAAACATTGGTAAGCTTATAATTATAGAATTGTCATATCAGATATTTTGGTAAACTCTATGATTGAAATGTATTTGAACTTTGATTCATGTTTCATGAGTTGGAGTATTACTGGGATGGATGACCTCTTCAGAAGGTTCAATTACTTCAGCTCTATGATCATCACCTAGATGTAATAAGAGCAATATGCACCATTCATTCACATGAAAGATAGATTCTTGCAAACCACTATTCATCAAACATTGGTCCATGAGTTTGACACAAACTATAATTTAATTCTAATAATAATTTTGCAACTTCTAAGTTCTACTAAATTAGATAGGGCATGACTCCTTTACTCTTTAGATTCTGTTATCTATGATTTAGCTTCTACACGATTAGGTGAGGCGATCTTTGAAGGAAACTGAATCAACAATTAGTGATCTGCTGATCACAAAATAAAGAAATATGCAAAAGCCCCAAATTGCCTTGAAGAAATGAGAGCAGAGGATCCATTATATAGAAAATCAAAAGGCATGTGACATTATGGTAATCAACCATATTCACCAATATTACAACATCAATATTAAAGAGCTACAACAATCAACAAAAAAAGTAAATACATTCAACCGTATATTTAATATGGGACTACAAAGTCAATAAGGACTGCAAAGTCAAGAAAGACAACCATAATGTCAAGAAAGGTTGTCCCAATGGGCATTTATGTTGTCATTCTCCCCCATAATGATCATTGGGAAGAACATGAAGTAGATCTCTGAGCTTTTGGAACCTTTCATGAGCTAGAGCATTTGTGAATATATTTGCTATTTGATCTTTTGTACTACAATACACAATTTTGTTCAACCCTTGTCGAACCAATTCCCTAATATAGTGATGTTGTAGCTCAATACGTTTGGTTCGACTATGAAATACTGGATTCTTTATCATTTGAATAGCACTCTTGTTGTCACATTAAAACAAGGTAGGTTCATTCTAAATTTGGTGTAAGTCTTGTAGTAGTCTTTTCAACCATACAGTTTGACAAGCTGCTGATGTTGCAACTTTGTATTCTACCTCTTCTGTAGAAAGTGACATTGTTGGTTGTTTCTTGGACTTCCAAGAGAATACTGTAGAACCAACACTAAAAGTGTAACTAGAAGTAGACTTCCTATCATTTGCAGAACCTCCCCAATCTAAATCTGTATAGCAGACCAATCTACTTTGCTCTGAATGCTGAAATTTAAGACCATAACTCAATGTCCCTTTAACATATTTGAGAATCCTTTTAGCTGCATTCCAATGTGTTTCCTTTGGATCTAACATGAAACTAGAGACCAAACTCACTATATATGTGACATCTACACGAGTAGTAGTTAAATAGATCAAACTTCCAATCAACAGTTTATATTGAGTGGGGTTCACTGAATCTGACACATCTAAAGTAGACAATTTAAGTCCAAATTCAATGTGTATTGCAATTAGTTTACAAATTTGCATCTGAAATTTTTGTACAGGATATCTGAAGCATATTTTTTCTGAGACATAAATATTTCATCTTTGTTTTTCCATACTTCTATATCAAGAAAGTAGTGCATTTGTCCCTAATCTGACATTTCAAACTCAGTAATCATGGCTATTCTAAACTCTGCAAATAAAGCTAAATTATTCTCTGTGCAGATAAGATCATCAACATAGAGAAAAAGGATAAAGATATCCTTAGCTGAGCTTCTGATATAAAGATTTGGATTAGATTGACTTCTTGAAAAACTATTTTGCAGTAGGTATAGGTCTATCCTTGAATACCATGCTCTTGGTTCTTGTTTGAGACCATACAAGGCCTTCTTTAATTTGCAAACATACACTTCCTCACCTCTATATCCATTCAAGAAAGCACTATTCACATCTATTTAATAAACTATCCAACTCTGCTGAGCTTCTAATGCCAAAAACAATTTTACAGTATCCATTCATGCTACAGGTGCAAATTTTTCAGTGTAGTCAATACCTTCCTGTTGAGTGCACCCTTTGGTAACCAATCTAGAATTATGCCTATCAATGCTTCCATAAGATTTATACTTTGTTTTGAACATCTATCTTGTACCAATAATTTCCTTACCAAGGAGGTAATTGAAAAAAATCCATGTATCATTCCTTTTAATTATTTCTATTTCAGTGTTCATTGCTTTAATCCACTCTTCTTTTTCTTGAGCTTGTTCAAATGTTTGACTCATTATTTTCAATGATTTGAGTCATCAATGCAAAACTCACTTTTTCTTGTGACCTTCTTGTCATTTTTTTAAAATTTAAATCCAACATAACAATTGATGGATGATTCTTTTCTATCCTTCTTTGTTATTTGTGATATTTTCTTGCTCCTGCACTAGATGATTCAGGTTCATCTTCTTCTTCCTCCTCTTCAATCTCATCAATTAATATCTCTTTTCCTTTTATTTCATTTTCTTTGGTATATTCTGCTAGTTCATTAAAAATACCACATCTCTACTTATCACAACTTTTTTTTCTGCTAGATCATACAACCTATATGCTTTATTTTCAGTTCCATAACCAATAAAAATGTATTTAAGGTCTTTATCATCTAACTTAGAATTTTTTTGTTTTGGGATATGTGCATAAGCAACACATCCAAATACCTTGAAGTGATCAACACTTGACTTTACCCTAGACCATGCTTGTTCAGGATTCATTCTGTTAATTGCTTTTGCAGGACTTCTATTTAGATGAAAGAAGAATGATAGAACAATGGGCAATGAAGGTGGTAAAACAACAGAGAAAATGTTGGCACGATGAGAACCTACAAAATATGCATTCCTCCCTTAGCCAGCTGGTGCTAAAGTACAATGGGAAGAATGAGATTAAGCCAGGAAAATTTTAGGAAGTTGGCTATAATCGTGCAATCAAGTTGTGGACAATGGATGGATAGGAGATACCTGACGCTGTAAATAGATCAAAATTAAAGTTATATCACAAGCAGAGGCAAGAAATAGACCCCACTCATCCATGCCAGACTCGCCAGCTAGCTGTAACTTTTAATTAAAAAATTATAAAAAAAAAAGAAGAAGAAGAAAAGTCCGTACAGTCTTGTACGTCCGTACGGTCGGGAAGAAAAGTAAATGTATAAAACCGTACGAAACTTGGTCGTATGGTTAATTATTCTCCAAGAAATAAAGTGCAGACCGTACGACGATCACAGGACCGTACAGGTCATACAGATTCAACATGAATAGTGACGAAAGGTTATAGCCAAAAAGGTCTTACGACATTCAGAGCAACAGATAGGTCATACGACAGGGAAACATAGGAATGCACACGCTATATACTTGTATGACATTCAGAGTCCAAACAACCATACAAGAGTAAAGAGACTGTAGGTGGACAGACCATACGACATAACATGAGCAGAAAAGGCCATCGTATGACCATACAAACACTTTTAAGGATCATAAGAAGATTGTACGATGTACGATGATTTCAATGCAGGGAAGCCAAAGGCCATATGATTGCTAGAGAGTTAGGGAGAAGCAAAAAAGTGTCCGTACGGTGCCATACGATAGGAGAAAGCTTTGGACTCATTGATTGCAACATCTGTACATTGCCATAGGTCATTTTTGAACAGCCAACATGTGAGAGAAGTATTGAGTTGGGAAGTCATAGGCAGAAGAGGTCGTACAATCCTCACAGTTATTGATGAAATCACACTCTAAAATTTTTTTATGACAAATAAAGAATAGTTCACAGTAAATAGCATATGGCACCAAAGGGAAGGACATAAGTAGGTAGCGAAGAAAACATAGTTATTGGCCATTTACACAGGCACCGTAAGTGGTTGGTAGAAAGAGTATGGCATCAAAAGAACATCACAAAAATGGTGTGCCCCATGGACTTCTGTGTGGGTTTGAAGGTGCTAATTTGGTCTTGGCGGCGGGGGCACTGCCCCAGGACCCTGCAGGGGTGCTGCCCCAAGACCCCCATTTTTATGGTTGAGGCACACTACAACCTTGAGTTTGGGGCAGCCGCGCAGTCAGGGTAAGCATTGGGTATGTTCTGCATGGTGAGAAATAAGTTTGAAGCTAAGTGTTGGAGGGGAAGCCATAAGCCACTGAGGGAGATGGATTTGGAGGTAGTGAACACACCAAGTTGAGAAAATGAGACCCAAAGATGCTGTAGGCATGGACTGTCTACGCGCCAATGGTGGTGAGAGAGGTAGAGTCACTCAGAGTATGTCTCAGCTAGACATGAGGCTGCTGTGGTGGATGCATAGAGAACTTGGGAGGAGAAGACCACTAGGTTGGAGACAATAGAGCAAGACTTGGCTCAACGTACCTAGTAGTTGGATGTGTAGAAGGAAGCATGGCTATTGAGGACAGATTGGCTATGGAGGCAGTATCATTTGAGCAGCAAATTTGCAACACTTGGTAGAAGCTGAGACTAAGCAGCATGTTTAGGTTCTTGTATGTAGTTGTCCATCATTCCCCGTCTCAAACATTCTGTTGTTGTCGTCTGGAGATGACATTTCTTTTTGTTTGGGGGGGGGGGGGATGATGTTGTCCGATAAATTGGTAGTTCAACAATTAGTCCATCAAAGGGAGTTACACAGATGTGACAGTTCGCCTCACATGGACCCTTGGACACTATATGTATGCATTTCTCTCTTCAGTAATTTGACATGTTGGAATACCTTTGTACTTGATGTTACAAACCAATAAAGATAATGTTGTTATACTTTCTCTGTTTAGTACTTTACTTTATATGAATCTGTTCAATTTAGTTTACCCCTAATTGAAAACAATGCATACTTCTTTTGGCCAATAAATTTTATCCAATTTTTTCTCTTTCAACATACTTCTTTCTGTTTCAATAATTCTCCTATTTTTCATTCAACAAATCCATTCTGTTGTGGATTGTAAGCAATAGTGAACTCTCTCATGATTCCATGATTTCTAAAAAATCAAGCAACCAATTTGACTTGTACTCATCTTCATTGTCTGACCTTATCAATTTGATATATTTACCACTTTGTTTTTCAACCAACCTTTTGAGCTCTACAAATTTTTGAAATACTTCTGATTTTATAATAAATTAATACACCTATGTTTTTCTTTAGTAATCATCAATGAAGGTTAGAAAAACTTGTATTTGTTCAAAGAGGGTGTTTCCATAGGACCACACAAATCTGTATGGATTATCCCAATATTTTATTTAGCTCTACTGGATTTTCCAAAAGGTAATTGTATCCTATGTTGTTTTCCAACAATACATTTTTCATACATCTCTTTTGTGTTTTCAATGAATGGTAGACCTTCAACCATTTTTAATATTTTCAGTAAAATCAAACCATTAAAACAGAGGTGACCATAGATCTTTTCTTCCAAATTTTACTTTTACTCATTTCACTAGACCTTAATGCTTGGTTCCCATGACTAAAATGAAGATGAAACATCCTATCCCCTGTCATTTGTGCTCTTGAAAAAACTACATTCCTTTTAAATTTATCTCTTATTAGACACTTATTCTTATCAAAAGTTACTTGATAATTTTTCTTTACCATTTGTCCAATGGAAAAATTCCTTTGGAGTTCAAGAACCACTAATGTTTCATTGATATGCTTCACTTCACCATATTCTGTTGTAACTACAATAGTACCTTACTTTGGCCTCCTTGATAATTATTATCTCCTAGTACTATTGTAATTTGATGCTTTTGATCCAAATTGATAAATATATGCTCATAAGATGTCATATGTGAATAACATCCAAAATTGATATACCAAGCTTTCACTTACACTTGTATTGAAGCAAGAAATGAACAAGTTTTGTTTACCTTCAATAGTGCTATGAGCACTTTTCTTTCCTGTTCACCTTGTTTACTCCAGCATTCTGAAGCATAATTCCCAAACTTGTTGCAATGAAAGCATTGGAAATTTATTTTACTATTATCTCCCCACTACTTATACCTTTTCCTCTTCCTGCTCCTCTGAAGTTGCTACTTCTTCCTCTAGAATAATTTCCTCTTCCTCTAGAATTGCTAGAATCACCTTTGTATTCATTCGTATTGTTATCATCATTTTTACTATGATTCTTGAAGAATGTGTTTCTTTTTCCTCTTATATTTTATTTAGAGGAAAATTATTTTTCTATAAGACTTCTTCATTGCTTTTCATTCTTTCTTTAGTAGTTAACAAAATTCTACTTAATTCATCAATTTTCATGCTTGAGAGATCCTTAGAAATCTCAATCATAGAGACCACACCTTAAAATTTTAGAATCAATATTCTCAAAATATTTTCAATGACACTCTTTCCATCTACATCTTCCCCTAGTGCATTCATTTGACTCACTAGAGCTTCTACCTTTGTCAGAAATTCATTAACAGATTCACTACTAGTCATTTTTACCTTTTCAAAGTTTTCCTCATTGTTTGCAATTTTGTAGTTTGTGCACCTTTATATGTATTACTTGATATTTTCCATGCTTTATTTGAATGAACAACACCACTTACCTTGGGAAAATAATATTGAGTGATTGCACTGTGAATCAAGAATAAAGCTTCATTATCTTTCTTTATATTTGCTTTGTATTCCTTTTTTTCTTGGTCAGTTAATACATTTACACCCGCTATCTCAACATAGCCATGTTGAACAATATCTCACAAATCCTTAGATTTAAGTAGGTTTTGCATTCTAGTACACCAATATGTTAAATTTTCTCCTTCAAAGACAAGAATAAACACATTAGACATTCCATTGTCTGCCATATTTGCCATAAAAATATGCACAATGATCCAAATGCTTAAAATAGAATTCAGGAGAGATCTCTGCAAATGAATACTCTCCTCATCCCTTCAATTGGGACACACACACAAAATGTTCTTTTTTTATATTTTTTTAAAAACTAAGTGTCGGTTACAACCGATAATGCACTTAATTATAATTTTTTTAACTTTACAAATCTGTGCCTCTTTAAGAATTGATCTTATAATCATTTATTGTTGAAGTCAAATTTCACAATTTTAAGTATATAAATATTTAAAAAGTGAAAGGAATTTACATAACATAAGTCAATTCTAAGCAAAATTTTAATAGATATGTGTCTCACATGCTCTTAAAGTAACTCATAACATTCACATACTTTAAGAGAAAAAAGTAGCACCCCCTTTGAGCTTTCACATGTACAACCAAATACCTCCTTTTCGCACCACGCACAACAAATTAAGGACTTTTTTCTATAATTTGTAAGAAAAAATCTGCAACTCTAATGGAAGAGAGAAAACCATAATCTTGATCTTCACACAAAAAACTCTTTATTCTTTTTTTCTCTTTTCTCTTTGCCCTTCTTCTTTAACATTAGATTGCTCCTGATGTCCAAACTCTTCAGGCTCTTCTCCAATCTTTAAATTTCTCTTTGATCTTTTCTAGATCAGCTACAATGAATGACAAATTTATCAAATTGATTTTGATATCAAATGAAGGCAACTGAATCAACAATTAGTGATCTTCTGAACACAAAGCAAAGAAATATGCAAAAGCCTCAAATTGCCTTGAAGAAATGAGAGGCAAGGCATCCATTATATAGAAAATCAAAATCCAGGTGACATTATGCTATTCAACCATATTCACCAATATTACAAAAACAATATTAAAGAGCTACACCAATCAACAAAAAAAGTAAATACATTCAACCATATATTTAATATGGGACCACAAAGTCAAGAAAGGCTTCCCCAGTGGGCATTTATGTTGTCATTCTTATGAGATCCCCTCGGATAATGAAATGAAAATAGAAATCTCAAAATGCAACAAACAAGTTATACTTCATATGTAGACATAAATCTTTGAAGTAAAGAAAACAAAACCGTTCTAACACATATCATTTAAAGATTAAATATAATTAATATTCTTGAAGACATATTCCTTCCAATTCTAAGAACTGATGTCAAACTATATATTACCGCAATATCTAATTATAGAAATTAATTTTTTAATACTTAAGTTGTGATCAATTGCATTCATGACCAATTCCTTATTCATGGGTGAAAAAGTTAATGGTCAGCAAAAATAAGTAAAAATCAAATTAAATTTTTGTTTGTGTAAAATTTTGATTGCTCTTGCTTCAAGTTCACGTTATAAAAATAAAAAAAAATCATCATGCAAGAATGAATTAATAAATGGTCCACAATTATTTAAAATATGGATCACTCTTAATGTATAATTCTTACAAACCATTTCAAATCCTTAAAAAAATTGTTTGAATAAATTTGGATGCAAAATAAATAGTTATGTTGGGTTTAAGTACTTTTCACATTATCATTTTCATTCCTTGAAATATTAAGAACCAAACTGAAAAATACCAACTCAACAAATTCAGACTCCAAGTGAATAAAAAATATGACATTCTAGTTAAGAATCAACATTTGTATATGTAAAGAGAATGCTGAGATTGAGGTAGAGGCTGATGACAATAATGTCAAGGAGACTGATACTAATCCTAATGATAGTAATGCTGAATACTGAGGGGATAATAGCTTTAGGGTTCTGGGAGAGGAAAATTTGGACTCCAACGATTCCCCCAGCTCAGGGAAGAAGAACAAGGAGGAGGATAGTGAGAGAATCCTTGATGGTAGTAAATCTCAACCTCTTCAAAGTGAAATCAGAAAGATGGATTCACGGGTTAGAAGGTCAATCATCATGACCCCCCTTGAAATTGCTAAAGAGAAATCCATCTACAGTTATAATTTGGATAAATGGGTGCAGAGTGATTTGGTTGAGCTTAAGAATAGATGTATCAAAATGGAAAATAAGAACTCTATCATCGAGGAAATAATTGAAAATATCAGGAAGGAGTATTCTCACAATGCTAATACCTGTGTGCTTGATTACGACTCTGATCTGGATGATAAAATTAAAAAAGTAGTTGAGATAGCCAAGATACCTATCTAGGAGAAGACAAGCAGGAATGAGGAAATGTTAAAACATTTGCTTAGCCTGGTTAATACAGGTATGAAGTCTACACTGGAGAACTTGAATACTCTGAGTAAAATGCTGGAAGGAAACAAAGATACAATTGACCTTACTGAACCTACCCAGCAGATGGCCATAACTAGGTCAAAGAAGCATAAGGTTGATGATCAGGACATTCAGAGGCTGAAAGATAATGTTAAGACTATGCAGACTCAGCTGGAGGAATCCGAGAGCTTCTTGAAGACTATGTCTTGACCTTGGTGCTGGTGGCTTTTTTTCTCTCTACTTTTCTTCTAGCGTTTTTTGATTTTTGTTGTGTAGGTGCTTATTGCTAAATTTGGGAGTTGTCCCTTTGTAGCCTGCTCCTCTCCTTGGGGCAGCTAGTTGTTCTTTTTCTCTTCATGCTTATCTCTCTTCTCTTTTGTAATAGGGTTTTGGGGCCCCTTCAAAACCTGTTTTTACCGTAGTAAAAAACATTTGCATATGTATAGTATGCGATTCAACATTTTCATTGATAAGATGAAAAATTCAATTTCAACATAAATTTGAGCTTTGTTAGGGTTTCTACTCTTCTCTCTATCTGTGGCTATTTTCGGTACCATTCATGGAGCCAAAAGTAGGGGACCCAATAGGGTATCCCAATCCCCACCCTTGATTACAGGGGAATATTCTCCCCTCTCAGGTTTTGGGGTCCACTTGTGTTAACCTAGATGTTACAGATTTGAATCCACAAAAAGATCCTATCAATTCTGATACCTCAGATGGATCTTTTCTCCAACTTGAGAAACCCTCTTCCTTCACAAATAATCTACTGGGTTTCATTTCAAATATAATTTTGTACTCTGATACTAGGAAAGTGTACATGGTTGCTAGCAAAGTTAGTGAATCTGCGATGCATTACCTTGATGAGATAGTGAATGAAAATTTGGTTGAGTTTTAGCTCTCCCTAGTGGGTAAGTTCCTATCTTTTATAACTTTTATAGACCAACTTAGAAAGTGGGTCTGAGGTAGGTCTTATTTTGTACAACCTTGAATTGATTTGGATTGTCATTAGAATCATCCTTGTCATCTCTGTTCTTTACATATCTTTTCCTTTGCCTTGGTGCAGGATTCTCGGTAGTACCCTTATGTTTTCTTGTCTGGT
The DNA here is from genome assembly GCA_018584345.1 of Thuja plicata. Lineage (NCBI taxonomy): Eukaryota > Viridiplantae > Streptophyta > Pinopsida > Cupressales > Cupressaceae > Thuja > Thuja plicata. The sequence continues at coordinate 417,416 of MU225778.1, read as the reverse complement.
ATGTCAAATTTGGTGAGGCTCTTGTGATCTTTGCAATACCTTTCTTCAAAGGTTGGGAATCCATAGTCACCGATTGTGATCTGATCTATGATGGAGACTCAATCTTTATAGTTTTTCCCCTTTTGGCCTTAGGTGCCTTATCTTGTTCTCTATCTGATTTAGTGGCATCAGTATCATGTTCCAGTTCATCATCTTTACCGACTGAGGTTTTCTTCTTAGTACCATCTAATATTTTATCTAACTCTTCATCTGTTATAGAAAATTTCCTCTTCAATGTTTTCACAATCTTGGTCTTTTTCCTGCCCAATTTTTGTACTTGTAGACCTATAGATATCCAGGTCTTGGATTCATCAAATGTGCCAAATCTCATGGCAGATTTTTCAACAGGCTCATTCAAAAAATTTTCAATAGCCTCAGATGCAGTTGCAATATCTAATTCATATTCTAATGGAGGTAGCCATGCTATCCTCAGTTGTACTACCTTGATTAGAGTTGTATCAGTATAAACTACAAAACATATATCATCTTTATACTTATCTACCAATTGTAGTGGAATTCTGGTCCTCTTTTCCATCCTAGCCTCAAACTTGGCAAAATAGTCATTCACGACTGGTTCAAAATTTGTTCCTAGGCTTGTAATCATATCATTGATTTGCATTGTAACTGGTCGTTGGACTTCCATTTAACTATACCGATGGATAGAAAGAAATTCTATAGGTAGAAAAATATGCATAGTAGTATAGGGACCCAAAATTACATGTATTTGACCATGCATTTCTGATAGTCTTCATGTTTTCTTCAAATTGCCTCTGCAACAGCTCGATAAGGTCAAATTGTGCTCCTTTCTTGATAATTTTGTAGGCTATGTCTACAGCTCCGCAAACAACACTGTTCATTATGCTAGATTAGAATATTTTGTAACCAATGACATAAGCATTGAACATCATTTCATGATCATCGATGCAATTGATCTTGAGACCTCTACCCTCCCATTCGGCTCCTGTTAAATTCTCTATTTCTATTCTCAGTAGATGCTTGAATGCCTTCGATTTATCACATATGGGATAACCTGTTACGATATGAATAACATCCTTGGTTATTTAATTGGGCTCATCCAACCATAGCTTTCCATCATGTACACAAATAAAAAAAATGTGAATCCACTCGGTCTTGAATACCTTCAGGAAATCTAGGGCATAGGTTAACCCTTTAACCTCCAAATGTTTGTGATCTTCCTTCAATTTCCCATCTGTGCATAGTGATTGCTAAGTGGAAATAAGTTTGAAAAGTCTTTGATTTCACCTATTTTGTAGTGAATGTAGGCACGCATGTCCTGGACTAATAAAATCCTAGGCGGGATAGATGAAAACATGCCTTTGTTGTCTGGTTGTGCTGCAACCTATGGATGGATCTTATAGTGCGGCTCTATGCAAGTGGAGTTCTTCACCAAAAGGATCTTTTTATCCTTCTCCATCTTGGATTTCATGGTTCGATATGTAGACACCATGATTCATGGTTTAGGGATTTCATGAATAATGTCTGAATAGCTTGAGAATAACAAAATGCATATTGAATAACCTCTTTGTGCTTGGAACGCTCTTAAATCTCTAAAGTATACTTCAAAAAAGCTTTGCTGCAACTTTTCTCTCTGTTCTCTGCTCTGCTCTGTGATCACAGTGTGAAAAAATGAGTTCAAATCAACCAAATTTATAGCAAATGACTTAGGGTGGTTCAATAAATTATTCTCACCAACTACTTGGTGAAAAAACATAATTCTTGGTTAACACTAACAATGCTTCAGCTCAGTGAGTATAACATATACTTAGTTACCATAGCAACTCAGTTGTCTCTTCACATTTTCATCGACTGACAGTTCCAACTTGGTACATATTAACCGACTTGACAAGATCAAAGTAATAAAAAGTAAAATACCATAGTGCATCTCAATTCATGCTAATTTGGCATATGTATAATGAATATAGGAACCGATGTAAGATTTAGCTTTGCAAAACATAGTTCATTTCCTGCTTATATTGCTCAGTTGGAGACGATGGAGCCACCTAACCCATTGGATGAGGTGTCATTGATTGTTGTGCTTGGTCCTACATTATCATTTGATTCTCTTCTCCACATTTGACTTCTGATCCTTACAAATTCATCAATTGTATTTCCATTTTCATAAGTATTTATTCGGTCTGCACAATCTCTGCTTAAGTAACCGACTTTGTGATAGTGAGAGCATGCCATACCAGATTTTGACCAATTTCTAGACTTGGTTTTCCATTATCTCATACAATTTTCTGCTATATGCCCATATTTTCCACATGTTATACAACTACTCCAAGTGTTATAATCCCATGCATAAGAATTTCCTTGTCTTCTCAGTTGATTTACCTTTTCTTGTCCTTTAGGATACCAGATATGATTTGTGTTCCTTCTGCATGCTTATGATGTATGACCATGCACATTGCAATTTTGACAATATTTATCCATGTATGGTTTCTTTTTTGGTTTGGTCAACTTGGATCTACAATCTTGTGCTTTATGTCCATGCTTATTACAGTTATAGAAAATACCATTAAATTTAGGAGGGTTTCTAGGAATACCTTTTGATTTTCTCCTGCAAACATTTGATGTGTGGCCAGGTTTTCCATAGTGATGGCAAGAGGGCTTCTTAGGTTTCGGATTTGAGTAGACATTCCTTTGTTGAACTTGATTTGATGATTCTCCTTGCTTGGTATATCCTAATCCGGTGTTATTGTTCAGTCTTCTTTGATGGTTCAGAGATTATTCCATTCTCTTAGTGCTTTCTTCAGATCTCTTAATCACTTCATTATGTTATTGTAAAATATTCACTTCATTTCTCAGTTTTTCATTTTCTTCTTTCAATACACCAATATCATCTACTCTTTTTGCAAGTTCATTATTCACTTGGTTTGCCTCATGATTCATAGCAACCACTTGATTGGTGATCTCAAAGTAATGTTCAGTAAGTCTCGATATCTCAGTTTCTTTCTCTTATAGTTTTTTAGTCATCTGTCTTCTGCCATCAACAACCATGTTCCTATCTTGTTCAACTTTATTTTCATCATTCAAGGCTTCAACCATTCTAACCATTTGTGTATCTTGACCGATCTGCAGTTCTTTCACTTGTTCAGTAAGTTGTTGATTGCTTTCAGATAGTTTTGATATGATTCCTTCAGATGCATTAGATATACTTATAGATTTAGATCCAGATGTATCAAATGGGTCATGAATCTCTTCTTCATGATAATCAATCTCATGATAGTGAAGTGCCATGTCCTTTCTCTTAATCAACATCTCCCTGAGTTTCTCTTTGTCTTCCTTGTATTTTTCAACATAGATCTGCAGCTGTAACTTTTGATTTTCAATAGTTTTGTCAAGTGTATACCTTTCCATTGTAAGATCTTTTCTATTCAGTGATTAAACCTTCAAAATAAGAGAACTAGATTTGATACCAATTGTTGGGATAATGGAAAGGGTGTGTATTGAGAGGGGAGGGGTGAATCAGTACTCTTAAAAACTTTTAATCAAATCTTTGTAACCACTATTCTGTATTAACTGACTGAGTAGATTGCTTACATCAAAAATATAGTATCACTGCTGAAATGTAAATGCATGTAAAATAAACAATACACATACATGAAATTAAGTACTCATGACACTAGTATTTTGGTATTGCAGAAAACCCTATTAGAAGGTAAAAAATGCGGTGGGGATGAGACCCACAAAACTTCACTACTGTAGCAATAAAGAAGTCTGTTAAATCTTACAAAGAGTGATCATTTATGATGATCTTACCCTATTAGGAGTAACAATGAGATCGATTAGATCTACATCGTGTGAGGATTTAGCAACACAATCTATATGTGCACTCGGTTAGGAGATTTATAATAAGATGGTTAAGTCTACTATGTTAAGAGATTTTGGAATCTATTACAATTGTTAGAGAGTAACAAAAGTTTTGATCTGAAACATATACAATCTTAATATTTTTGATACATATTCATTAAGTGCATACAAAATATATCACCTCCATGTGAATGATAATACCTTCTGCTCTGTACTATTTGGTAGCCTTGCCTTAGTTCTGAAAACTAATTTATGCAATGTAGTTCCTTGTCCTTAAAATCCCTTGTCTTATCTTTGATGTCTATAGTATGGTGGCTACTTGATCATTTCTTGATCCACATACATTAAAAAATGACATCTATACATTTATATATCAAATGATATGACCTAATTTGGGCTTAACAATTACATCCCTACCCTAAGATCAACGGTGTACATAATTTACCTTGATCATCTACACATAGGAGACATAAACAATTAATGTTGTATATCCATAATTAATGTCCTTCTGGATCGTGTAAATAGTTATCTAGGTTGGCTAAAAAGTTGTTACATAGAATAATGGGCCATATAAAATTTTTATGTGGCCTCTGTTCCACTCGGTTAATGTTGTCTCTCAATGCTTGGTGTAGACTATGTATCTCGGTTATACTATTGTTTGGTTATGCTGTGTAGCTCGGTGTTGTTTACTGGTTAGTATAGTCTGTCATCTTGGGTATCACTATACTCAGTTAACTCTGGGCATGATCAGTGCTCTCGGTTAACTCTATACTTTGGTGAATATATCAACTGTCCTGTTTTGACACTGTTACCGTCTATACATTATGTCTGCTTGATAAATAATGAAAAATTCAATGTGCAATTGGAGTAACAAATGGTTTATTTGAAGAAGGGTATATTTCTAGTTGGAACATATAACAAGATGAAGATGAGGAAATTTGGAGTGTGCAAAACTTTGAAAAGATTTAATTCAAGAAATGAATATGAAGTGGAGTTGCCAGAGGACATCGAAATATAACCTATATTAAATGTTGCATACTTGTATGAGTATCATGAATTATATTTATGTTCAAGGGATGAATCATATGTTGAGTAGAAATATCCAAAGAAGAAGATGGAGGGGATAGAAAATATTTTGGATAGAAGAATTGGTAGAAGTATAAGAGGCAAATTATACAAAGAATATAGATTGTAAACTGGAAAGATAGATCAATTGAGGATTGTTCAAGGATTTCTTAAGGTGAGGTTGACTATACTGGTTTTCCTTTAGCCCCCCAAAAGTGAGAGGATCACTTTTCAAATAACCTCGGATGTCTGATGCAGGAGCATCTTGGGTTCTTGACAATTTTGCATCAACCAAAATATTTTGTTTCTAGTTTTATAGTTTTTCTAGTTAATGAGTTTCTTTCAATGTTCCTAAAAATTGGATCAATTTATTTTGCACACCTCATGGAGTGTTCTAGGAATAATTTTTAGCTTCACCTAGGTTTGCACCTTGATTGGTTTCTTCGCATTTAAGATATCTCAAATTTCTGGTAGAACATCTCTGTTCTTCACGTTTCACGACCAGATTATGTTTTCTGATCTTACAAAGGATTTTCCTAATCAAATAAGCTTCATGGTGCATATATTAAGGATTTTACATGCCTATAAAACCTACTCGTGGGTTCTCTCATCATATTTTATTAATTTGTGAAAGATTCTTATGATTTAGGTCCTGACCTATAATGTAATACATTTTCCTATTCTTGGAGAATATAATATTTCTTAGGCCAACCTAATTCTTGCGAAGGCTTTATATAAACTCATGTAATTTATCCCTTAAGGAGGGGGAATTAACATAGCTTTGGTAGTTAGAACTATCAATGTGAACTTGTGATAGATAGAATAAAGAGATAATCTATAAAAGGTTCAAAAACAATCTTGTACGCCTGGAAGGTTCAAAAACTAATTCACCCCTCTTCCTAATCTCTAATTGTGTCCAAAATGACTACAACTTGAACAATCATAAACTTTCTACTACTTAGTTGAATACTTAAAAATTCTAGATAAACAAATTGGAGGCTCTGGTTGTGGCCAAGGATAAAGCCATAAATTTTTGTTCAAATGCTACCGATGAGGTGATCTAGACTACTAGGAAAGGGATGAGTGGGAGACTTGACAAGTAGAGAACCTAGTAGGGAGAGGTGATTCATTTAAAATCCAATGAAGTATAAAATAAGGAAAGGAAAAATATGGAGAGGAAAATAATTGACATCTAGGATAAGAAAAATAAAATGATGAAATATTGAAGACATTGTTTCTTTTAGTAAGGATGTGATAAAAAAATTGACACTCTCCATGCATGTTTTTGAAGATAAGATATAAAGGAAACATAATAAGAACAAGATCTCTATATTGGGTGATGTTTCTAGTCTAACTTTGGCTAGGTATTCTAAAAATAGAAAATTTCATATTTTCCTCGGATGCTACTCCCTCTAAGGAGATTTATACTAACAAGGAGGTTTCTTTTTGGAGCAACTAGATATTCTCAATGAGGAGAAGAACATGATGAAGGGCCTTATTCCCTATAGTGACATCAATTTTATCATCTTATAATTTTATTCTCATTTATGGCTCACTTTGGTTCTCCTCTTTCCATATCCCAAAAGTTGATTTATTCTACTAATTTTTTTTTTTGATTTTTTAAGTTCAACATCTTTCCTAGGATTGATTTTTCTGAAAACAGTGTTTGATTTTGGAAGCTCAACATATTTTATGGCTCATCACCATATTTTTAGTCCAAGAAGATTATACTAAGGTTCCTAGTGTACTATTTCATTTGGAATAGGGTTCTTAGAACCTTTTCACCCCTATACTATGATGTTATACACCATAGTATAGCCAAGAAGGGATCAATTTTGAACCCTTCAAAGGCTAGAAAATAGTGTGTGAGAAAACACTCCTAATGTCAAAATTATTTTAATTTATCAAAATATTTCTTTAGTTTGAGTATAAAATAAAGCCTCACTGCTTTAGTTATAACATCTCAGATCATTGAAACCACTTCTCTCACTAAGAAACTAAGCAAGCATTTCAGTCATTTTCAAGGTAATGAACAAGGTATAAACTATAAGGATTCAAGCATTAAAGATGAAATTTATTATCAGGTTCATATATTTCCTCCACGAGTGAAGACATGAATTAAATAACCCCCAACATCATAAAATTTGATTAAGACTTAAAGGAATGGAGAATTTAGAGAAAGGTATAACATTGCTAGTTCAAAATTTTACTTTATATTTAGGCTTTCCACTCTAGTTCCAAGTTCTCTTTTGTACATCAATGTTGTATGCGAGGTTATATCCTACCTATACTTTGACCTAGGAAAGCCCCTATATAACCCAAAACTATTTTCTCTCTTCTTATGTGTAAGAATTTAGACATGAGAGAGAATGATTATAGATGCATAAAGGGAAGACTAAGACAAAGATAATAAAAGTTTGAAATAGCATAAAACCCTAGAAACTATTATACATAGTCTGGCACCTTTTGATAAAATATTATGGATCAGATTAGAGTAACATATTTATTCAAAAAAATATTTAAATGATATTTAGATTAGACACCTTTAGAACTAGGTCACCAAACCATATAGTCCTATATTTTTAGTTCTATATTTCAGTGCTAAGTTCCTTCTTGATTCCCTTTTCTAGATCAGTAGTTAGAGTTTTCATATCTATTATGTAGATTATTGTACATGCTGGTTATTATTAAATTTACATCTTCAAACCTAGTTATTTATCTAACTTATCCAATCATATTAAATAAAAAATAAGGAATTTTAATATTTCATCCCATTGTGCCAAACTCTTTCCAATCCCAGCTCATTTAAAGTGGGACCAATTGAATTATTCTTTAATGAGTATTTATGTGAATGGGTTTTCAGAATGATTTAGAATAAATGAAAGGGGGGGGGGTGAATCAGTTATCCAAGTTCCAGATGTACCAATTCAACTTTCAAACACTTCAACCAATTTAGATCTACTCAGTAATCCACTCGGCCTCTATAGCATATAATCAATAATATAAACTTGCAGTTTAATGCTCTACTGTAATCAACATGGAAACCAAATATTAGAAAAACCACCAGTAACATGCTACCAATTTTTCACTCTTCTAAAGTGAGTTGTGTGAAATGCAAACCTAGTTAAAGGTTACAATACACACTATAAAATGTGACCTTGTTAAAGGATTTAATCACTCTGTTAGAAATGAGCCTTGTTATAGGTCTTAGACCATTCCATTAGAATGTCACCTTGATTAAAGGATTTAACAATATGACTATTAAATGAACCTTGTTTAAAAGGATTTTGCATATGATACAATGGTTAGAAAGTAATAGAAAATTGTGATCTAAAACATACAACTCACTTTACAAATACATATCCAATTATAGCTCAAATGCTAATTCATTGATTGTCCTTCATTGTCATCTCTATCACTCAGATTTGCTTAGAAATCCTTCAAGAAATCATCACTATGTAGTCATCTACTACTCTCTTTGGCCTTCTATTCCTTCTTCTTAGATTTTTCCAATCAACTAAATTAACCTCATACCACATACATAACCTGCAATTAGGTTAATCTTATACCTCTCTAATAAGGTATCTCGATCTATTGCCTCTTAATCATCATCGTAGATCTTAGGGTTTGGTCAGATCCAATGAATCCTTCCAACATTTTGTTTCCATCTATATTGTAGAGTGCATCCTAAAGCTCCTTCTTCAATTCATACATAAAAGGGTTAAACATATATTAAATGCTCATTTAATTCTCCACAATAATCATCCTTAGCTTAAATACACGTCACATATCCAAAGAAAATCAACTATGTCAACTATCGGTTGGGATCTCAAATCTCTCTCAAACTGTCAAAATACTGACACTTGGTCAATACTGTGTTCTGACGCTTGTTCATCACTAGATAACTCGATAATTCTCTAAAAATCAGCAAATAATGATTCTTGGTTGACACTAAATTTGGTATATACTGGCTCTCGTTCAACACTCACATCACTCGACACAAACTTAATTTTCTTAATCTTCTGCTCTGTTACTCAGTCAAGACTAATCTTGTAGTCATCCAAACTTCACTTAGACTTAAGATAAATAATATATGACCTTATCAAGGTGAAATCTCATCAAGTACCCATTGTAGTTTCACATAACTCAACCATTTCACTAGGTCTTCTTGTTATGTCTTATTTTCAAATCTTCTTCATCAATCAATTGATATGGCACTTTACAAGAGAGAAAATTTCTTACCAGTTAAGGTTTAACATCAATGACAATATAACAATCATTTCAATTGTAGTTTCAAACAATCTCCCTCTTTGGCATTGATGGAAAACACATGTAAACAAACAACATATACAAGGTTCCCAAACAATCCAAAAAGTATGTTCAGTAAACAGATTTTCATTAATGTCCTTAGCTTCATTCTAATTCTCTTCAATACAAATATTGTCTCCCTCTTGGATAGATTTCTTTCTATGCAATCTCTCTCTGAACATCTCCCTTATAGTATATCTCCCTCAATGTTTCCATGTCTTATTATCCCTCTTTGACAAAAATGCCAAACACATACATCTTCATCATGCAGGTATCTCTGTGTCAGGTTTCTAAATTCTATGCCCCCTCTGTCATCTTTCTTATGACTGATCAACATATTTTTCTTAACACTTCACAACTTTAGGAGACTCCTAAAGTGTGACTACCTTTTGCATCAATCTGTCAGATATTATAGGTAATATATTTGATGCAACCACTCCATTATGATCTCAGTTAGCCTTAGATTGGGGAATCACCCCTAACTTTCCTCTTAGATACTCATGAGCATCCTTAGGTAAAGCCTTAGTAAATATATCTTCCAAGTGTTCCTTTGTATTAACATTTTCAAGTCTTACTTCTTTGTCTTGTACCAACTCTCTCAAGTAATGATATTTGATAGAAATATGCTTGGTATTTGTATGCATCATAGGGTTCTTTGAAATATTAATAGTACTAGTGTTATAACAAAAAATAACAACTAGGTATATGATCTCTTCCTTCATACATTTCAGCAATTGCTTGATCCACACTATGTTTGAACAATTTACTGTTGCAGCGACATATTCAGCCTCTGTTGTAGATTGAGAAATACAGTTCTATTTCTTTCTTGTACAAGAGACTAATCTCTTTTTGAAAAATAATGCACCACAACTTGTGCTCTTCATGTCATCAACATTACCTGCCCAATCTGCATTGGTGTAAACTTTCATTTCAAGCTTCTCATTCTTCATGTAATATAATCCATAATCCTCTATTCCCTTCAAATATCTCAGAATCCTTTCCACTGCCATCAAGTGACTATCTTTAGGATTTACAGAAAATCTTGAAATAATCCCAAATGCTAATGCAATATCTGGTCTACTATGGACAACATTTTGTAGTTTTCCAAGAATTGATCTATACATGATTTGATTCACTTCAGCTATCTCATCAGTCTTTGATAGTTTTATTCTAGTAGCCATAGGAGTACTTACAAGTCTGGAGTCCTCCATGCCAAAAATTTTTAGTATCTCCTTGATATACTTAGATTGTTTAATGTAGATACCTTTCTTCATCTGATATACTTGCAAACCAACAAATAATTTGATCTCTCCAAACATAGACATCTCAAATTTAGTTTGCATCTCTTTTACAAATAATTGGCATAAAACATCTTTTCCTCCAAATATGATATCATCAACAAATATTTTAGCTAACAATATCCCTTTACCTTTCTCAAACTTTAAGTAAAGAATACTATTATCATTTGTCCTTGTAAATCCAATCTTGACTAAGTAATTGTGCAATCTCTCATACCATGCTCTAGGGGCTTGCTTCAATCCATACAATGCTTTATGCAGCTTTCAAACCATATTCTTCTTTCTTGAATCAAAAAATCCTTCAAATTCTTCTGTATACCTCTCCTTCTAGTATTCCATTCATAAATGCTGATTTGACATCCATTTGATATAGTTTGAATCCTTTGTAAGCTACATAAGCGAGTAGAGTTATAACTCCTTCCACTCTAGAAACTGGGGTAAACATCTCACCATAGTCAATGCCTTCTTCTTGTGCATAATCTTTGTATACTAGTTTGGCCTTATTTCTTATAAATTCTCCATGTTCATTCAACTTATTTCTAAATACCCACTTTGTTACAATAAAATTCTTGTCCTTTGGTCTAGGTACTATTGTCCAGGTTTTGTTCTTCTCAATTTGTTTAATTTGTTCATTCGTGGCCTGTATCCAATCTTCATTTCCTAAAGCATCCTTCACTGATTTTGGTTCAAATTTGCACAATAAACATGTCTGATTTTTCAATTTTCTTCTTGTCGTGATCTTTGAATCTTTATCTCCAATAATTTGATCAAGTTTATGATGTCTTCTTACATATTTTTCTAGGGTCAGCTCTGGTATTCTTTTCTCCTATTGTTCATCCTTAGATTCATCATCAAAGTTGATTTCAGGTTCATATAGTGTCTCTTCCTCTTCCTTGGTATTCTCCTCTTGATGTTCGACAATGTCTTTCTGTAACTTGAAATTTTCTTTATGTTTCTTAACAACATCATTCTTTTGTTTGACAACTTCTTTTTTTGGTTCAGGCTCACTGTTGAGCTCTCCTTCATTCATATAAATAAAAGATTTTTAATCTTCAGGTTATTGCTTGCATTCCAATTCAATCTTTTTTGCATATTCATCAATTCTAACATTTGCACTTTCCACAACTTTGTTAGTGTTATAATTCAAACACTTATACGCTTTTCTCTTAGTGGGATAACCTAGGAATATGCCTTCATCACTCTTAGGATCAAGTTTTCCATTTCTGTTTCCCTTCAATATATAACATTTTCTCCAAAAAACTTTAAAATATTTTATATTAGGTGCATAACCATACCATAACTCATAAGGTGTAATATCAGTACCTTTCTTGACTTGTACTCGGTTCAAGGTATAGACTTCTATACTTACAACTTCTCTCTAGTACTTTTGTGCAACATTCTTTTCTATCACCAGTGTTCTAGAACAATCCATTATTGATCTATTCCTTCTCTCGGCTATCCAATTTTGTGGGGGAGTCCTTGGAGAAGACATATGTCTTTTAATTTCTCTATCATTTCAGAATAAGTTGAACTCATTTGATATAAACTCTCCTCCTCTGTCAGATCTCAGACATCTCAAGCTCTTTGTGTCTCTTTTTCAACTTTTGCCAAATACCACTTAAACAACTGAAAAGCATCAAATTTTTCTTTGAGAAATATTACAACCATCATTCTAGAGTAACCATCAACAAATAGTATGAAATATTTATCACCTCGGTAGCTTTGTACACCAACAGGTCCACAAAGGTTAGTATGAACCAATTCTAGAACATTATCTAAAGTATAGGTTTTTCTCTTAAAACTAAAATTTTTCATTTTGCCCAACTGACATTGCTTACACATAACATTATCAGGTTTCTTCAATCTTGGTAATCCTCTTACTCTTTTCATCTTACTAATGTTTACCAAATTGTCAAAGCTCACATGACATAACCTCTTATTCCATAACCATATATCATCATATTGTGAAAACAAACATGTCTCATCAGATAAATCTAGATAGAACAAATTAACTCTTAACTGTTATCCACTTCCAATCAGTTCACTAGTAGCATCAAAGATTTTAGCCTTTCTATGATGAAACTCAACTCACTATCCATAAGTATTCAACTGAGCAACACTCAATCCATTATAGTTTAGTCCTTCAACCCATTAAGCATTGTCACATGTGATCTTATCAGTTAGTTTTATTGATCCTTTCCCTTTCACTAGACATGGTTTGTCATTACCAAGCTTAACACTACCACCTTTGCAATATTTTAAGGTTTTAAATTCAATTTTATCACCAATCATGTGATGTGAGAAAAATCTATCAATTATCCATCTATCACCTTTACTCATATATAAAATATGTGCAATTTTATCATCTTTATCAGAATCATCTTTCATAGCAACATAAACAGCTTCTATATCATTGTCATCAGATTTATCAGATTCACTATCAGTTTCTTCTTCAACAATATAGTAGGATTTCTTACCTTTGTCTTTATAGTCCTTATACTTTTTGAAATCTGTGTCATCCCTTTTTTCTTTATAATTTCTTTCTCTTCTCTCATCCTTTTCATTCTTGTCAGGACATCTTACAACAATATGATCAACTTTGTTACATGAAAAATAGATTGTGAGAAGTTTACCTTTGAATTTTCCTCTTCCTCTTGGCATTCTTCTAGCCATGAGTGCTTCAAGTTCATCAAGATCTTCATCAGAAGTGTCACTTTTTCTATTCACATGTCTTTCTTTTCCTTTCTTTGATTTATGAAGAGTCAATTGTTATTTGAATGTAGAATCAACATGGTGAGGAGTGAAATTATCAAAATTTGACATTTAGAAAGCAGTAAGTCTACCAAATAGACCTTCCAGTGTTAAGTTGTTACTAGGAGTACATCTCATTTCTTGTATAGAAGATACTCTAATAGCATATATAAGAAGTAAGGTTCTCAATACCTTGCTAATAATAGTATCATCACTAATAGTTCCATTTTCTCCTCTAATAGCATTTACAACCTCCTTAACTTAGCTACAATATTGAATGATAGTTTCACCATCTTGCATTCTCTTCTCATGAAACTTACCTCTCAAACTTTCAGATTTGTCTCTCCGTATATTTTTATCACCTCCATAGACAGTTTCTAGTATAAATTTATTTTGCAGTTTTGAAATCTTTTATGTCTTCAAATCTAGGATAGCTTACGGCTATTGCAATCTCCGACATTGCTTGGTTGTGCTCTTATTTTTCTTTCATCTGCTGAGCTGTCATAGCAGTAGGCACTATTATGAAATCATTTTACACATAGTATTTTGTAGCATCTCCAATTCTAGCTAGGTGTAACTTCATCAAACTTTTCCCTACAGGGAAATTATCCTTGTTCAGCCTTGGTACCTCATTTTTATACATCTAGATCTTTAGCTTCAAGTACCTTCAAACTTTTCTCGACAAGCACCACAAAGCTCTGATACCAATTGTTAGAATGATTTAGAATAACTAAGAGGGGGGGGGGGGGGGTGAANAAGCACCACAAAGCTCTGATACCAATTGTTAGAATGATTTAGAATAACTAAGAGGGGGGGGGGGGGGATGAATCAGTTATCCAAGGTCTAGATGTACCAATTCAACTTTCAAACACTTCAGCCAACTTAGATCCACTCATTATTCCACTTGGTCTCTATAGCATATAATCAATAATATAACTTGCAGTTTACTGTCCTACAATAATCAACTTGAAGAATATAAATTTCTTAACAGTACAACACATCCAATAACATTCACACAAGTATGACACCAGGATTCAACGTGGAAACCCAATATGGGAAAAACCACTAGTAACATGCTACCAATTTTCACTCTTTTGAAGTGAGCTCTATGAAAAGCCAAACTGATTAAAGATTACAATACACACTGTAAAATGTGACCTAGTTAATGGATTCAATCACACTGTTAAAAGTGATCCTTGTTAGAGGTCTTAGACCATTCCATTAGAGTGTCACCTTGATTAAAGGATTTAAAAATGTGACTGTTAGGTCAACATTGTTTAAAAGGATTTTGTAACTGATACAATGGTTAGAAAGTAACAAAAAATTGTGATCTAAAACATACAACTCACTTTACAAATATAGATCCAATTATAGCTCAAATCCTAATTCATCAACTGGCCTTCAATGTCATCTCTATCACTCAGATGTGCTCATAAATCCTTCAAGCAATCACCACTGTGCAGTCTTGTGCTGCTCTCTTTAGCCTTCTCTTCCTTCTGCTTAGATTTTTCCAATCAACTAAATTAAACTCATACCACACACACATAACCTGCAATTAGGTTAATTTTATACCTCTTTGATCAAATAGCTCTATCTATTTTTTCTTAATCATCACTGTAGATCTTAGGGTTTGGTCAGATCCAACGAATCCTTCCAACATTTCATTTCCATCTACATTGTACAGTGAATCCTAAAAATCCTTCTTGAATCCATACATAAAATGGTTAAACATATATTAAATGCTCATTTAATTCTCCACAACAATCATCTTTATCTTATATATGCTTCACATATCCAAAGAAAATCAACTATGTCAGCTGGGATCTCAAATCTCTCTCAAACTATCAAAATACTGACACTCGGTCAATACTATGTTCTTCCACTCAGTCATCACTAGATAACTCGGTAATTATTTGACACTCAGAAAATACTGATGCTCGGTCAACACTAAATTCTCTTAGCATATACTGGTGCTCAGTCAACACTCGCATCACTCGGCACAAACAAAAGTTTTCTGCTTTGTTACTCGGTCAAGACTAATCTTGTAGTCATCCAAACTTCACTTAGACTTACGATAAACAATATATTACCTTGTTAAGGTGCGATCTCATCAAGTACCCATTTTAGTTTCACATAACTCAACCATTTCACTAGGTCTTCTTGTTATCTCTCCTTTTTAAATCTTCTTCATCAATCAATTGATATGATACTTTACAAGATAGCAACTGTCATACTAGTTAAGGTTTGACATTAATGGAAATATAAAAATTGTTTCAATTGTAGTTTCCAACATGGGTGAATTCCCATCTTTCATGTTTAGATTAGTGATCCCTATTCCCCAAGTCTTTAGTCTCTTAGGAAGTCATTATTTGGTTTATGTGTATTTTTGGTCATTTTGTGGTTCCCATTTGATTTTTGTCTAGTCATAGTTGCTATGTAAAGGGCTAGGGACCTATCCTATTTTTCTTAATCAGAACAAAATATTATAAGGAAACTATTTCAAAGGAAAAATTGGATGCCTAAAAAATGAAATCCAATTGCTAACTCTAAACATATATGACATGGCATAAGTAAAAGTATAATAAAAATCACATGACATAAAATTGTATCCATATAAAATAATTGTATCATATTGTAAAGTAGGTAGATAGAAAGTAAATCCAGAGAAGAATAGCCTTAGAAAATCTAAAAGGCAGAAAATGATGGTTAAAAACTTAAAAATAGCTATAATAATAAATGTATTTTCCCCAAAAGAGTTTAATTACTCCTACAAAATATACTAAAATTAACTTTCTCACTCATTTGACATTCCTATAATGATTATTGTACTCCCACAAACTTACCTTTCTATAAAAAACCCTATCCAACTTGCTTAATTTTGAACTAAAAAATTACCACCATGGCCACCCCTATTCTCATAGTTCCTACAGAGACACACCAACAAAAATAAAAATATTTTCCTACAAGGGAAGGACCATTAATATGGAGGGTGCATTTTTTAGGATTCCTATATATCTAATATGTTAGTAATAACTGAGAGGAGGAGGGGGGGGGGGGGGGGGGGGGGGGGNGGGTGAATCAGTGGCCTCAAAAAAATTCCAATTAATCAACCCAAAAACTTAGTACCACAATATTAAGCCTCTAGTTATCTTCAGTCCTATAAGATGAATTCCTTCAAATACACTTATCTAATAACTACTTCTCAGAGTGCTCTGTTAAACCTTATTCTTAATGTTTACTGAATAACATTCTTTCAATTTATCGAATGACAGTAAATAGATTAGTGTATACCAACCAATCCAAATTAGTTATGTGTAATGCAAAACACTAAAGTAATAACTGATAAACACATTGCCACATGAATTTTTAATGTGGAAACCCTGTTAAGGGAAAAACCACTTGGGACGGGTAACCCAAAATTTTCACTCTTCTGAAGTGAGCTTGGTGAAGAGCCAACCCAGTTAAAGGTTACAAATAGACTGTTAGGTGTGACCTTGTTAGAGGATTTAAAAGATTAGTTTGTCACTTGATATCGGGCATCTCTATGCTACCTTCTGTGACCAAACCCTAGTTTTTCAAATGGTATCTAAAATCTCATGCTATCTTCATGATCAAAATTTTTGATACTCCTTGGAATGTATCTCAATATAGAAAGGATCTTTAAATCCTTCTCGGTTAAGAGAATTTCTGAATTAATGGTACAATATGATCTATTCACATATACAACTTATACTTACAGATTTTTAGATCTATTGTAAGATCATTAAATCATTTTGATCAATATATCTTTTCAATACCTTTTCTCCACTTTTGTTTCTTCTCGGTGATGTTATGCTCTGTTGCTCGTTGTCTGCAAAAATCTTTAGCTCTTTCCTTGGCTTGATTGATTAGGACTGTATGAAGTTGTTCTTCATCAGTTTCTCTCCAACATCCTCTTTTTCATTCACTCCCCTTAATTCACAATGAATTAAGTTGTCTCTTTATAGACATGATATCACCGTTTCTAGGTTCTTGATTTTATTGATCTTGGCGTGATCTGTAATCTTAGCTAATCCTGATTTAAAGCATAACTCATGTTTTATCTCATAAAAATATTGTTGCCAACTGGAAAAAATATATTTAAACCCTTTACTTATCTCTGGCTTTATCTTGGTGATGAATACAATGATAAGTACCAGTTAACTCTATATTTAGCTCTACCAACTAGATATTTTGTCCTTTCTAAACTCTAGTTAACTTTGGTGTTTTAGCTCTTTGATAGCTTCGGTCAACACTCCAGTTCTCCTTGAGCTTCTCTGTTGGGGTTGTCTGTCTATCCTTCGGGCTTCACTGCAAAGTTCTGCTCGTCGGTTAACATTGTAATTCTGACCGTTGGTAATGCTTGTGATTTTTCTCTTTGGTAATGCTTGTTAGTTTCTTCTCTCAGGCATCACTATGACTTAACTTCCATTTAAATATGTCCGTCGGGTCTCACTAGCCGTGGGTGTTTGAAGTCACTTAGTGAATTCTTGTCTTTTATGCATTACTTAAAGCATAATTTTTTTCTCTTTGATTCTCTGAAGTCTTTGACACTTTGATTATAACCGATTAGATTATATCAAGTTGACATCAATGAAAATACAATCCATTAACTGATTTAATGTCTTGCATTATCTTTCTGCATTTTGGTGATCAACTTAACATCTTCAAACATTCAATCTGTTACATGTCATCAATCTCTCCCTTTGGCATTGATGTCAGCGCACTACATTATCACACTATATTATTACTAATACAATATGAAATATAAAAATTTCATCAATCTTTCCTATTGTAACTATTACAAATATCTGGCTCTCGGTAAGCTCAAAATAGCTTAGATTTTCTTGCAAAGTGGATTTCTTCAATCTTCAATCCCTTCACTGGATAGATGTAGAAAATTTTGTCTCTATTCTAAAATGTGCTCTGTCTTGACTATTCCTCTTCTTTATAATCTCTTTTTCCTTTGACAACAATCTCTCCCTTTGTATGATCTCTCTCCCTTTGTTACTTCTCTCCCTTAGATGGATATTTCATATGTAATCAATCTCTCCCTTTGAATATTGATTAACTCTTCCTTTTGATTCTTAGGAACTTATCTTCATGGATACTGATATAATCTTTTCCTGATAAATGAGATCATCTCTCCCTTATGATTCCTGATATCTCTCCCTTATGATTATGAGATAATTTGATAATGAGATAATCTCTCCCTTTGACAAAAATTCCAAACAATTTTCTATATCATCTTCCATCCCTTTATATAATATATTCCTTGAATTTCCTTATCCATCAACAATACATTGTCTCTGGTGTTCGGAGCATATTTGTACCTTGCTATGTATAGATGTATCTATTGCTGTTCATCTTAGTGCTTGCATAAACATCAATGCTCTTCTTGATTGTGTGTAGGCTGATGTAGCCTCCTAGTCATCTTAATGATTGATAGACAATGGTTGTACCCCTAGTCTCTATCTCAAGTACTCAAATGTATCCTTCGGTAATGGCTTTGTGAATATATCAGCTAATTGTTCCTTTGATTGAATATATTCTAGTATCACCTCCTTTTCTTGCACTTGTCCTCTTAGATAGTGATTCTTGATAGCTATATGCTTATTCTTAGCATGCATGACTAGATTATTAGAAATGTTAATTGCACTGGTATTATCACAATATATAATCATTGGTTTAAGAATCTTCATATTCATACCTTCCAGCAATTGTTTGATCCATGAAATATTGGAGCAATTTGCACTAGTAGCCACATACTCTGCTTCTACAGTAGACTGAGAGATGCATCCTTACTTCTTGCTGATCCATGTGAAAAGTCTATCACCCATGAAGAATGCTCCTCCAGTTGTGATCTTTCAGTCATCAATATTTCCAGCCCAATCACAACTATATAGACTTGTAGCTCAAATTTTCCTTCTCTTTTATACCATAAGCCATAGTCCTTGGTTTTCTTCAGATATCTTAGAATTCTCTTGACAACAGTCATATGTGATTCTTTGGGATTAGCAAAGAATCTAGCAACTATTCTAACTGCATGTGCTATATCTGGTCTGGTGTGAACAACATACATTAGTTTTCTAATCATTGATTGATACAAGGTCTGGTTTACCTCATTTGATTTGTCTTCTTTTGTCATCTTACATCTGGTAGCCATAGGTGTTCCAGTTGGTTTAGAATCCTCCATCTTGAATATCTTCAAAACTTCCTTGATGTATTTGGACTGAGTGATATATATGCCTACATCTTCTTGAAGAATCTGTAGACCAATAAGGAATTTGATCTCCCCAAAAATGGACATTTCAAATTATTTTCTCATTTCATTAGCAAAGGATTTGCATAACATTTCATTCCCCCAAAAATGATATCACTAAAAAATATTTCAGCAATCAAAATATTACCATCAGTATCTTCTTTTAAGTACAAATTGCTATTTTCACTTGTTCTTACAAAATCAATGCTAATGAGATAGGAGCGAATGATTTCATACCAAGATCTAGGTGCTTGTTTCAATCCATACAAGGCTTTATGTAGTCTGCATACCATGTTCCTCTTGTGTGGATTAACAAACCCTTCTGGTTGTTCAATGTATACCTCTTCCTCTAGTATTCCATTTAGGAATGCAGATTTGACATCCATCTGGTATACCTTGAATCCTTTGAATGTATCATAAGCAAGTAATATTATTACTCCTTCTATTCTAGCAACGGGTGCAAAGGTTTCTCCATAATCAAAACCTTCTTCTTGTGCATACCCATTGCATACTAATCTTGCTTTGTTTCTTGTGACTTCTCCATTCTCATTCAACTTGTTTCTGAATATCCATTTGGTACCGATGACATTCTTGTCATTAGGTCTCAGTACTAGTGTCCATGTACTATTCTTCTTAGTATGTTCTATTTCTTTATTAATAGCACTTACCCATTCTTCATTTTCAAGTGCAGTGTTAACAGATTTAGGGTCAAAATCACAAAGTAAACATCTAGTGTTTAGTGACTTATTTCTTGTTCTCATTCCAGCCTTCTTATCTCCTATGATTTGATTTTGTTGATGATGTCTTCTAACATACTTCGCAAGTTTTGGTTCAGCTCTTTGTCCATAATTCTGATAATCTTCTTGACCTTTTTTCTGATCTCCATTGCTCAGAACATCATCTTGAGGATTTTCCTTATTTTCGGTAATTGCAGTCTGATTCTCGGGTGTAATGTTCTGTTGCTCGGGAGTGATACACTATTGCTTGGGTAGAGTGTCAGGTTCTTTAGTATAAACAAACCTATTGTAGTCCTCTAGTTCTCTTCTAATTTCCTTATCATTATTTTCTGTGCAAATTCATCTATCTTTACATTTTCACTTTCAATGATCTTGTTAGATGACTTGTTAAGACATTTATAAGCCTTTCTTTTGGTAGAATACCCTAGAAATATACCTTCATCACTTTTGGAGTCAAGATATCCATTTCTATCATCCTTCAAAATGTAACATTGAATACCAAAGATTCTAAAGTAACTTACATTGAGTGTGTAACCATACCAAAGCTCATAGGGTGTCTTCTTTGTGTCCTTCAATTATACTCTGTTCAATGTGTAGACAACAATACTGATAAATTTACTCCAGAAATTTTGAGTGATGCTTTTCTCAATCATCAATGTTCTTGCACAGTCAACAATTGATCTATTTCTCCTCTTAGCAATTCCATTTTGCTGTGGTGTTCTCGGTGCATAAACCTGTCTTTTAATTCCATGCTCATTACAAAAATAAGTGAATTCATCTGAAATAAATTCCCCTCCTCTATCTGACCTCAAGCATTTCAATTTATTTTCACTTTGTTTTTCTACCATAGCCTTATACCACTTAAACATCTTGAATGCTTCTGATTTATCTTTTAAGAACATAACTATCATCATTCTAGAATAATCATCAACAAAGAGAATGAAATAAATATCTCCATAGTAACTCTTTGTCCTCATGGGTCCACATAGATCAGTATGGAGTAATTCTAGAATTGTATTAGATGTATGGGTTTTACTCTTGAAACTAGAATTTGTCATCTTACCTTTTTGACCGTTCTTACACATGATATGCTTGGGCTTTGTCATGCTCGATAAGCCTCTGACATTCCTTTTATTGCTTATCTTTATCATGTTGTCAAAATTCATATGACACAATATTTTGTGCCACAACCATATGTCTTCATTTCTAGCCATTAAACAAGTGGTGTTAATGTGATCAAGATAGAAAAGGTTACCTTTTGTCTGCTCACCAGTTTTGATCAACCTTCCTAATTCATTGAAGATCTTTGCCTTCTTATTCTCAAATGCTACTCGGTGACTTGTATTGTTCAGCTGTGAAACACTTAATAGATTATAACTCAGTCCTTTTACCCAGTAAGCATTTTCAAATTTGATCAGGTTATTCAACATTATGGTTCATTTACCTTCAACTGGACAAGGTGTGTCATTACCCATTCTTACTGAACCACCATTATAGTATTCAAAAGTTTTAGAATTTTTCTTATCACCAATCATGTGGTGAGTGCAACCATTATTCATGATCCAGACATCATTCTTCCTAACTTTAGATATAAGTGCAGTTTCTACATACCTTTCTTCTTCTTCATTTGAATCATCCTTCATGGCTACAAATACCATCTTAATGTCTTCTTCAGATTCAGTTTCAGTATCATCAGCTCTGTTCTCATTTAGGTAACAATATTTATTTCCTTTGTTCTTGTAGTCTTTGATATCTCTTCTTTTAGACTGTTGGTTGCTTTGGTAATCTCTGTTATCACATCGGTTAAACTTCTTTTCATATGTTCTGTCATTACTTCTATCATGTTTTCTTCTATTTAGACATTTTGCAGCAAAGTGTCCAACCTCTTTACAATTAAAGCATACAAGTGGTAATTTGCCTTTGTATCTACCTTGGCCTCTCTGCAGTCTTCTTGCCATTAGTGCTTCAATCTCATCAAGTCCTTGATCCTCATTATCACTTTCACTATCATTTCTAATAACACGTCTATGACTTGACTTACTTATTTTCAAAGAAGATTTGAATGTAGATTCTATAGATGGTAAGACACTATTATCAAAGTTATTCTTCTCAAATGAAATCAGTCTACCAATCAAACTATCTAGAGTAACTGTATTGTTTGCAACTGCTCTCATTTCTTGAATAGTAGAAAATCTAATAGCATATACAAGCAGTAAGGTTCTTAAGATTTTACTTACCACTGTCTCCTCTTCAAGTACACCTCCAACTCCTCGGATAGCATTGACTACCTCTTTGATTTTGCAGCTATACTGAGTGATATTTGTTAGAGTATTATTTCCTTTTACTCTAGTTGCTTAAGCGTCTCTTAGGTGCATTATTAATTAATTCTTAATTAATAATGTGCAACCTAGTTTTTCCCTTTTAGGGTTTCGTTCACCTTTTTAAGGTTGAACTTTGTAATTGATGTTCATTAACTCAGTTGATATTTTTGCTCTCACATTTTGAGTAAACATCTGGGTTTCACTTTTTCCATTCTGCTGTTTCATTCTTGTGACAGGTTTATTGCATGCAGCTAGATCTTGGAGTTGAATATGATATTTCATCAGTTTCTACATGGTATCAGAGCCTTGCTGTTGTAGCTTGTTCAAGTTTGGCTGGAGCTGTGGATCAAGCCCTCTCTTTCTGGGGTTCTCTAGAGTTTTTTTTATCACTTTGGAGGAGGCTCGATCTTTTGGAGTAGATTGAGCAGAAACAGACTCTGCCATTGCGTTCAGAAGGCCCGGGAGAGTTGAAATCATATAAAACTTGACCTATTTGGCCTCCAGAGCATCTGGGAAAAATTTATGCCCTTCTACGGCCGTACGACACGAGTTTCGAGGTAGAAAATAAAAAAAAAAATTTAAAAAAAAAACATTTTTTAAATGTTTTTTTGCGTATAAATTACGCAGGCAGTACAATTTTAAACTGCGCCACCCGCGCGCAACCAAAGGGCCACTGCCGCCGGCAGAGGCACCAGCGCTCCACCGACGACCTTCCGCCATCGAGTCACCGCCCGCGCCCGGCCGCCGCCTGACCGCCGCCCGGCCGCCACCCGACCGCCGCCCGATCACCGCCGGCCCAGACAGTGACGTCAGCTGACGTCATCCGGACGTTAGCC
>MU225778.1:365788-376272 GCA_018584345.1 Thuja plicata | reverse complement strand
TATATATATATATATATATATATGTACACACACACACATAAAATCTAAACTAAAGTTATATTATATGTATTTTATGTAAACATAAAAAATAAAATTATTATATAAATATAATAATTATTAATTTTAAAAATAAAAATAAAAATTCAAACAATTAAAATCTTACTTTAAATTAGTTAAAATAAAATTATATATTATAAATAAAATTAAATAATCTATAATAATTATTTTATTTTTTTTAAAATTCAAACAATTAAAATCTTACTTTAAATTAGTTAAAATAAAATTATATATTATAAATATAATTGAATAATATATTATAATAACATTTAAAATAGTATAAATTTAAAATAAATATTCTTCTAAAATAATTATATTTTTAACCTAATTAAAATAGTATACCTCACATATTAAATATATTTTAAATTAAAATATCACAATTACATAATATTCCCTTAGACATTTCTCAAAACTCTCCTGAGATATTTTTGATAACACATTTGTTTATGCAAAAAAAGCTCCTAAAATAAAGCAATATGGAAGAGTAATAAAATTTAATTCCTAAAATTTAGTAAAACTCCTAAAAAAATTTCCTATATAAAATTCTCATTCCTTGAAACTTGGTCTATAAGATCTCAAATGTATTAGCCAATCATAATAAACTTAAATAACATGATTGAAGACTTTACAATAAGAAAAACAAATTTGAAAATAAAAGAATATCTACTTATAATTGGTTCACATAATTTTTTTAAATAACTAGTTAATAGAAACTCATTGCAATAGTACTATGCCTATGGTAAGTACTAATAAGTGTATTATGTTCTAATATTATGTTATTGTATAATCATGATTTATTTTAATTATTTGTGATCTAAATAAATGATTAAAAAAAATTGTACCATTAAATTTTGAAAGAAATGAGTTTCTTTGATTAAATAATTTTTTTATTAAAATAAGTGGGGGAAGGACCCCAATCTATATAGTTTTGATCAGAGAAGATCTAAAAGAGCCAAATAGACTCAGAAAAAATCCAACCAAAAATGTAACTAGAAGCTAAATATAGATATTACATAATTGAGGAAAATAAGAAACAACATAGCATTTAAAAACAATTACCAAGAGAAAAAATCCAACACAACATATTACTATACAAAAAGTAGCCATATAAATTGAAGCAGAAACGAATCTAGTAGATGGAGTCCTAGTCATCCATCATATATTCCAAGGCAACCTTTCATTATATATTATGGATGATCTCTTTACCCTTGTTTAGAGATCTATATTTGTTTTCTATTTATTGTATCATTTCAATATTCCACCCCATAGTCACCACACCCATCATAATAATTCTCATCAGCACATTCATACTTCTTGTTGGAATAATGGAATGGTGTGTATTGAGAGGGGAGGGGTGAATCGGTACCCTTAAAACTTTTATCAAATAACTTTAGTACTCATAGCTTGCATTACTGACCATTGTTGCTTTACTACCTCATGTATGTAATATCATAATATAAATGTAAGTGCATGTAAACAATCATAGAAACATTCATGAAACCTAGTTACACATGATACAAGAATTGGTAACATAGAAAACCCTTGTTAGAAGGTAAAAAATATGGTGGAGATGAAACCCACAAAGCTTCACTATCTACAGAATGGAAGGTGTCGATTAAGGCTACAAGTTGTGATCACTTCTGATGATCTTACATTGTTAGGAGTAACATGTTAGATTTGTTAACTCTACTCGGTTAAGAGTTTTTAAAAACACAATGTATGTGTGCACTCGGTTATGAGATTTACAATAAGACTATTAAGTCCACCTTCTTGAAGGATTTCTTCTATTTGCTACAATTGTTAGAGAGTAGACAAAAATACTTATGACCTGATAACTTGCAATCTTGAATTGGTGAATACAGATCCTTTAAGTTCACAAAATATATTTATCACTTGTTGTGATTGATAATACCTTTGTTCTACTTGGTAGCCTTGAATCTAGTTCTTCATAACTGAATTCTTCTTTTTGTGTCCTTCTTCATGAAACTCTCTATCTAATCAATAGATGTCTTCTTCGGCTACAATCATCACATTCTTGATTGATTATACATCTATATATACAAAGGTTTTGACCTAATTTGGTTTCACGCTTTACAAAAAAAACTCTACAATCAAAGGTTTACAACTTGACCTTGATCTCCTAGTTTGCATGTTTACAATCAGTTAGACTGATTAAAACTGTTAATTATGTTTTTCTTGATCCCCAAGAAACATTTTTCCAGCTAAGCATAAAGCTAATTTAAAACTAAAGTGCTTTAGCTGATGTGTATTTAAGATCCACTTTTCTCAGGAATAAAACTCTCTCTTGGTAGACTGGTGCTTAGGATACTCTGTAAACTATGCTCTCGGTTTACTCTTTGAACTGTCTATCAGTGATAGTGCTATCGATGTTTACTAATTTTGGTGATCACTGTGCTAAGACATTTTTGGTGACCTCTGCGCTTGGCTTTTTTGATGTCACTCGGTGATCATATAACCGATGGTCCAAAATATGTTTCCTTGTATACTAATGACAACTTATGATCCTTTAAGGATTATCAATCTCCCCCTTTGGCATTAGTATCAAAAACTAATATGTGCAAATTGATATGTTCAATATATACACCAAGTATTTACCTTGTCAATGACTTCCCCTATGTGCATTCCTCAATATAATGTATGTACATGTTTCCTCCTTTGTAAGGTATATACATTTTCCCCCTTTTTAATGTATACATATATTTTCCCCCTTTTTTGAAAATAATGACAAAGGTGTAGTACTACAACTTTTCAAATATGTGGGCACAAGATTTTTGAATGTTTTCTATCTAGTTCTCCCATTAGCTCCAAGGGTCATGTGTTCCAAAGGCATGTCATAAATACTCTCGGTAACTGACATCTCTGGGGTGGAAATTAATGTTTTTGCTAAAGTCATGTGTTTCAACAACAATGTGAGATTCATTAGTAACAGATCTTGGAGCTCGGTTATCTCATCTCTGATTTTTCTTTCAGCCTTTTGTATCTCAAGTCTGAACTATTTTGATTCTACAATTTTATCATAATGCAATTGGAATGCATTTTCCTTGGTTGTGAGACTTTGCGCACTAGCTTTAAGATCTTCATCTATTTTAGCTATCTTTTCACTATGCTTGGTAGTGAAATGCTCTAGTGTGCACAAATTTTGAACTAAGTTAACTACTTCTGATATTATTGGTTCTATTATAGTTACTAGCTCATAAATTTTTACCTTGGTTTTTGCCACTTCTTGGCTGATCATCTCTGTGAGATTGAAGTGACACTTCTCCTCTGCACATTCCTCAATTTTTCTTGTCAGCTCTACATTCTGTGATGTTATGGCCTCAGTAAGAACTGCTAGTTGATCAAGGATGGGCACATTTTGATCAATCTCTATGTCAGGAACTATCTGCAAAAGGATTTCCTTTGTAGTATCTAGGACTTGTGAATTTTTGTGCTCCTTCTTGAGCTTGTCATGTATTGCCTTTCTTTTGCATAGTTATCCATACTTGGTTAGTGACTTGAGATCCAGTTTCCTTGGATCACAATCAGGTATATCTATTATTTCATCAAGTATGACTGGTGATTTACTCTTCATCTTCTTATTTGGAATGGTGTTGGCTCTTTTGATTTTGGTATTTTCCTAGGAGGTGTGGTGCCTTTTGTGTGCTACTCGGCAAGAAATTGTTGGTCATTTGTAGATGTCTCTACATCAACCTTGTCTTTATCTATAGCCTTGTTTACCTCTTTGGTTTTCTTGGCAGTGGCATCACTCGGTTTATCCTCTCCACTTGTATATTTCTTCTCCTCATTTGTATCTCTTATCTCCCCATGTTCAAACCTTTTTTCTTAGGTATGTTTGCATCAAACTCAGATGTTTTCTCCTTTGCTTCAGTGATTATATTGATAACTTGTATCAATAAAGGCATAAGACCTGGTAAAATTTTCTATGCAACATCCATTGTCTCCTTTTCCTTTGTTTTCTCAGTGGCAACATTTACATCTTCATCATTCTTGGGATCATCATCAGAATCAATATTAGTTATATCTTTTATAAAGATGTGTGGTATATCCCCTAATGATTGTAATATCTGAGGTACATTATCCATGGCCTTACTTGTCTCTATTGTCAAATCAATTGGAGTGACATCCTCAGTATCATTGATGAAAATGTGATCAGGGATTGGTGTGGCCTCCTTCTCCTCAATGTGAGGTTTCTCGGTTAGTGCTAGTACTTGCTCAAGTGGATTGAAGATTTCATTCGAAATCTCATTGATTTATTTGTCAATGTCTTCTAATATGCCTTGTAGTACTTTGTATTCTCTCATCTTTGTAGAAAATTTCTTTGCATGCTCCTTCATTGTTGAATCAATTTCTTCAACTGTTGACTTGGGTGGCATGAATGTAACTAAGGATCTTTCCCTCATTTGTTTCTATGTGTGCAATGCATATGTTCATCTTGCTGATATTTTTTAATTGAGATCTTGTAGAATATTCTTGTTGAATTGTATAGGTACATACTTGTATGAAACCATTGCTTTAATTATGACCTCTTCTATCTTATTCTGATTCTTGGGAGACAAGGTTATCCATTGTCTAATCTTGTGATGTGATAAGCTATCTGTGTTGATTATTGACTTTGTAACTTCATCAATTGTCTTAGGTATCTTGTCCTTTTCTGATTTGATCCTTTTTTCTCTTTCATCCCTAGAAGTATCATCCTTGTCTTCTTTTCCTCTTATATATCTCCTTCTTTGCCTTAGTTCTGATTGCCCGGTTTGAGGCTTTCTTTTCTGATAAGTCCTCACAGTACCTTTCTTTATTGGTGGCGAGTCTGCCTCTTTTGTAGTCTTACTCCTAGTTCTTGATGCAACCGTCACTTCAGTAGTTCTTGTTTTCTTGGATAGTGGTGCATCTAATTTAGTAGAATTGGAATCACTTATCTCTTTACCTTCACCGATGGGTGACTATCCCTCGGTGACATCTTGTTCCAACTCTTCATCATTTACCAAAAGTTTCTTTTGAAGAGTATTTATTATTTTTGTCTTCTTTTGGTCTATCTTCTTCACTACCAAGCCAGTCTTGATTCTAGACTTGGCTTCCTCATATGTGCCAAATTTGCTCAATGATTTTTCCACTGGTTCATTCAGTAAGGCTTCAATAGACTTTTTAGCCTGATCAATGTTGATCTCATATTCCAATGGTGGAAACCATGCTATTCTTGGTACAATTGGTTTGATAAGTGTTGTATCGGTGTCCACTATGAAATATATGTCATCTTTTTATTGTTCAACCAGTTGTACAGGGATTCTTATTCTCTTATGCATTCTATCCTTGAAAGTGGTGAAGTATGCATCCATTATAGATGTGAAGTTATCACCTAGTGACTTAATAAATTCACTAATCTATGCAGTTATTGGTCGGGTTGTGTCCCAAGTGACATTACCGATAGAAGGGAAGAAATTCTAAAAATAGAAGAATATGCACGTAAGGAGTGAACCAAACTTACATGAATTAGATCTGGATGATCTAATTGTCCTCATGTTTTCTTCTAGTTGCTTTAGTAGAAACTCAGATATGTCCAGTTGAATTCCCTTCTTCACAATCTTATAAGCAGTTTCAACTGCTCCACATGCTATGTTGTTCATTCTGCTAGCTTGGAATATCTTGTACCCAATCACACATGCACCGAATTTCATCTCAAGGTCGGTGATTGTATTGAGTTTCAACCCTCTGATGTCCCATTCAGCTTTAGTTAGTTTTTTGATCTCAGTGCGTGGAGGGTGTTTTAGAGATTTAGCTGTTTCGATTATTGGATAACCATTTATATCATGAATTACATCCTTTGTGATCGGTTTTGGTTCATCCAACCACATTTTTCTATCATTTACCTAGCTAAGTACAATGCATATCCATTCGGTCTTGAACTCTCTCAGGAATCGTAGGGCATTGGTTAACCCTTTCACCTCAATGTGCTTTTGTTTTTCTTTCAGGTTTCCATCCTTGCATAGCTTCTGGTAAGCTTCTTCAATCTCAAGATCTCTGATCTTTGCAACCTTGTAGTGGATTTATGCATGGATATCTTCAACCAGAAAAACCCTAGAAGGGATACTTGAGAATGCTCCCTTGTCATCGGGTTGAGTAGAAACCTCAGGGAAAAACTTATAGTTAGGCTCCTTACAAGTTGTGTTCTTAATCAGGTTGATCTTCTTGTCCTTTGTGCTCTTGATCTTTGAGACTCATGAGGTAGTTGCCATTGTTAATAAATTAGGGATTTTTTGCAAATGAATTGTGTGATTGGTAATTCTTGGTACTTACTGGTTGATAGTGGTGACTGCTCAAAATTTGTTGGAGTAGCCTTTGAATCTACTGTGAATTGCTCTGTAAACTTGTCGCTCTTAGTTGCTCTTCTTTGCTTTGCTATTTTCAATTTATTGCTTGGTGAATGAATGAGCTCTTTGTTTCCCTATTTATAGAAAATAACCTAAGTGGTGCATTGAATGCTTCAGCTACCACTCGATTGATGAAACAAAGACGCTCAGGTATCATACAAAATTCTTCATCCTCGATGAGTATACAATGCTCGGGGTAAGTGAAAACTTAGTTGTACTTTACACATGTTCATCGACGATGCTTGGTATGTAGCGAAGACTTGATTGCCTTTCACATGTTTACCGATGATGCTTGGTTTATATTGACAACTTGGTTGTTTATCATATGTACACTGATGATGCTTGGTTTGTATTGACCAACGAGACTGGATTCACAAAATCATAACAAGTAATACCATAGTGCATCTCCATTCATGCTAATTTTTCATATTATCAATGAATATTGGAACTGATGTAAAATATAACTTCATAGAGTGTAGCTCCATACTTACTTTTTTTGCTTAGGCGGGGGTGGTGAAATCACCAGATCCATTGGATGAGGTGTCACCTACTATGGTGCTTGGTCCAACATCATCTTTGATTGAAGCTTTCCTCCACATTTGATTTCTCATTCTCCTAATATCTTCAATAGTGTTTCCATTTGAAAAAGTGCTTGACTCTTCCACTCAGTCTCTATAGTCCTTGCTTAGGTGACTGACCTTATGATAGTGTAAGCATGCCATTCCAGAGTTAGTCCAATTCCTCAATATTTGTATCTATTTCCTCGTGCAATTTGAAGCTATATGTCCATATCTCCCACAAGCTGTGAAATTTACCCATGTTTTTTAATACCAAACATATGATTTACCGACTCTTCTCAGTTTATAAACATTTTCTTGTTCTTTTGGTCTCCATACTTGCTTTTTATTTTTCCCGCATTCATGAGATGTGTGGCCATGAATTTTGCAAGTAGGACAATATTTTTCCATGTAGGATTCCTTCTTTGGTTTGTTCACCTTAGATTTGCATTCATGTGCTTTTTTTCCATGCTTTTATAGTTATAACAATTACCTATGAATGTAGAAGTAGATTTAGGAATACCTTTAGCTTTTCTCCTCCAAATATTTGATGTGTGGCCTAGTTTTCCACAGTGATTGCATGAATTTTTCTTTGCTCTTGTATTTGTGTAGACATCCCTTTGATTAGACCAGTTTTATGATTCTCCATGCTTGGTATACCCTAAGCTGGTATTGTTGTTGAGTCTTCTCTATCCATTCATAAATTCATCCCTTCTTTTTGTGCTGTCTTCATCTTTCTTGATCATATCATTATGCTGTTTCTGAATCCTCACTTCATGCTTTAGTTTCTCATTTTCTTCTCTTAGTTCACCAATAGCTTCCAATTTCCCTTTAAGTTCCATGTTCACACAGTTGGCCTCATGACTCATAAGAAATATTTGATTGATTATTTCATGGTGATGTTCAATTAGTCCCTGTATCTCAGATTCTTTTTCTTGCAACTTCTCAGTGATCTTCTTTCTGTCATCAATAACTAATGTTCTTTCTTATTCAGCTTGTCTTGCATTATTAATAACATCAATAATTCTTACCATTGTGTCTCTTAACCAATTTGAAGTACCTTCACTTGTTTAGTCAGATGTTGATTGATTTTATTCAGACTTGTAATGCTTCCTTCAGATGTGTCAGATGTATTACCAGATGCAGATCCTGATGAATCAAATAAATCAAGTATCTCTTTTTCATGATAGTCAGTTTCATTGTAGCCATATGCCATGACTTTTCTTTTAGCCAATAATTATTTTATATTGTTTCCCGCTTCTTTGTATTTCTCAAAGAAAATCTATATCTCCAACTTATGATTCTCAATATTCTTATCAAGCTTATACCCTTCTATTGTATGATCTTTTCTCTCAAGTGATTAAACTTTTCCAAATAAGAGATCTAGCTCTGATACCAATTGTTGGAATAATGGAATGGTGTGTACTGAGAGGGGAGGGGTGAATCATTACCCTTAAATTTTTTTATCAAATAACTTTAGTACTCATATCTTGCATTACCAACCATTGTTGCTTTACTACCTCATACATGTAATATCATAACATAAATGTAAGTGCATGTAAAAATCATAGAAACATTCATAAAAATTAGTTACACATTACAAAAGAATTGGTAACACAAAAAACCCCTGTTAGAAGGTAAAAACTATAGTGGGGATGAAACCCACAAAGCTTCACTATCTGCAAAATGGAAGGTGTCGGTTAAGGCTACAAGTTGTGATCACTTCTGATGATCTTACCCTATTAGGAGTAACATGTTAGACTTTTTAAGTCTACTAGGTTAAGATATTTTAACAACACAATGTATGTGTGCACTCGGTTAAGAGATTTACAAAAAGACTGTTAAGTCCACCTTCTTGAAGGATTTCTTCTATTTTCTACAATTGTTAGAGAGTATACAAAAATACTTATGACCTGATAACTTGCAATCTTGAATTTCTTAATATAGATCCTTTAAGTTCACAAAATATATGTATCAGTTGTTGTGATTGATAATACCTCTATTATGCTTGGTAGCCTCGAATCTAGTTCTTCATAATTGAATTCTTCCTTTTGTGTCCTTATGCAAGAAACTCTTTGTCTGATCAATAGATGTCTTCTTCGGCTAAAATCGTCATGTTCTTGATTGATTATACATCTATATATACAAAGTTTTTAACATAATTAGGTTTCACGCTTTACAAAAAAAACTCTATGATCAAAGGTTTACAACTTGACCTTGATCTCCTAGTTTGCATGTTTACAATCAGTTAGACTGATTAAAAACATTACTTATGATTTTCTTGTTACTTATGCTTTTCTTGATTCTCAAGAAATGGTTTTCCAGCTAAGCATAAAGCTAATTTAAAACTAAAGTGCTTTAGCTGACTTGTATCTTAGATCTACTTTTCTCAGGAATACAATTGTCTCTCGATAGACTAGTGCTTGGGTTACTCTGTAAACTGTGCTCTTGGTTTACTCTTTGAACTATCAGTCAGTGATAGTACTATTAGTTGGTGATCACTGTGCTAAGACATTTTTGGTGACCTCTGCACTTGCTTGTTTCGGTGTCACTTAGTGATCATGTAACCGATGGTCCAAAATCTATTTTCTTGTATACTAATGATAACTTATGATCCTTTAAGGATTATAAAATTCTAACAATATTAACTAGCCCAGAGGTTTTAAGAGTGACTGATGAACTATAACTGATTAAATGTTTGAAGATGATAAGTTGATGAACAAGTTGCAGAAAGTAATGCAAGACATTAAATCAGTCAACGTACTATATTTTCATAGATTTCAACTTAATATGTTATGATTTCTCATACACATATTGTCACAACACTTGAAGATCTAAAGAGACTATGTTTTTATTGTCGGTAAAGGTATACACCAAGTGACAGGGTGACCCAAGAACAATGAACCCTGAGCAGTTCAGAGTGCTGCCTGATTGACAGTCAACATCGAGGAACAATTTTACTCGAGATCAGTAGTATCTGAGCAAGTGTTATCGAGCAAACTATGAGTTGATGACCAAAATCAACTGGATTTAGAAAATGAAAAAACTACTTATCTGGCAGAGCTATATTTAGAGTTAACTAATTGATTTCTTTATTTTCATCAACCAGTTAAACTCAAGATAAGAAGAAGATTTAAAGATAGTTTTATTCATAGTTGTCAAGGAGAAATCTACAGAATAAAAATAAAGAAAAACTTTAAATATTAAAGCAATGCATGGGAGGATTTGCACATCAAGAAGCAATCTACGTCAAGAACAAGGAAGACAAGGTGATTGAATAGTGAAATCATGTCTATATAAAGAGACAAGGAAGTCATTATGAAAAAAGGAGTTCTGAATATAATTCTGGTGAAGACAAAAGTCTTCATACAGATTTGATCATATAGGCTGAGGAACAGAGCCAAAGAAATTCTGCAGACACCGAGCAATAGAAGCAAGGGCATGTTAGTAATAATTGAGAGGGGGGGGGGGGTGAATCAGTGGC
>MU225778.1:220248-278508 GCA_018584345.1 Thuja plicata | reverse complement strand
AACATTAATGTGTTCTCATGTGACAATAAACTTAAATATTCGAATCTAAAGATAGTAACATTCTGAAAGAATAAAAACCTATGCAAAGAATATATATACCTTTTGAACCTACTTTCTTGGGGAGAGAGCGCCAATTCCCATGGCCATTCCTGTGAATAAACTCAAAAAGAACTCAATCCTCTTCAACTGTCCAGGGGCCCTTCTTCACTCCCATTTTATCACAACAGGGGGCTCGACCCATTTTTCTTTCATGCCCTTCAAGGCCAATGGCTTCTCACATCCCTGTTTCTAACCTACAAAATTCTGAAGTATTCCTGCCCGCGCTAAAAAGGAAATTAAATGCATTTTCTTTTCTTTTAATTTTTTTTTTAAAACTCTTAATCCCGTTTTGGTCAAAATTTTGACCAACATGGGATTAAAAAAAAAAAAAAAAAAAGCTTTCCTTTGTAATGCGACCAAGCTAAACATTGGCCGAATTTTTTGGTCGAAATTTGAGCTGAAATGTACTAGTGAGCTTACTTCCTTGTAGCCCTTGTTAGTGTATTTTTCTCAGCTCTTTCAAAACTTTTCCAAAGAACTTGGAAATCTAAGACCATATCCAGATACCCTTTTCCATTTTATAAAGGATTTATTTGGTTTTAGCTTCATAAGTCCTCCACACATAGGCTTCCTACAAACTAGGTTCAATAGGGCTAATAGGCCTAATATCTAGGACAGTCTGCAACCCTATGCAAAACTTATTTAAGACTTGGTCTCCATCATTGATATGAACTTTACCAACTCAGTATGTTAAGGTATCACTAAACCCTAACTGGAAATGTACTTAGACCGTATAGTACTTTACTACCCTATATGTGAATGCTCATTGTTTCACCTCCAAACCACTAACCAGACAATGCATGCTCACTTAGGGCTTGGATCTAAAAATAGAAAATCAACTTTCTCTAACTCCTAACTCTACACATATGTACACTACTGACTCCCCTAACATATACATCTACCCTTAGGTGTTTCTCATGGTTAGAGTTCATGGGGGAGCCATGACTTGACTGACTGGTTAGGACAGGACCAGTGAGTCCCCTAAAGACAAAAAAATTTGAACTAGACCTTAAACTACCTAAGAACAACTAACTCCCTAAATGAAAAATGTTAAAAACTATCTTAAGAACACCAAACAATCATCAGCTCGAAGCTTTCAATCCATACAATGACACAGCTTTAATGAAATGCTCGGGATTATCTGAAAACTAGAATTGTAGAGCTCTATTCCAACTTCACACTTGTTACGATGACTGAATAACCAAAAGGTTTGAGTCTTTTTCTCCATTAGATTCCTTCTTCCTTCATTCTAGGCCTTGTTGGTTGATTCCCCACTCCTAGATTCAAGGAGAATCCAAGGTAACCATGTTGCATGCAACTTTTGCAATAATTGCAAATGTTGTCATCACAACAATTTAGCAATTTTTGGCATCTTTTCCATTATGCCTTATCCCTTCATTTTAGGACCGCTAACCTCTCCATTTTGAGGATCCATGATCATTTAAGGCCCCAAAGCATCTCTATGTCCACATTTAATATTTTAGGACACATTCATGACTCCAATCCTACATTTAGCAACTAAGCCTAATAAAATGAAAAACTACAAACAATGGCTATTGTTGTGACATTAGTCCTAATGACTAACTCACTTAGCCCACATTGCAATGAACTAATAAGGTCTAAACACAAACTAACCTATCTTGACTTGGACAATGTCAAGTACAAGCCAAAATGAAAACAACTTGGAGGTTAGCCTAGGTGTGCTCTTGCAGCATATTGTAATTTGATTCATAATTCATATTAGTGGTATCAGAGTGGGAATTCTCCTTTATTCCAATTTACAAAAGGTCCACCTACCAAATATTAGGATTGGATACACATGATTTTTCAAAATATTCACCTTGAGACACACATGATCGAAGATGTTAGATGATGCTACAAAGCAGTTGGTGGAAGATGCTTTAAATAAGAAATGAGAGGAGATGATGAGTCAATTTTCACGCCTTCTACATAATCAACAACCCTCTAGATCAGGAACTTCATTCCATGGAAATACCCCTTTAAAAGTGCAAGTAAATTTTGACATCCTAAATTTTGAAGGAAAATTCGATGCTAAAGTTGTTGATAACTAGTTATCAAAATTGGATAGATAATTTTCTATAAATAATTTCTGAGATGCAGAAAAAATAACATTTTCTCTCCTCAAAGTTGAAACCCATGTGAAATTAGCATGGGAAGCCTAATTAGAAAATAAAGAATGAGAATTATGTAATGAAGACGGCTTGGGAACATCTCTTGATAAAAAGCCCACACGAGGAGAATTTGTGGAATACATAAAAGAAGTATACTTTCCTTAGGATGTATATGAACATAAATACTTAGAATGGTAGCTGAGACAATAGAAGAGGGATCAGTCTATGCAAGATTACACCAATACATTCCATTCACTTTCATAAAAACTTGGTATTGAGGATTCAGAGAAGCATCAAATTCTGAAATATCGTAGTGGACTTCACAGGTATATTCAAATAGAGATGGAATTTTTGAATATTGAGACATTGAAAAATTCCTGTAAATATGCTACTAAAATTGAAGAGAAATTCAAGCAGAAAGGGAAGAGGAACTAATTTGCAAATAATAAGCCAAGGTTTGAAGGTGGAAATAAATATGTAGGGAAATAGGTGACCAAGGAACCTCACTCAAATTAACCTAAGAACACATTGTGGATTTCTAAAAAGACACAAATAGATACATGCATGTGGTGTGAGATGCATAAGTCCCCAACCCATAATACAAAGGATTTTCAAAGTATTAAAAATATGATGACAAAAATACGAGGAGAGGAAGATGAAGCTGACTCATCACCAATAGATACTTCTAAGAAAAATGATAATGATTGTGTCATAGGAGCAAACCCATATGCCATAGTTGCAATTGCTAAAGTATTTCCTCGTGAAGATGAAAAGAGACTTTTTCAATCACATATATGGGTTGATGGAAAGCCTCTACATTTTTATTGTTGACAGTGGAAGCCAAAATAATTTGATATCTAGGGAGACAATAAAAAGATTAAATTTGAAAGTGAAAAGACACCCACAACCATACTCTATGGGATGGGTAAATGAGGGAAAATATATTCAAGTAAACCAACAATTTCATCTATCATATTCAATCAAGCCTTTCAAGGATGAAGTGATATGTGATATAGCACCGCTGGATGTATGTGATGTATTGCTATGCCAGCCATACATGTATTAGAGGCATGGAGCGTATGAATCCAGGCCACATAGGGTTATAATCAAGCTTGGTGGGAAGAGGTATCAAATACCAGATGTATGTCCAACAAAAAATGCTTCTTTAACTAGTGCTAAAAAATGCAAATGCTTGATTTCTCAAACTAGAATATTTGTGCTACTCATGATTCACCCTAAACAAACAAACTCAGTTTTCCTTAATACACATGCTAAGGTAACCACAACAAAAATTTAACAAAATTAGATGGATAAAATTTTGAAATAATATCATAGTATGTTTAAACATCAAAGGTGGTCAGCTTATCTAAAACAATTTCACCACTACCACATGAGCCAATATATAGGAGGTTAGTTTTGGAAAATGATGAAATAAGGAGACAAATACAAGAGTTGATTCAGAAAGGACACATTCGTCCAAGTGCTTCACCCTATGTCTGTCCAATTGTCCTTGCTAAAATGAAAGATGGGACATGGAGACTTTGTATTGATTATAGGGTATTGAACAAAATATCTATAAAAAATAGATATCCAATCCCTCAAATTGATGATTTTTTG
The DNA here is from genome assembly GCA_018584345.1 of Thuja plicata. Classification (NCBI taxonomy): domain Eukaryota; kingdom Viridiplantae; phylum Streptophyta; class Pinopsida; order Cupressales; family Cupressaceae; genus Thuja; species Thuja plicata. The sequence continues at coordinate 274,660 of MU225778.1, read as the reverse complement.
GACCAACTTAGGGCGGCTAAGTTCTTTACAAAAATTGACTTGAATTCTAGATATCACCAAGTACCAATTGATCCAATAGATGTGTGGAAAACTACATTTAAAGCCAAGGAAGTTTTTTTTGAATGGTTGATTATGCCTTTTGGCCTAACAAATTCCCCAACCATATTTATGAGGATGATGAATGATGTGCTTATACCTTTCATTGATTATTTTTTGGTTGTTTATTTGGATGACATACTCATCTTCAGAAAGACTTGGTCTGAGCATTTGCAACATGTTGAACAAGTGCTTTCAACTCTACAACAACACAAACTTTATGCAAACATTGAGAAGTTCTCTTTTGGTATGCAAAGCATGTTAGTAATAACTGAGAGGGGGGGGGGGGGGGGGGAATTAGNGGGGGGGGTGAATTAGTGGCCTCAAAAATTACTCCTTAATTCAACCCTTAAAAATTATAACCACAAATTATGTCTCAAGTTATCTTCTATCCTACAAGATGTATTCCTTGAATTACTTATATCAGTTTTCTACTTGTTAGATTGCTTTGTAAATCTCTCTTATGTATGATTACCGATAAGCAGTCAACTATTTACCGAAACATAGTAAATATGCAGAGTATACTGATAAATCTATAATTGCATATCTGAAATGTAAAACAATAAAGAAATAAACATAAATACATAACACATGGATTTTTAACGTGGAAACATTGTTAAGGGAAAAACCATTGGGACTGGTACCCCAAATTTTCACTCTTTCGAAGTGATCTCTATTAGGAGCCAACCCTATTAAAGGTTACAAATACACTGTTAGGTGTGAACTTGTTAGAGGATTTAAAGATAGTTTGTCACCTAGTATCTGGCATCTAATGCTACCACCCTTGAGCAAACACTCACTTGGCCCGTCAATAGGTATCAGGTATATCCAAAGATACTTTTATGATCAAAATTTTTGATACTCCTTGGGATGTATCTCAATTGTAAAAGAATTTTAAGTCCTGCTTGGTTAAGAGACTTGATGCTTCAATGGTTAAACTGAAACACTAATGATCTATTCATACATATAACTCAATTGCAGATTTTTAGATCTATTGTAAGTCCATTACCTCTCTGATCAATATAATCAATTTTATACCTTTTCTCCACACTGTTCTTCTCTATGATGCTTTCTAGCTGTCCGTCGGTGTCTGCAAAATCTATCTCTTTCTTTAGCTTGTTGATCAAGACTGAATGAAGACTTTCTTCTCCTTCATATTTTCTTTAGCATCTTTCCTCTTCTCTTTTCCAACCCACACATTCCCCCATTCATAATGAATTGGGTTTGCCTCTATATAGACATTATTTACCTTTTCTTTGCTTTCTTGGTTCCTGGCATGATCCACAATTCTCGCTAATAGATTTAAAGCAAACTCCTATTTTATCTCTAAGAGATCTTCTTGCCAACTGGACAAATCAGCTTTAAATCAATTACTTATCTCCAACTTTATCTGGATGATTAAAACAATGATAAGTATCTGTTAAGTCTATTTATAGCTCTTGATAGCTTAGCATTTTGTCATTTTTGAACTCTTTGTTCTATTGGTCAACACTTCAGTTAGTCATCGGTGATAACCGACTGTTCTGTCGGTGTGACTTCAGTTGTCATCAATATCTCCATCATTGTCTTTTCCGTCGGGCAATACTGTAATTATTTCCGTCGAGTTACTCTATGTTTTTCTCGTCGGGCAACACTGTAACTTTGCTCATTAGTAATGTTGTGCATTAGCTCATCAAGTAACACTGTGACTCTTGTCTTTTACTCTGACCGTCGACATGCACTCCGTTGGTGTATACAATTACTTAGTGAATACTTAACTTATATGCATTATTGATAGCATAACCCTTGATTCATTGTTTCTTTGAATTCTTTGGCAATATTTCCATGACCATATAATATTTCCATGACCATACAAATTATATCAATTTGACATCAATAACAATACAATACATTAACTGATTTAATGCCTTGCATGATCATCAACTTAACATATTCAAACGTTCAATTAGTTACATGTCATCAATCTCCCCCTTTGGCATTGATGGAAACATACTACATTATCATCCTATACTATTACTAATACAATATGAAATATACAGTTTCATCAAGCTTTCCTAATATAACTATTACAAATGTTTTGCTTTCGGTAAGCTCAAATAGCGTTGATTTGATTCTTGCAGCTTTCTGTCTGCCTTCAATTCCTTCACTGGATAGATGTAGAATATTTCTTTCTCTGATGTAATTTGTTCTCCTTCTGTGTCAAACTCTCTCCCTTTGACTGTTCTCCTTTCTTGTGATGTCTCTTGTCAACAATTCTCTTCCTTTGTGTGTACTCTCCCTTTCTTGTTACATCTCTCCCTTTAGATACTTTGATGGATATGATCTCTCCCTGAGATGATAATGGATATAATATTTCCCTTTATCAATGTGATAATGAGATATATCTTTCCCTTTGACAGCAATGCCAAACAAATATTTGATAGTGATGACAAACGGATCCTTTCTATCCATAATATATTCCTTGAATTTCCCAATCCATCGGTAATAAATTTGGTGCTTGGAGTAGATAAATACCTTTCTGTGTATAGATTTTTCTTTGAAGTCCATCTTTCTTTGCTTGCATCAACATGAATGATATTTTGATAATATATAGGCTGATGCAGCCTTCTAGTCATCTTACTGACCAGTAGATAAGGGTCTGAACCCTAGTCTCTTTCTCAAGTATTCAATGCATCCTTGGGTTGTGGCTTGGTGAAGATATCATCCAATTGTTCCTTTGATTGCACATACTCAAGTATCACCTCCTTTGCCTAAAATTATTCTCTCAAATAATGATACTTGATGGAAATATGCTTTGTTTTAGCATGCATGAATGGATTCTTGGAAATGTTTATTGCACTTGTATTATCACAATAGATAATTACTGGTTCTAAAATTTTCATATGCATACCTTCGTGTAACTATTTGATCCATGCAATATTTGAGCAATTTGCAGCAGCAACAACATACTCTACTTCTACAGTAGACTGAGAGATGCATCCTTACTTCTTGCTAATCCATGTGACAAGTCTATCACCCATAAAGAATGCTCCTCCAACTGTGCTCTTTTGGTCATCAATATTTCCAGCCCAATCAGTATCGGTAAAGACCTTAAGTTCAAATTTTCCTTCTCTTCTATACCATAAGCCATATTCCTTGGTATTCTTTAGATATCTTAGAATTCTTTTCACAACAGTCATATGTGATTCCCTGGGATTAGCAGAAAATCTTGCAACTATTCCTACTGCATGTGCAATATCTGGTCTAGTGTGTACAACATACATGATTTTTCCAATCATTGATCTGTATAGTCTGATTTACCTCTGATGACTCGTCCTCCTTTGTCAACTTACATCCAATTTCCATTGGTGTTCCAACTGGTTTAGATTCTTTCATCTTGAATATTTTCAGTACTTCTTTGATGTAGTTGGATTGTGTAATGAAAATACCTTCATCTTGTTGCATGATCTGCAGATCAAGAAAGAACTTGATCTCTCCAAACATAGACATCTCAAAATATTTTCTCATTTCATTTGCAAATGATTTGCATAGCATATCATTGCCTCCAAATATGATGTCATCAACAAATATCTTAGCATCAGTATCTTCCTTCAAATAAAGATTACTATTTTCACTAGTCCTTACAAACCCAATACTTATAAGATAGGAATGAAGTCTTTCATACTAGGCTTGGGGTGCTTGTTTTAATCCATACAGGGCTTTGTGTATTCTACATACCATTTCCCTCTTGTCTGGATCAATAAACCCTTTTGTTTGTTCAATGTATACCTCTTCTTCAAGTATTCCATTTAGGAATGCAGACTTGACATCCATTTGATATAGCTTGAATCCTTTACATGCAGCATAAGCAAGTAATATTCTCACTCCTTCTAGCCTAGCAATGGGTGCAAAGGTATCTCCATATTCAATTCCTTCTTCTTGTGCATACCCCTTAATGCATACTAGTCTTGCTTTATTTCTGGTGACTTCTCCATTCTCATTTAGTTTATTCTTGAATATCCATGTTGTACCAATGAAATTCTTATCATCTGGTCTCATTACAAGTGTCCATGTATTTTTTTCTCTATCTTCTCTATCTTCTCTATCTTCTCACTCATAGCACTTATCCATTCATCATTATCTAGTGCAACATTGACAGATTTGGGCTCATAATCACAAATAAGACATCTTGTATTTTGAGACTTACTTCTTGTTCTCATACTAGCCTTTTCATCTCCTATGATCTAGTTCTATGGATGATTCCTTCTGACATATCTTGCAAGTATAGGTTAAGCTCTTTGTCTATCAACTTGATCATCATTTTGTTCTTCATTCTATTCTCCATCACTTTGTGCATCATCTTGAGCAATATTCTGATCATTGGTATTTGCAGCCTGATGCTCAGGTGCAATGATCTGTTGCCCAGGAGCTCTACATTGTTGGTAGGGTAGAGTGTTAGGTTCCTCATTGTAAGAAAACCAATTGTAGTCCTCTTTTTCTTTAGTGCTTTCCTTTTCATTCTTCTGTGCAAATTCATCTATCTTTACATTTTCACTTTCAACAATTTTGTTAGAGGCTTTATTTAGACATTTATAAGCCTTTCTCATGGTAGAATACCCTAGAAAGGTTCCTTCATCACCCTTGGAGTCAATTTTTTCATTTCTATCATCTTTTAAGATATAAAACTAACTACCAAAATTTTTGAAATAACTTACATTGGGTGTGTATCCATACCAAAGCTCATAAGGTGTCTTTTTGGTGTTTTTCTTCAATTATACTTTGTTCAATGTGTAAACAGCAGTACTGACAGCTTCTCTCCAAAAGATTTGGGTGATGCCTTTCTCTATCATTAGTGGTTTAGGGCACCCTTGCAAAGGCATGAGAGGAGAGTCATGAAGACTCATGAAGATCAAAGTGGAGAGTTATGAAGACTCATGAAGATCAAAGTGATCTTGAAAGATCAAAAGAGAATGTAATTGGATCTATGATCCATTTTGTATATGATTCATTTTAATGTAATGAGCCTAAACTATAAAGTCTATAATGCACCTAGGGGGGTCATTAAGGGTCATCTTGTTGATCCTAGTCTAGTAAGGGAATGTAAAGGCCTATAGGGTCAATAATAAATGTAATGTGGCCACTAGAGCCAATGAAATATTGTAAAAGAACTAAGAATGCCAAAAGGTTGCAGGTTGCTCATATTGGCAACTTAGGCCTAGGAAGGCTTGTAAGGGGATATAAGAATGTTTAGGAGTTTAATGGGGTTAAAAAACTTTGGAAAGGTTAATGTAATGTTGGAGAATGCTTAATTATTGTAAGTTGTCGAAGTTGGCACTTTAGTGTCAACTAGACAACAAATCTTAAACAGATTTCAAGTTGTAACTAACTAATAACAGTCATATAACTGACTGTTATGGTTGGGCAGGAGGTTATTAGCCTTATCTAGCTATTTAGGAGAGAGTTTTGTTGGGTTTTAGGAGGGTAGTGTTAGGGCAAGTTGACCAATAAAGTGTAGAAAGGTTTTCATTCAATAAAATAAAGATATTCTCTGTTATTGTATTTGTTGTTCTTGGGTTGTAGACAGTTTACAGATCTGAAGTTTTTCATTATGTTTTAACTCTAACTCTCCCACCCTCTATGGTCACTGTAATTGGTGGGAGAGACAAATAGTGTAATATATATTTGTATTATATGCAGGGAGTTAAGGAGGTTGATTGAAGAACCACGAAAATAGTGGTAGTTTACAGAAGGTGAATGAATGATTATCTCAGGAAAAATGCAGTCCAGTGCGGGGGGCATATCTTCCAGGTGAACCATTGGATCTTTCTAAATTTAGAGTATGTTGGTGAGAAACTAGTTTCACCCATTCTCACTGGAGCGATTGAGAAGTTTAGATCCGCTTCAAAATTTACACCTCTCTGTGTGCGGTTCTATCCAGAGACAATAAGGAGGTATATTTTTGGTGATTTGGTTAATGAGCACTTGGTAATATATAGTTGCTTGATCCAGTTGAATGGATGAATCCAATGGATTGGAAGAGGGACATGGAGATGTTTTCAATGGTGTAGAGTGGGTGGTGGCATAATAAATTACTTGTGCACTCTGATATATCATAGTGTGTATTGGATCAAAAGGAATGATCCTTGGGAAGCCTAGTTGATGTTGGAAAGAACACTGGTGAAGTCCCTCATGATTTGAAGAATGAAAACCACCAATTACACCTCTACATCAATTAGTGTCCTTGCACAATCAACTATGGCTCTATTCCTTCTTTTAACAATTCCATTTTTCTGTGGTGTTCTTGGTGTAGAGACCTATCTTCTGATTCCATGCTCATTATAAAATTTAGTGAATTCATCTGAAATAAATTCCCCTCCTTTATCTCACCTTAAGAATTTTAGTTCTTTACCACTTAGTTTCTCAACCATTTCCTTATACCATTTAAACATATTAAATGCTTTTGATTTATCTTTTAGAAACATGACTATCATCATTCTAGAGTAACCATCAACAAAGAGAATAAAATATCTATCTCCATAATAACTCTTTTTCCTCATAGGTCCACATAAATCAGTATGGACTAATTCTAGAATGGCATTAGATGTATGGGTTTTTCTTTTGAAACTAGATTTTGTCATCTTACCTTTTTGACAATTCTTACACATGACGTTATCGGGCTTGGTCATCATCGGTAAGCCTTTGACATTTCTCTTTTTGCTAATCTTTATCATGTTGACAAATTTCACGTGACACAATCTTTTGTGCCACAACCATATGTCTTCGTTTGTAGTAATCAAATAAGTGGTGTCAATATCATTCAAATAGAACAAGTTACCTTTTGTTTGCTCACCGGTACCAATCATATTTCTTGATTTATTGAAGATCTTTGCCTTCTTATTTTAAAATACTACTCTGTGACCTGAATTATTCAACTGAGAAAAAATCAATAGATTATAATTCAATCCATTTACCCAATAAGAATTTTCACATTTCATTTGGTTATTCAACATTATAGTTCCTCTACCTTTAACTAGACAAGGTGTGTCATTACCCATTCTTACTGAACCACCTTTATAGTATTCAAAAGTGTAAAATTTTTGCTTATCACCAGTCATATGGTGAGTGCAGCCACTATCTATGATCCAGATATCATTTTTACTAACTTTAGATATGAGTGCAATTTATACATCCCTTTCTTCATCATCATCTAAATCATCTTTTACTGCCACAATCACATTCTTGATGTCTTCCTTAGATTTAGTGTCAGTATCATCCTCTTTGCATTTTTCTAGGTAATAGGCCTTCTTTCCTTTGTCCTTTTAGTCTCAGGAATCTCTTCTTTCTGATTGTCAGTAGCTTTTGTAATCACCTCTGTCAGACTTTTTTTCAAACGACTTGTCATTTCTTCTATCATCTTTTCTTCTGTTAGGACATCTTGCAGCAAAGTGTCCAATCTCTTTACAATTAAAACAAACAAGTGGTAATTTACCTTTGCCTCTCTGCATTCTTCTAGCCATAAGTGCTTCAATTTCATCAAGATCTTCTTCTTCACTTTCACTATCACTATTTTTTCTCATAGTGTGTTTATGACTTGATTTACTTATTCTCATAGAAGTTTTGAATGCAAACCCTATGTTTGGTAAGACACTATTATCAAAGCTATTCATCTCAAATGAAATCAGTCTTCCAATCAAACTAGCTAGAGTAACATTTCTATTTTCTACTGCTCTCATTTCTTGAATGGTAGATACTCTAATAGCATAAGTAGGTAGTAAGGTTCTTAGAATTTTACTTACCACTGTATCTTCTTCTAGTACACCTCAAACTCCTGAGATAGCATTGACCACCTCTTTGATTCTTGTGTTGTACTGTGTGATGTTTTCACCTTCTTTCATTTTGAGATCATCAAACTTTCCTCTAAGGATTTCTCTCTTGGCTCTCAAATTTTTTTTGTCACCACCATGTACAAGCATCAATTTGTCCCACATCTGCTTTGCAATCTTGCAGGTTTTGACATCTTCAAATTTAGCATTGGAGAGTGAGGAAGCAAGCTCTATCATCATGCAATTGTGCTCATGCTTCTCTCTCATTTGTTCAACTGTTGGTGCTCCTGTGGGAAACACATATTCAGTATCCAAGTATTGAGTAACATCATTTCCAATACCTGAAAAGTGGAGTCTTATTTTTCTCTACCATGAAGAAAAATTATCTTTGTTCAACTTGGGCACATCTTGTTTGTTCATCTTGTGATCTTTAGCTTAGGTCTTGAAATGTTCCTTCTAAGCACACAAGACACAAGCTCTGATACCAACTGTTAGTAATGACTGAGAGGGGGGGGGGTTGATTAGTGGCCTCAAAAATTAATCCTTAATTCAACCCTTAAAATTTATAACCACAAATTATGTCTCAAGTTATCTTATGTCCTACAAGATGTATGCCTTGAATTACTTATATCAATTTTCTACTTGTTAGATTGCTTTGTAAATCTCTCTTCTATGTGATTATCGATAAGCAGTCAACTATTTACCAAAACACAGTAAATATGCAGAGTATACCGATAAATCCAAAATTGCATATGCGAAATGTAAAACACTAAAGTAATAAAACATAGACACATAACACATGGATTTTTAACATGGAAACCCTGTTAAGGGAAAAACCACTGGGATTGGTACCCCAAATTTTCACTCTTTTGAAGTGAGCTCTGTTAAAATCCAACCCTATTAAAGGTTACAAACACAATGTTAGGTGTGACCTTGTTAGAGGATTTAAAGATAGTTTGTCACCTAGTATCTGGCATCTAATGCTACCATCCTTGATCAAACACTCACTTGGCCTATTAATAGGTATTAGGCATATCCAATGCTACTTTTATGATCAAAATTTTTGATACTCCTTGGGATGTATCTCAATTATAAAAGACTTTTAAGTCCTACTCGGTTAAGAGACTTGATGATTCAATGGTTAAACTGAAACACTAATGATCTATTCATACATACAACTCAATTGTATATTTTCAGATTTATTGTAAGTACATTACCTCTCTGATCAATATAATCAATTTTATACCTTTGCTCCACACTGTTCTGCTCTGTGATGCTGTCTCATAGTCTATCGATGTCTACAAAATCTAGCTCTTTCTTTAGCTTGTTGATCAGTACTGAATGAAGAATTTCTTCTCCTTCAGATTTTCTTTAGCATCTTTCCTCTTCTCTTTTTCACCCCCCATTCGTAATGAATTGGGTTTGCCTCTATATAGACATGATTTACCTCTTCTTGGCTTTTTTGATTCTTGGCATGATCCACAATTCTAGCCAATAGATTTAAATCAAACTCCCATTTTATGTCTAAGAGATCTTCTTGCCAACTGGATAAATCAACTTTAAATCAATTACTTATCTTCGGCTTTATGTAGATGATTAAAACAATGATAAGTATCCGTTAAGTCTATTTATATCTCTTGACAGCTAAGCATGTTTTCATTTATGAACTCTTTGTTCTGTCAGTCAAAACTTCAGTTAGTCATCGGTGATAACTAACAGTTCCATCGGTGTGACTTCAGTTGTCATCGGGATCTCCATCCTTGTCTTTTCTATCGGGCAAAACAGTAATTATTTTCGTCAGGTTACTCTGTGTTTTGCTCGTCGGGCAACATTGTAACTTTTCTCGTCGGTAATGCTGTGCATTAGCTCATTGGGTAACACGGTGACTTTGCTCTTTTAATTTGACCGTTAGCATGCACTCTGTTGGTGTATATAGTCACTTAGTGAATACTTAACTTATATGCATTACTGATAGCATAGCCTTTTATTCATTGGTTCTTTGAATTCTTTGGCAGTATTTCCATGACCATACAGATTATATCAAGTTGACATCAATGAAAATATTGTATATTAACTAATTTAATGCCTTGCATGATCGTCAACTTAACATCTTCAAACATTCTATCAGTTACATGTCATCAAAGTATTCAATACTTAGGGTACATCATTGATACTGAGGGTGTTCATGTTGACCCAACAAAGATTCAAATAATCAAAGATTAGCAATCTCCTAAAGCTTCCATAGATATTCATAGCTTCTTGGGCTTAGCCAACTCCTATCATAGATTTGTGTTTGGTTTCTCACATATATCACGGCCTCTTAATCAATCACTAAGGGGTGGAGCATGAATAAAATTTTAGTGGATAGAGGCAAAGCAACAAGAATTTGAGTAATTAAAGAAAAGATTATGTTCAACACCAGCACTGGTCCTCCCAGATCTGTAAAAATCATTCGAGATAGAAACAAATGCATCTGATTATGCTCTTGGTGCGGTACTCTTGCAAGATGGGAATCCTGTTTCCTATCATAGTGGAACTTTTTCTGATATAGTACGTAGGTACCCCACCTATGACAATGAGTTGTATGCTATTGTTTAGGCTTGAAAACAATGGAAACATTATACACTAGGAAAGGAAACTGTCATACATAAAAACCATAAACCTCTTCAATTCTTGGAAACACAAGGGAAGTTTTAGAATGATAGACATCAAAGGTGGTCAGCTTATCTAAAACAATTTCACCTTAATATTCATCATAAAAAGGAAGCAATAACAAAGTGGAAGATTGTTTGAGTAGGCCTCCAATTACAAGTTTGATAATGGCATTGGGTTCTATTAGTAATAACTGAGAGGGGGGGAGGGGGTGAATCAGTGGCCTCAAAAATTAATCCTTAAATCAACCCTTTAAAACTTAGTACCACAAAATTATACCTCTAGTTATCTTCAGTCCTGTAAGATGAATGCCTTAAAATACTTATATCAAATTACTACTTGTCAGAATGCTTTGTAAAACATTCTACTGTATGTTTACCGATAAGTAGTCTTTCTATTTACCAAAACACAGTAAATAACTAGTGTATACCAATCAATCTAGATTTACTTATGTGAAATGCAAAATAGTAAAGTAATGACTCACAAACACACGACACATGGATTTTTAATGTGGAAACCCTGTTAAGGGAAAAACCAGTGGGACCGGTACCCCAAATTTTTACTCTTTTGAAGTGAGCTCAGTTAAGAGCCAACCCTGTTAAAGGTTACAAACACACTGTTAGGTGTGACATTGTTAGAGGATTTAAATAGATAGTTTGTCACTTAGTATCTAGCATCTAATGCTACCATCCTTGATTAAACACTCACTTGGCCTGTTAATAGGCATCGGGCATATCCAATGCTACTTTGTATGATCAAAATTTTTGATACTCCTTGGGATGTATCTCAATTAGAAGAGACTTTTAAGTCCTGATCGATTAAGAGACTTGATGCTTCAATGGTTAAACTGAAATAGTAAATTGATCTCTTCACATATACAACTTGAATTGCAGATTTTCAGATCTATTGTAAGTGCATTACCTTTCTGATCAATGTTATCAATTCAATACCTTTGCTCCATACTGTTCTTCTCTATGATGATGTATCATTGTTCTTCAGTGTCTGTAGAATTTATCTCTTTCCTCAGCTTGATTGATCAGGTCTGAATGAAGACTTTCTTCTCCTTCAGAATCTCTTCAGGATCTATTCTCTTGTCACTACCCTTTTTCATAATGAATAAGCTTGTCTCTTATATAGACATGATTTCACCATTTATTGGCTTTCTTGATCTTGGCGTGATCCACAATTCTTTCCAATTAGATTTAAAGAAAAACACTAGTTTTATCTCATAGAGATCTTCTTGCCAGATGGACAAAGCAACTTTAAATCCTTTACTTATCTTCTACTTTATCTTGTCAATTAAAACAATGATAAGTATAAGTTAAGTCTATTTTTATCTCTTGACAACTAAGCATTTTGTCATTTCTGAACTCTCTATTCTGTCGGTCAATACTTCAGTTAGTCATCAATGACAACTGACTGTTCTGTCGGTGTGACTTCAGTTGTCTTCGTGATCTCTGTCCATCGGGAAACACTGTAAATCTATCCGTCGAGTTACACTGTGCTTTTCTCATCGGGTAACACTGTGACTTTTCTCGTCAGTAATGCTATGCTTTTTCTCGTTGGGTAACACTGTGACTTTTCTCTCTTACTCTATCAATCAGTGAGCACTCTGTCAGTGTATACAGTCACTTTGTGAATACTTAACTTTTATGCATTACTGATAGCATAGCCTTTGATTCATTGTTTCTTTGAAGTCTTTTAGTAGTATATCCATGACCATATATATTATATCAAGTTGACATCAATGACAATACAATACATTAGCTGATTTAATGTCTTGCATTAACTTTCTTTGTCTTGGTGATCATCAACTTAACATCTTCAAACATTCAATCAGTTATAGTTCATCAATCACTCCCTTTGGCATTGATGGAAACACACTACATTATCACACTATATTACTACTAATACAATATGAAATATAATAGTTGAAGTTCATCAAACTACCAATCTTATGTACTATAACTGATACAAATATATGGTCCTCGGTAAGCTTATGAGAGCTTAGATTTGATTCTTGTAGCTTTCTCTTTCTTCAATCCCTTCACTGGATAGATGTAGAATGTTTCTTCCTCTAATGTGATGTGTTCTTTTCCTGTGTCAAACTCTCTCCCTTTGACTATTCTCTTTTCTTTTGATGTCTTTTGTCAGTGATTCTCTCCCTTTGTATGTACTCTCCCTTTCTGGTTACATCTCTCCCTTTGGATAATGTGATGGATATAATGTCTTCCATGGATATAATCTATCCCTAATGTGATAATGGATATAATCTCTCCCTTTGACAGCAATGCCAAACAAATATTTGATAGTAGTGCCAAACAATCCTTTCTATCCATAATATACTCCTTGAATTTCCCAATCCATCAGCAATACAACAATTCTAGTGCTTAGAGTAGATAAATACCTTGATGTGTATAGATGTATCTTTGAAGTCCATCTTTTTGCTTGCATCAACATGAATGATATTATGATAATATGTAGGCTGATGCAGCCTTCTAGTCATCTTACTGACTAGTAGATAAGGGTCTGATTCCTAGTCTCTTTCTCAAGTACTCAAATGCATCCTTGGGTAGTGGCTTGGTGAAGATATTGGCTAATTATTCCTTTTATTGCACATACTCAAGTATCACCTCCTTTGCTTGAACTTGTTCTCTCAAATAATGATACTTGATGTCAATATGCTTTGTTTTAGCATGCATGACTGGATTCTTGGAAATGTTTATTGCACTGGTATTATCACAATAGATAATTACTGGTTCAAGAATTTTCATATGCATACCTTCCAGTAACTATTTGATCTATGCATTATTTGAGTAGTTTGCAGCATCAACAACATACTTTGCTTCTGCAATAGACTGAGAGATGCATCCTTGCTTCTTTCTAATCCATGTGACAAGTTTGTCATCCATAAAGAATGCTCCTCCAGTTTTTCTCTTTCGGCCATCAATATTTCCAACCCAATCAAAGTCAGTAAAAACCTTAAGTTAAAATTTTCCTTCTCTTCTATACCATAAGCCATATTCCTCGGTATTATTTAGATATCTAGGATTCTTTTCACAAAATTCATATGTGATTCCCTGAGATTAGTAGAAAATCTTGCAACTATTCCTATTGCATGTGCAATATCTGGTCTAGTATGTACAACATACATGAGCTTTCCAATCATTAATCTATACAAAGTTTGATTTAACTCTAATGACTTGTCCTCCTTTTTCATCTTCCATCCAGTTGCCATTGATGTTCCAACTAGCTTGGAATCTTCCATCTTGAATATTTTCAGCACTTCCTTGATGTATTTGGATTGTGTAATGAAAATACCTTCATCTTGTTGCATGATCTGTAGACCAAGAAAGAACTTGATCTCTCCAAACATAGAAATCTCAAAATCTTTTCTCATTTCATTTGAAAATGATTTGCATAGCATATCATTGCCTCCAAATATGATGTCATCAACAAATATTTCAGCAATCAAAATGTTAGCATCAATATCTTCCTTCAAATAAAGATTAATATTTTCACTAGTTCTGACAAATCCAATACTTATGAGATAGGAATGAAGTATTTCATACCAAGCTTGAGGTGCTTATTTCAATCCATACAAGGCTTTGTGTAATCTACATACCATGTTCCTCTTGTCTAGATCAACAAACCCTTCTGGTTGTTTAATGTACACCTCTTCCTCAAGTACTCTATTTAGGAATGCAGACTTGACATCCATTTGGTATACCTTGAATCCTTTACATGAAGCATAAGAAAGTAATATTCTCACTCCTTCTAGCCTAGCAACATGTGCAAAGGTTTCTCCATAGTCAATCCCTTCTTCTTGTGCATACCCCTTGCATACTAGTCTTTCTTTATTTCTGGTGACTTCTCCATTCTCATTCAGTTTATTCTTGAATATCCATTTTGTACCGATGACATTCTTGTCATCTAGTCTTGGTACAAGTGTTCATGTCTTATTTTTCTCAATCTATTCAATCTTCTCATTCATAGCACTAATCCATTCTTCATTATCAAGTGCAACATTGATAGATTTTGGCTCAAAATCACAAATTAGACATCTTGTGTTTAGAGACTCACTTCTGGTTCTCATACCAGCCTTTTTGTCTCCTATGATCTAGTTCTGTGGATGGTTCCTTCTGACATATCTGGCAAGTACAGGTTTAGTTCTTTGTCTATCATCTTGATCATCATTTTGTCCTTCATTCTGATCTCCATCACTTGGTACATCATCTTGAGCAATATCCCAATTTTTGATATTTGTAGCCTAATGCTTGGGTGCAATAATCTGTTGCTCAAGAGCTATACATTGTTTCTCAGGTAGAGTGTCAGGTTCTTCATTGTAAACAAACCTATTGTAGTCCTCTGGTTATTTTGTGCTTTCCTTTTCATTCTTCTCTACAAATTCATCTATCTTTACATTTTCACTTTCAACAATTTTGTTAGAGGCTTTATTGAGACATTTATAAGCCTTTCTCTTGGTGAAATACCCTATAAATATTCCTTCATCACTTTTGGAGTCAAGATTTCCATTTCTATCATCTTTTGAAATCTAAAATTGACTACCAAACATTTTGAAGTAACTTACATTGGGTGTGTAACCATACCATAACTCATAGGGTGTCTTCTTGGTGTCTTTCTTCAATTTTACTCTATTCAATGTGTAAACAATTGTACTGACAGCTTCCCTCTAGAAGCTTTGGGTGATGCCTTTCTCTATCATCAGTGTCCTTGCACAATCAACAATAGATTTGTTCCTTCTTTCAACAATTCTATTCTGCTATGGTTTTCTCGGTGTAGAGACCTATCTTTTGATTCCATGCTCATCATAAAAGTTAGCAAATTCATCTAAAATAAATTCCCCTCTATCTAATATTAAGCATTTCAATTCTTTACCACTTTGTTTTTCTACCATTTCTTTGTACCATTTAAACATCTTGAATGCTTCTGATTTATCTTTTAGAAATATAACAGTCATCATTCTAGAGTAATCATCGATAAAGAGAATAAAATATCTATCACCATAGTAACTCTTTGTCCTCATGGGTCCACATAGATCAGTATGGACTAATTCTAGAATGGCATCAGATGTATGGGTTTTTCTTTTGAAACTAGACTTTGTCATCTTACCTTTTGGACAATTTTTGCACATGATATTGTCGGGCTTATTCATCATCGGTAAGCCTCTTACATTTCTCTTATTTCTTATCTTTATCATGTTCTCAAAGCTTACAAGACACAATCTGACGTGCCACAACCATATGTCTTCATTTCTAGCCATTAAGAAAGTGGTGTCAGTATCATTCAGATAGAATAAGTTACCTTTTGTCTGCTCACCGGTACCAATTAGACTCCTTGATTTATTGAAGATCTTTTCCTTCTTATTTTCAAATGCTACTCTGTGACCTCAATTATTCAACTAAGAAACACTCAATATATTATAATTCAATCCTTTCACCCAATAATCATTTTCACATTTTATTAGGTTATTCAACATTATGGTTCCTTTACCTTCAGCTGGACAAGGTGAATCATTACACATTCTTACTGAACCACCATTATAGTATTCAAAAGTCTCAAAATTTTATTTTTCACCGGTCATATGGTGAGTTCAACCACTATCTATGATCCAGAAATCATTTTTTCTAACTTTATATATGAGTGCAGTTTCTACATACCTTTCATCACCTTCATCTGAATCATCTTTTACTCCCACAAATACCATCTCGACGTCTTCATCAGATTCGGTGTTAGTATCTTCATCTTTGCATTTAGCTAGGTGTAAGGTAAGAAAATGTTGGTTTTATTATAGTGGTTCATTTAACATAACATACCTTACATTTAAATATGTGTTATGGGGGTAAATAAGATGCTCTCCTTGTATCCTTAGATATGCAAATGAAAGATCCAAGTTGATTAACCCAAAAGGAAGGATCAATGCATAAATGAATCAACCATTTGGAAACAAGAATAAGGAAGGAAGATCTTAAGTACCCATTTTGATTTGTTGATTTGAATTTAAAATAGATTTAGATAGATTGATAACCATAATTGAATTGAATAGGAGAAATGCACTAACCTTGAAATATTGCAGATCTAAAGAATGTTGTTTTCTAAAGCCTGTGTTAAGTTTCTGGAAAATCTGAGACCAGATCTGGAATAGAAATGCAGAGATGAACAAAACCCAGAAATATTTTATATTTTGAGACAGTTCCAATTTGTATCCTCAAGTCAATGTAACCATTGGCCAAAATTTCCAATTGTACCCTAGGGAAGAATCGAACTAAAAAGTCTCAGACTAAAATTCTGTTTTTGAATACTGAAAGTTTGCCGAAAAGGGTATCTAAATCTCTGTCCCCATCTACTGTTCCAAACCTGTACCTACAAGAGAAATGGTTTGTTTGTTTGGGGGAGGGGTTTTCCTTGGTCAAACCCTAGTTTTGGAATTAACCTCAAATATATAATTGAAATTGCAGAAATAAACAAAGTAAATGAAACAATTCACCTTGCTCGTGTAAAAGTCCTTGTGGACGATTCAAAATCCTTGAATCCACAAGTATGGATGCACCGAATGGAGATAGAATGTAGAATGGAGAATGTAGGATGTATTTAATAAATTTATTGTAGATCTTCAACACCAGTATTGAATAGGTTTTTGAATTGGAAGAGGCTTGGAGGAATGTGGATGGAGAAATCTTCAACAAGAGGGCTCCATGTAGCTTGAATCCTTCAATGGCCACCAATGGATCTCCTTGATGAAAATGAGTTCTTGAGAAGTGCTTGAGAATGGATGAATGATTCAATGGCTACTTTTCTTGCTTCAAGTATTTCTTTTTCACCTTTGGAATTCACTCTTCAAGTCTTGAGCTCTTGCAATCATGCCTAGTTGATTATGGTTATCAAGTCTTAGTGCTTAGAGAAAATGAGAGGAGAAAGCTTCCTTTTATATGAAATTAGGGCACAATATTCTAGAGAGGCCAAAATAGAAGAATTAAATTATAATTGGACCCATGCCCCTAGAAGAGGACCTATGTTAAATATAATTTAGGATTTGTCATCCCGAAGTCTGAAATAGCCGACCCAGAAGCGGGAATTAACTTTTTCCAAAGACTGACATCCGAAAATCTTGAGATTTTGAAATTTGAACTCCGGGCTTGGAAAAGGTTGATTGTGACCTAGGTCAAGTTTTAGGTTGACCTTGATCCAAAAATTTTTACCTTGACCCTAAGGTCAAAGTCCTAGTTTCTCAATTTGGTGTGCCAGAAATAGGTTGGAAAAAGTGGAAATGGGGCAGAACAGGGGGATAAAGCTAGATCAAAGTCAGGAACCCTTTCAAGGCACTTGACATGACTCCAAACCACTTACTGAAAAGGCTAAAACATTCTACCATGGAATTTCTTCCATTTTATGACTATACATTTAGCCTTCACTTTAGCAAGAGTATGGACTCAATACCAACTCTTGGTAAAGGAGATCATAAAGAATAGATAATATTATTGGAATCATAAGGGACAAAGGAATCCTGAAGCCCCCAAGGGACTTAAGTCTTTATCAACCCTAAGATCATGATAAGAGAGACATCACTAGTTAAGGAGAAAGAGAGAGAGAGGGTATGGTTATCTTGTCCAATGAGAACTTATGTCCCATTGTGAACCATACAAAGAAATAGTGTATCTGGAAAGATGGAGTTGAACTGCCTAGTGAATGTGGCTACTCACTAGTCAACCCATCAGGGAGATCTGCTCTTAAGGACACATTACAACCTTAAGGGATCAAAACATTGTAATTTTAAACTGGAGGGATCAAGAGATCCGTGTAAATTTAAATTGGAGGGATCAAGAGATCCTAAAAATAAAATATCTATGTTTTAAGGATTAGTCTTTAATCCATAAAGGAAATTTATTTTTAAGTTTTGAAAATATTTTGAATGTGCATGTGTGCAAAATGTGAGTAGAGTGTATGCCCCCACATTAAAGTAATTGCTAACACTTTAACAGGAGCAATGGATTTGACAAAAACATAAACAACTCTACTGATTATATTTCCACTACGAGATGCCCCCAAATGAAGACAAATCAAGGGAAATATCACATAAACATATAAAGAACACAGAAGGGATCTACCTATTATGGGGTCTATATGATCATAAGATAACATGTATATATAGATATGATATTATTGCAAATGAATTGACATCATTCCCCACAGAAGGTAGAACTACAATCACAATGGAGGAAAGAAAACTCAAGAGTTATGAAGAAGAGTCTTTTTGGACCACAACATGGAGACCAAAAATAATTAGTGCTACCATGTCGCAGATCCAAGTGGACTACACAAGGAAAAAATTTACGAATAATAACACAAGTACAACATAACATGAAAACTACATATAGACAAATAGAGATACCTATAGAGGAATTATACAACAGGTTTGATTCCTTTATCACCTTGCACCAACAAAGTAACAAGGATCGTATAAAAGAGTCTAAAAAACATTTAGCAAACACATTACGGGAGAAGCACGGTACGACTTGAAAACACAAAAAGGGCTACCATGAAGGATAAGCCAATCAGGCGCATTGCCTAGTCTCCCCATCTCAGTTTGTATCATTTAGGGAAGTTGGGCAACTCGCAAGAGGGACTATATCCAATACAGTAGGAATAATAGCCAGTTCCAGACAAGGATCCTCTTGAGAATCGCATTGCTTGATACTATGTGTAATTTTCAATTGAGTTGAAAGCATATGAGGTAAGTCAATATCAAGATCAATGGTCTCATATTCATCACTAAGATCAATAGGATCATCTAGAGTATCTTCCTCATCAAGATTAATTAAAATGAGATCTAATATGTGAATAGGATCATCATACTCATTCATATTAACATCATTGTGAATATTGACTTCTTCCAAAATATCAGGCATAGGTTGATCGAAAGAAGGTAAAGAATTTTGAAGAAGAGAAGCACGGGCCCTAGCATTAGCTCTATGCTTCTTACGATGTTCATTAGTAGATTTATTACATTTTCCTTTGTTTGACACATGTGAAGAAATAGGAGGAATAACCACTGATTCCTTTACAGGTTCTGTAGGAGGATTGGTATGATTCACAGTAGGCTAAGAAGTGATACTGGGAGGTTGAGTAATAGAGTTAGCAGTAATGGATAAAGGAGGTATAGAAGGAGTGGGTAAAAGACCATGGTTAAGATCTATCTGAGGCATGCTTAACTTGACAATCTTGTGATGTTTATCGGCTTGATATGAATGAAAAAGATTGTTAGGGTGAGGAGGACATGAATTAGGTAATGAGGGCCAAAATAAATCAAGAGTATCACAATCTCTAGGCCTGGAAGGTTGATATAGACTATGATTAATCATTTTTAATTCTCCATTATGAATGAACTTAAGACATTTATGAATAGGTGAAGCAATAACATGCATAGTAGTTATCCAAGGCAAACCAAATTTGACTTGAAATTGATTAGATGTAGGAACATTAATGAAGGTAGTATCTACAACCTTTCCATAGAGTTCAACGGGAAAGTTAATAGAATCAAGTATAGGATAGAGAAAACCATTACAAGTTTGGATCCATGAATCCGATGGATCATAATAATCACATTGTAGGTTTTTCATAAAAATATTTTCCTTAGTAATAAAATTTATTAAAGATGTGGGATCAAAAAGACAACCATGTGTAGGTATATTAGAAATCCTAACATAAATATAAAGGGGACCATCGGGAGCCTTAATAGTCTCAGAGTCATCAAAGGTAATTGAAAGTTCCCAAGATTGTTTATCCTTAATTTGTTTCTGAGGTTTAGATGGAACTTGAAGTTGAGGTGGAGGCGAAGGATCCTGAACAATAGGTAGATATGCAACAACTCCCTCCACATGATTAACAATGTGATTAAGATCATCCATCTTTGAATTGTAAATGATATCCACAGAAGATGGTTGAGTGATGGTATTAGTATCATTTGTAGGTAGAGGATTCATGTAGATTTGAAGGTTTTGATTAGGAAGATAGACATAATTATTCCCATTACCATCAAAGTTATCAAAAGATAAAGCATTAGAGTGGATTAAGTCTTGAACTTTATGCTTTAGAGAATAACATTTTTTCAGTATCATGGCCATTCTTGCGATGGTATTGGCAAAAAGATTTAGAATCAAAGGATTTTGAAGCTATGGTAGTAGGAAGGAGAGGTCAAATAGGAGGCAAGTTAATCATATTAGCACTTAAAAACCTACCCATAATGGAATGTAAAGATTCAGAGAGAGGAGTAAACATACGATTCATACGCAAGGTAGTGGATGCAGAAGCGGCATTGTGAGATGCAACAACAACTTGATCAGCAACCACATTCGTCTGTTTATTAATCTTGATGTAGTTGTTAGGTTTCTAAAATTTATTAGGATTAGGAGCATTGTCACTCTTATCAATTGGAATAGGAGCCATTGGAGTGTTGCTCTCAAATTGACTCACTTGTAATTGATAATGACAAAGTGCTGCACAAAGTTGTTGAAAAGAGGTAAATTCAGTAAGCAGAATCTTATCTCTAATATCCCTTTGTAAATTTAAAATAAACATGTGTTGAATATCAATATTAGGAATAGGATAAGAAATTTGAGCACACAAATGCTTAAATCTACCAATGAAATCAGTCAATTTTTCCTTAATGTTTTGCTTACAATGCATTAAATCAGTTAAGGAAACTTGTGGACCAATGTTATTTTGAAATTGTTGAATGAAGGCATTAGAAGTTTAGGAAAAGAATCAATGGAATAAGGAGGTAAAGAACAATACCATTGCAAAGCCTTATCACGAAAGGTTCTAGAAAATAGCTTAGCTAAAATCCTATTGTCATAAACATAATCACTACAAAGGATTTGAAATGTTTTGACATGAGAAAAGGATCGCCTTTACCATTGTAATTCTCTCAATGAGGCATATCGGCTTGTTGAGGAACAATAGCATGGATAATGTCTAAAGATAAGGGACTACCCATGTCACATGTAAGAATGCTAAACTTGTATTGAGTTAAGGATGCAAGTTGTTGTTGTAAAGATGACATAGTCTGAGCCAAACTAATAATTGTGGAATCATTAGAAGACATAGGTGGCATAGAAACATTAGGAACACTAGGAAAAGTGTAGGAAGCAACAAGAATAGAAGATACAACTAGTGGAACATTTGGAACCATAGTTGGAAGGGTATTAGTATAGGTAAAAGGTACACTATGGTATGAAGGTTGTGAGGTAAGTAGAGATATTGTGGAATACTCATAGGAATAGTTGAAATTGGGAGAGATGTAGTCATCAAAGGAGGAGTATAAGTAGGAATACGAGGTAAAGGAACATAAGAAGGTCCCTCACTAATGATAGGAGGAGTAAATCCTAAATCTTGAGCCTCTTGAGTTAAAGGTTTAACATTCAAATGCACAAGATGAGTGATACAACGCAATAAATTAACACCTTGATCACTATCATGAAGGAATTTCTTACGAGCCTCTATAGCTTGGATGGAATCTTGATTATGGTTTTCTTGAATAAGCCAATTTCCCATTTTATCAAGTTTGGTTGAAAGTTTTTGCACTTGTTCAGGAGGAACTCTTAAAGCATCTTCCTCATCATGAGATGAGTGAGAAGAGTTATGCTCCATATAAGGATAGGAATCATGAGTATTCAAGTTTTCATCTGGGATCCTATAGAGAGGAGAGGAATATTTAGGATCAAAGGAACCCATGAGTCTACGACTTCTTGTAACTAGGAAACTATAAGTAGGACTAGTAGTGGTAAAGCTCATACACCAATGCAATGCAAATGAACTAACAAAGAGTTTGATTTTAATTTTTTTGAAAGGGAAATGCAAGAACATAAAATAAAGCTAATCTAATATGCATGCAAGATCTAACATACAAGATGTAAATCTATCACCAAAAAGAAAGAGTTGTCTATCGCGGGTTCACCAAAATGTAAGGTAAGAAAATGTTGGTTTTATTATAGTGGTTAATTTAACATAAAATACCTTACATTTAAATATGTGTTATGGGGGTAAATAAGATGCTCTCCTTCTATCCTTAGATATGCAAATGAAAGATCCAAGTTGATTAACGCAAAAGGAAGGATCAATGCATAAATGAATCAACCATTTGGAAACAAGAATAAGGAAGGAAGATCTTAAGTACCTGGTTTGATTTATTGATTTGAATATAAAATAGATTTAGATAGATTGATAACCTTAATTTAATTGAATAGGATAAATGCGCTAACCTTGAAATATTGCAGATCTGAAGAATGCTATTTTTTGAAGCCTGTGTTGAGTTTCTAGAAAATATGAGACCAGATTTGGAATAGAAATGTAGAGACGAACAAAACCTAGAAATATTTTTCTATTCTAAGACAGTTCCAATTTGTACCCTCAATTCAATGTCACCATTGGCCAGAATTTCCAATTGCGCCCTAGGGAAGAATCAACCTAAAAAGTCTCAGACAAATGGTGTTTAGTAGGCTTCTATTCAAATTATCCTTTGGTGGCTTCACAAGTGGGGTTGAGACATCTAGCCACACTGACACCTAAAATTGTACTCCCTTGGAAAGAAAGGCTGGGAGCGGCGCCGCTCAATACAACAGACAGGGCTTTGTTGAGATGTTCGATATCAAGAATCAAGAGGAAGAAATTAACATGGCTTTGGAGTCTTTTGCTCAACAAAGATACTTTATTATAGTGGGGTGGAATCACCGGTGAAAGGTGTGTACCCACTTGGGTCATTCCTAGAGGTTCAAGTTCCAGTAGGCCCGCTAAAGGTGACTCATACTTGGTTCGGTTTCAAGGGTCCAAGCATCTGATTTTCCCAAGAGGGAAAAGGGCATACTCCTCTACCTTTACACCTTACCTAGACATGCCAACATGTTTATCACCAAGATAACTCCTCTTTCAAAAAATCCAAGAGCTTCTAGGTTTATGATTCTCTCAAAGAGAGAAGAGAATACTCCCCTCATTAATGGACATGCTAATTGATTCATTACCTTTCCTTGCTCCCCAAAGATTCAATCCCTTATCAGTGTCTACGTCTCAAAGTCATTCATGGAAATCACTTCCATGTAATGAAGAGCCTAATACCCTATTCTACTATCAAGATGCTCGAGAGATTATTAAAAGGGCCCTATTTAGACTATGTAGAGAAGCATGAAAGAAAAAAGAATGTTTAATTAAGTTTCAAAATTTCTTTGACAAGTGTTCTCTAACACGCATCCTGCAATCAAACCGTTAGCAATTTTGCATAGTTATTTAAAGTAATCTTCATCATTTTGTCCTGCAGACCACATGTTAAGCTATTTCAGATATAAAAGCCAGAAAAACACAGTCAACAACAAACAAAAAACATTAGTGGTCAGAAAATAGAATGATAAATCTACAAAATTTTTAAACTTTCTGCTCTCAAAGTATGCACGAAGATATACCAAAAGCCACACAACAAAATACGCTGTATCACATGAAGTATTGAAAAACTTCATGTGGATAAGTGAGAAATTTTGAGTGAAACTTTACTATAGAGCCGTACGGACGAAAAATAGATTAATAAAAAAAAGTACATAATGAGGCCAGAAATTAATTTTTAGGCCCCACAATGGTTTCCAGAAATGTATATGCTAAATTTGGGCTTCTTACTTAGCCATACACTTCAACATGGCCATTGTTCACCAGTCACATACAAGAATGGATATGAAATTATCCATCTTGCATGCCTGTGTGAGTCGACCAGTTGCCTCCTATCTAGCTCGGGTTTTGAATAAGCTCTCAGTGTTCGAGAGTCCACCAACCATAGACCATTACTATAACAAATGAAATAAGCTAAAAATGTAGTGCAAGATTAATCTAGAATGACAGATGGAAGATTAATCTAAGAAATAAGCATGAGATTAAGCTAGGAATGAATATGTAACTAAGATAGAAATGAGATTAATCTAAGAGTGCTTGAAAGAAGCTAAACTAGACATTATTAATCCAATAATGATATTACTTTATTGCAAATGCAAACTAAGAAATGTGAGAGTTTAAATGCATGAAAATTATTGAATCAAAAATGCAGCAGCGATTCAATGCTTCAATAATAAATTATCCCTTTTTTTGAATGAAAACAAGAGAGTTCTTTTATAGACCAAGAGTCCATTCAAAATAGAAAGTTTCCTTTCAGAGAAACAGTTAACTCTTGAAAATATAGTTCAGAATGACAAGTTTCTTTTGAGAGAAACAATGAACTGTTGTCTTTTTAAGTTTAACTGATTTGTTTCTCTTTTAAATCACAGTTAACTCAAAGTCTCTATTTTTGAACTGGAGAGAAGATTTGGAGAGAATATTTAATTAATTAAATAGAATATGACCTCATAAATGTATTTTCTCAATTATTTTGAATAACTAAATTCAATTATAGAAATGAGGATACTTATTTAATAATTAAATATTATTTAATTCTGTTTTAAGTGTTTTAGCTAAAAGGGTGAATTTAATTTAATTAAAGTGCTAGGAATTTGTAATTAAATTAATTGGATTATAAGGTTTATTTTGCCAATTATAATTGATATTTAGGAATTAAATATAGTATGTGATTAATGCCGATTTAGGATTTTCTGCATTTGACATTTAGGTCAAGTAGAGTCATTCAAAACTCAGAATTGTGTAGTACAATAGGACTTTGATGATTCAGAAGAATGATAAATGCAACAAAATTGGTTAGGGTTGCAAGATGCCAATTTTTGGGTGTTACACACATTAGGTGATAATCTTATTCATGTAAACTTAAATGGATCTGTATTAGCATTAGGAGATTAGATTTACCAAGTCAAATTGTAATTTTCTATCATTCTAACAAGTGAAGCAAAGTGTAAAAATCCTTTCAAGGAAGGTGGATTTAACAGTCCAACTATAAATCTCTTAACCTAGTGCACACTCACCAATGTTGCTAAATCTCTTAACCAAGTAGAATTTAACAGATATCCATAGATACTCTTAACTAGGTAGATCATCAGAAGTGATCAGATTGTAAGCCTTAACTAGACCCTTCCAATCTTCAAATAGTGAATATTTTGTGGGTGCCATCCCCACCACAGTTTTTACTTCCTATTAGGAGTTTTCTGTGATATCATATCTTGTGTTATGTGTCAATTACTTTTATGAATGTTTCTATGAATGTTCACATGTATGTTAAGTTTATGGATTAATATTACTCACATCAAGATAGTATAGATTAGATGGTTGGATGTACAATTGATTACACAAAGGTTAACTGATTAAAGGATACAAAATTTTTAGAGGTATTGATTCACCCCTCCCCTCTCGGTACACATTTCCCATTAATTCCAACATGTCTCACCTCCTCTACATCAGGGGTTAATGTATGCTTTATAGGAGCATGACTTTGACAAATCCCTCTTTTTTAGCCACCTCCTCTCTTACCCTCAACCAGATTTGAATCAAAATATTGAACCCCCTTGAAGCTCTATTAAAAGTGAATTCATTAAGAGAAACAACCTTCCTAAAAATCCTAACACTGGTGGTAAGAAAAAGGGAAAATATCCTAAAACTATTTTTCCCAAAATTTCTTTGGAAGTATTTCTTCTTGATACCACTACTATTAAAATAAAATCCTCTTCTTGTGTGTCGAGCTTCTCCAATGTGAGGAAAGTTGGTAAAGAGGCTATGAAAATGAACCCATTGATTGATGTTGATAAGGAGGAAGATGATACAAAGGAAATTGAGCACCAAGAAGAGATCTAGCTAGATATTAGCTCCAGGGAAAGAAATTATTATACATGAGTTCGAATGAATGGAGGTTAATTTTTTTTTTAATAAAGAAATGAAAGGCAAAAAATCTATGGAGGAAGTGGTGCCAAAGATGAAATTTGAATAGAAACCTAATGAAAGTAAGTCCATGGATAACTCTGAGGATGATGACTATGAAGGGGGAGAGGATGATTCAAGGGAAGAGGAAAAGGATAATTCTATTGAAATTACAATCAATCTTAATGATTTGGAGGAAACCATGAATATGGCTTGTAATTCCATTTTTATTGTAGCTGTAGATTTTATGGAATATACCTCACCTATACATGACCTAGGCACTAAGAAAGATAACCCCAATATTATTGAGAAAATCAAGGAGGTCTAGAATAGAGTGGCCACTCTTGAGAAATCTACTAGTCTTCCTACCATTACCAAGGAACAGTTCAGTAAAGCCATCTCTTCTTTTTGCAAGGTTTTGGATGATCTAATGAAGAAGGTTTTCTTCAGTTTGGTTACTAGAAGGAGAAGAATGATGAAGAGTAGGGAGAAAATGAAGATGGATGATCACAAAAAAGAGGAATCTTAGGATGAGGATATTGAAGACTAGAAGAGTGAGCTGAAGTGTCTCTTAAAGAACTAGGAGAAGATTTCTAAGTTTAATGATAGTAAAGATAGTATTTCTTAGGGCTTATTTTCTCTTTATGCTGAACTCTGTTAGTAGCATTAGTTTGGCTAGCCTTTTTCCTAGAAGCTATTTTTTGGTTTATATGAATCTTAAGGGGATAGAAACTGCTGGCCATGATAATATTTTGATTAATAATTTCTGTTGTATTTTCCTTAAGATGTTGAAAGACTATAATGATGATACTACTAGTAGTAGTGATAGGTTTAGGGTACATGTGAAAACTAAAAGTGCTCTTGTATTTTTCATTGATTTTGGGTAATAATGCTTATTTTTGGATGTTTTTGACACTAATGGCTTGAAGCAAGGGTTCTTGTGCTGTAATGAGATTTTTTGTTCTATTGTACTTGGGATCAGGGCCCTTTCCCATTGCTATTAAAAACAAATACCATGAAAATGAGATCTCAAATTTTTTTAATAATAAATACTTCCACATGATAGGTACCCATTATGTAATTGTCATTTATCTATTTATCATAAGATATCAACCATAACATGTACCAAGTTCTAATTTTTGGCTCTGTTACCCAAAGGATAATGTGTACCTATATACTAAATCATGGGTACCTTTTTCTAGCGACATTTTGTCTCATGCTAAAAATTCCCCTAAATTATGGGTTAGCTTCATGCACTTTCCCTCATGGTGATATGTCCACATGATCCTGAATTCAAAAAGCTATCTTTAATATAGTGTTGAGAGATGTGCCAGATGAGGAGCAACACAAAGTGGTCATAGAAAAAGCCTAATATAGAAGATAGGTTACAATAGATAAAGATACCCTAATTAGTTTATAAAAGTAATATATTAAGTCAAAATTGAATCATATCATAACCCATTATTTTATTTTACTAACTAAACTTTCTACTTTTAAGATCAAGGCTAATTAGACATCCACTTACTAATTGATTATTGATATCTAACATTCTTTCAAAGAGGTTTGAGAGGCCATCCATTTTTTTGGGGTATAGGGCAAAGTTGAAGTCTCCCATCAAAATGTAGTGATTACAAAAGAAGCAAACCCTATTGTTTAGGAAATTGGATGAAATACTAGACCTTAGGGCCTGATTATTGGAAGCAAAAATCCTCAAGAGAACCTAATATGAATGACTTGTGATATGATCATTAGAAGGGACCCAGAGGAAATATTTCCCTAAATACTAAAGGAAATTGATAAGAGACTGGAGTTTCCACATGGTATCCAAAATAAACTAAGTTCCATTAGCATCCACAACTAGAGAATGAGAAAAATGCCAAATGAATTTAATTTTTTGAAGGAAGAAAATCTCATTCTTTTAATGAAGGAGTAGAATGTCATGCTTCATATCTTTTGTTATATTGTTGAATTTTTTTTGTATATGTAAGTTATTGAGAATATTAATATTCCAATAGAAGACAATTTTCCAAGTCTTAATTCTCTACATAATATGGACTAACAATTTTAGAGTCATTTAAAACATTAGTTGACTTCTTCATAATGACATTAGTGGAAGATATGACTAAGGAAAACCTAAATTAACCACTATAAGGATCATATTAGTGGAAAACAAAGGAAAAGAATTGTGATGTCACAATGGAGGTTATAATATTAACAAGGCTATTTCTAAAAGAAATACATAAGAAGAGGGAGTATGGGTTTCCATAAATGTAAGATTTTAAAAAGATAGTATCCAAGGAGAAAATTTAAGAAGGAAATAAAACAATATACCCAAAAACATAATAGAAGGAAGAGAGGTTGAGGAAGGAGTAAAACCTCTAGGATGAGACATATTACTGACACCTTTAAAAGTAATATCATCCCCAAAAATAATTGAGGACTTAAAACACTAAAAACTAATGAAGGGGTCCTTCAAGTTGAAAATCAACACTACATTGAAAAATAAAATTGAGACAACCACAAGCCCAAAAATAGAGGACACAATGACACTAAATGGATTGTAGAAAGGTCAAGGATGACTTAGATACTCTTTCCTTTTTTAAAATTAGCCTAGACTAGTCTTCCCCTTAGAGATGCCATTAGGAAAAGGATTGCAAAGATGACCCTTGAGAGAAAGGTTATTGGAAAAAATTGATTGAGTTCTCATATTCAATAATCTAAGCCCATTTACCAAGCATATATTCCAAGGAATATTATAACTTTTTGAGGCTTAATACTAAAAAATGTTTAGCAAAGACTAGTCTAGAGTTGGATTTAGTAATAAAGTCAATATAGAGAAACTTATTGCAGGAATTAGCGATTCCCACAATAATGTCCTTATCAAAAACTTTCAAGGGAGACCTGTTAACCTAACACAAGTAGACATAAAACTACATTAATATATAAAAAGGGTCAAAATTTGTTGCCAATTAGATAGACAAAGGCTCTATTCCTCAAAGAACCAAGGCCTAACATAAGGATGTTAAGGAAATATTATTTGAGGGATAAGTTCAATAAAATAAGACCTATAAATGAAAAGACATTTCAAAAACCTATGAGAAGAGGCCCATATCCTAATGGCTTCAACATTCAACCATATTGTAACAATCCTACCAATAATATATGTTTTCAACTTGGCTAGTATCTTGTCCATAGGGTCCTTGATTTAAATATTCATTTCCTTGTTCAAATGAAAAATTTGGATGGCATCAAGGGGTTTGAACTAACGACATATAGGAAGATCTTTCTAGAGAATCAAAGGGTATAAAAACTGAAAAATAATTTGCCAAAAAATGATTAGGAATAGAGGAGGACCCATTTAATTTCCTTTTGGTTCTATCTGCTAACAAACTCTCTGAGGAAGAAAAATTAAATTATTGTCTCAAAGAGGTCCATACACACCATGAAAAGAATATTCTCATGCACTTGTACATAAAATAGGAGAATGTCACCCATCACTCACATTGTTCATTTCAAAATTGCGACTTATGATATTTGTTTTGAAACCAAAACAAATTATTTCACTTGTTAATAAATTATTATTTTTATTTTTTTATAACATTCATAGGTTCCCATTTGTTCAAGTATGGGTCAATTTTGACAAAAATTTAGTTATTTTTTTATTTAAATGTGAAATACTTCTATACAAAATATATTATAAATATGTAGAAAGACTAAATATTATAAAAAAAATTTCCTGTATAATAATTCAATCATGTAAAACTATTGGTTCCTCTCTACTATTTATTCACATGAATGCATCTTATTCCATTAGCATCAAAGTAAAAACCATCATAATAAAACTATGTATCAATAAATCAAATGATAAATGGAGATGTAACATTAGTTAACAAATAACTATCAACACAAAATAAACCAAGAGAGTGCGATGGGAGAGGCATCAAGTGGGAGATAATTTTAAAATTTCAAGGGTTCCCCAGCAGGGTATGGCGGTCTGGTTGAGGGTTCTGGTTTTTGCGCAGGTCTGGAGAATGTCACAGTGAACATGGTTAATCCTTTGGTAGCTTTGGCAGTACCTGTTTTGGGTTTGGAATTGTAGTTGTCAGATCCTTCTCTGTGGGGTAATGAGAACCTTTCTCCTCACCAGGTGTCACGGCTTGTTCCCTGCCACTACTGGGTGTACCCATGATTTCTTTGAAGGAAGTGTTGTCACGACCTTCTTCTAGGTCATCGATTCAAATCCCATTGATTATCAGTGAGAATGTCTTAGGAATGGGCCTAGCCCTTCTCTGGCAGAGAAGAAGGAAAGAATAGATCCTTCCAAGGACCCACTAGTGGGGACCCATGAAGTGACAAGCACTGATAGTGTCGAGGTCAACCCTTCCACTACAAAAAGGTAGTCAGAAATTCTGGGAGAAAATCAGCAGGAAAGCCTTCTACTCTTGTAGTGTATGTTAAAGTGGGTCTCCAAGATGGATAAGTTGCTATTTTTGTTCCAGACACTCTGGTGGATCACTCTATTTCTTCTATGGAGCTCATACTAGTTGGTAAGTTCCTGGGCCCTCAACCCAATATTGAAATGGTTAGATCTTTTGTTAAGAAAAGATGGATATTGAAGGGTTAGGTGGACATTGTCACTTTACCCAAAGGACTTTTGTCCTTTGCCTTCTCTACTAAAGAAGATCTTGATTATGTTTTATGTGGGGGTCCTTGGATGTTTGGTAGAATGACTGTAGCATTTTGTAAATGGGCTACAAACTGGGACTATTCTAAAACTTTCTTCATGGCCACTCGGTCTAGGTAAGATTTTTTGGATTGCCTCTCGAATAATGGAATAAGGAAGTCCTTAAGGGTTTGGCTTCCACCTTTGTGGGGATATTATTTTGATTTACTCTATGACAGTAGCCAAGTCCCATTTGGTTTTTGCCAGGATTTGTGTCAATATATTCCAGTTTGACAACCTTCCTTCAGTTATTAACATTAACTCTAAACTGGGCATATGGAAGTAGGAAGTGGAATTTGAATCTCTACCCTTTGCCTATTTTGTGTGTCACAAAATGGGTCATTGGGAAAATAACTATCTAAATAAAGTTAAAAGGGATACTAAGACAGTGGATTCAGGCTCAAAACCTCATAAGGAGGCCAAACAAGTTTGGAAGGCGATTAAGCCCCCTGTTGTGGCTGAAGGTGATACCAAAAACAAGGTGGATTCGATCCTGGTGGGAGGCCAAGGAGATACGGTAGATTATAATAGTCAGCCTGACTTGGAATATTAGGAATTTGTTGAATCTATTACTGATGTCTCAGATTCTTTGGTATGTGGCTCTCCCCTAGAATCTGCTTCTAGAATGGAGAACTCCCAAATCCCATCTCATGATGTTAATGCTGGATCTTTGGGATATCAGATGAAGGAGCTATCAGTACCTGTAGAGGTTATTGTTCCTATTGAGGTTGATGAAATTAACCTCAAGGGTTTGCTAATCAATGCAGAAGGTACTCTGTATATTTATCAATCGTACAGTGATGTGATGGGGGAGAATTCCTCGCCTAAAAATCTTGAAAAATCTAATGAAGAAAACTTTTCTTCTATTCCTAACACCCATTCTAGGAGTGTAGAAGAAGACCCTATTGTTCGTGATGGCCATGATCTCCTTGATGACCTGAATGGAGCTCCCTGGACCACTCAAATGGGGAAGAAACAAAAAAATAGAATAAAAAGATTTCAACTCCTATCTCTAAGGGAGTAGTTACTCGTAGTAAAGCATATGTGGGATCCAAGGTTCTAAGTTTGAAGGAGGACATTGGATCTTAGAAAAAAACCCAAGGAAGAAGTTCAAACAAAGAGATTAGAGAAAGAGAAAGCAAGAAGGATATAGTGGATGGCAAGCAATTGACCATCCAGGAATTTTATACCCCAGTTAAGAAACAAAAGTCATTTCATGGAATATCAGGGTGTTGAGTGCCTCCCATAAGCAGGATACACTTAGGAACTTGGTTAGAGATCACAAACCTAATATCATTCTTGTTCAGGAGACCAATATGGTGAAAGAAAAAGTGGAAAAAATTAGAATCTTTAAAAATGGTGGTGTTGTTGGCTCTAGCTCTGATGGAGCCTCAAGTGGTATTACTGTCTTTTGGAACTACAATAATATCAGAGGTGAAGTTTTAGGTGATAACTTGAACTTCCTGAGGATTAAATTCATCCCCTCAAGTCTCATTTTGAATGGGTTACTATGAATATTTATGATCCTAAGACCAAAGCTAGTAGGGCTAAGTATTGGAAGTTGATTGAGAATAAAAGGCTTTCTTTTTGTGATTCTCCCTGGCTAGTTATGGGAGATTTCAACTATCCTTTGAAAGATAATGAGAAGTTTGGAGGGGTTGATATCCAGAGTCAACTGGATGGTAGAGTTGAGCTCATGGACTTTGTTAATAGACAAGCTCTCTTTGATATTGATCTCTAGGGTGTTAATTACACTTGTTCTAATAGAAGAGTTGGTATGGATCTTATTCAAGTCCGCCTTGATCATGCTTTGATCTCTAGAAGTTCATTCAACAATTTTTGTTGTTCGGTTTCCTCTCTCACGAAGGTTGGGTCTAGTAATTTCCCTATCTCTTTTGTTGTTGAATCGATTAAGGTTACTAGTAATATCCCCTTTAGATTTGAGAAAAAGTGGATAGATCACTCGGAGATTGAGGAGAGGATTAGTGATTGGTGGAATGTTAACATTCAGGGCACTGCTATGTTTAGGGTGTCTAAGAAACTCCAACATATTAAACAAGATATTAAATTGGTGCAGGAGCACCCCTAGGTTGGTTTGTTAATCTAGTTAGTTAAGTTGTGTGCATTTTCCTTATGCCCTTTTTTTGTAATAAGCTTGAGTCAACCTTAAGAACATGTTTTCCATAACATGGTTGAGTTAGGATGTGTTTAGTTTAAGTCATAGGACCTTTTGGGATGTGCAATTAAGGCTTATAGCTTATAAAGCCTTCTAATTGGCACATGTGCAATGATGATGTCATCATGAGATCGGTAGGGTCTAAGGTAAGTTATAATCATGTTTCTACCTTATTTGGGTCCTTGGTGAAGTTTAGTGAAGGTTTGAAGCCTTTTGATATGGTTTGGAAGAAATGAGGGAAAGTTGTCAAAGTTGCATTTTCCCACTTTGCAACTTTGCAATGTTGCTCCGACAATATTTGCAAGAATTAGAAAACTCGTTCAATAGATTCCCTAAGGGGTTGATAATGACTTCACCACCCTATATAAGGGAAAATTGGAAATTTTAGCAAGGTTGGATGTTGAATGTATACGGACATAGTTTTGAGAAGCAATATCAGTTATGTGATTTAGTGTGTAAATTGGATGTTTTTGATGATAGTAGGGTTTTTATGGATTAGTTTTGGCCATGTAACATGTGAATATGTTAGATTAGGTTTTCTTTGAATTCTTTATGGCAATAGTTAATCATTTTGTTTTGTTTTAAGCATATTTTTCAAATATTCTATAATCTATACTAGTGCTGGTCTGATCTAGACAGTTTTTGTTAATGGAGTCATAACTCCTTTTCCCACTATGGCTTTTGTCTAGTTCCTTGGGATTTGAAAGATGACTCCTTGTAAATTATTGGTGCAAGAGGTTGGGACCTAGAAATCAAGAGAGATATTTATGCAGTGATGCCCTAGGCAAGCCAGAGGTGCATGGCTAGGGAATACAGTGAACTATAGAAGAATTTTGAGTGATTGAATGCTTTGGATGCTTCAATATAAGAATATGGAGAGGACGATATGTGTGTGTAGAGGCCCCATGTCCAAGGAGAAGTTATGGTGAAGATTTCTTTGAGGTAGAAGAACTAAAGCTTATGCAAGTTCTCAGTATTTAGTGAAACCCTTAATTATAGGCTTGATTATAGAAACCCACTATACAGACAGATTGGGAAAGCAAAAAATAATAAAAATTGAAGATTTTCCAAAAGGGTGTAAGGATATAAAATTTTTTTACCACATTGTAGAGGGTATTTTTGAGTTAAGATCCAAAAGGTGTGTAATTAGGCCTAATTCCTTGTAGCCTTGTTTTGATGAGTTTGAAGTAAGTTCTTGAACTCGATTAGGGTTTCATTGAAATTTTATGTTTTTAGGCATTGTATTGGATTCAATGGCCTTGTTATAATCCTTCCTCTTCATTGGTGACTAGTCATGGTCATATTGGATCACTTAGTGTGGAAGATGCAAGAATGCATCCATGCAGATATTGATAGTTGAGTTGGTTTCTTTGATGGTGTAGAAAAGTTGAATTGGGGAAGGATTTGAGAAGGGAATCCTTGTGAATTAGGGTTGGTAAAGAACCCTAATAGGCTAGAGAAGTGGCCTAGAGAAGACCCTAGACGAAGGTAGGGTTAGAGAGAAATATTTTTCATTACATTAGATTGATATCAGAGTGAGTTAAATATTTGGGAGTTGGTGTATGTCTCTATATACTAGTGAATCAGTAGGGGAGATTAGTATGGTGACTAATACAGAGTTAGCTAAGGAGATGGGTGAGAAAAAGGAGAAAAATACACTCCTTGAAGAAGCCCTAGATGAGATGAGAGTAAAAATGCAAGAAGTTATTGATGGAGCTAAAGATAAAGGCAAAGAAGGTGAAAGTAGTGAGAGAGGTAAAAGGTAGATTGATGAGGAAGATATATCCCTGAACTAGACCCACCATTAAATGACGAACAATTCTTGAAAGCCATCAAGGAAGTAGGTGGGAAGGCATTAGAAGGTGTACCACTATTTAGTGGGAAAATGGATATTGAGGCAGTAATGGAGTGGATTGAGGGGATGGAAAACCATTTTGAGTGTGAAGGTGTTACAGAGGCACAAAAACTCAAAGTTGCAAAGTCAAGGCTAAGACGATCAACATTGACATGGTGGAAGTATTTACAAGATGAAAGAGTTAGGATGGGTAAACAACCTATAGATTACTAGAAAGCCATGGTGACTAAAGTAAAAGAGAAATATATGCTAGAGGACTATGAAATACAACTTCATAGGAAGAGACAAGGTCTGAAACAAAAAGATTTGGATGTGGCCTCTTATACAAAGGCATTTTAGAAGTTATGTCTCATGTCCAAGATTCAAGAAGAGAAGCCTATTAAGGTAGAAAGATACTTGGGTGGTGTAAAATGGAACATCCAAGAAGAGATCAGTTTGTGGACTCCAAATACTATTTAGAAGTGCCACCAAATATCTCTTAAGGTGGAAGACAGGAACAAGAAGAAAGGAGACTCTAATATCAGAGGTAGAGGAAGAGGAAGAGAGTAAGGGGGTCATAGAGGTGGTTATCAAGGCAGGGGTAATGAACAAAGAAACCAGGGAGAGTCCAAGTTGACAAAGCATGGAAGTGAAACTACTCCAAGAGGGGGTTATACTAGGGGTAGAGGTACTCAAGGAGGCTCTAGTAGAGGAAGGGGTTCAGGCATAAGAAAATCCTACTTTGCAAGTATGAAATGTTAACTGTGGTCAGTGGAGTCACCCAACCTATATATGTCTTTATAAGCCTAATTCATCAAACAATGGTAAGAGGATAGCATATGCCCATGAAGACACAACACGTGTAAAAACACATGAGGTTGTTTACATTGAGTCAGAGATGGCAAAAAATTTGATGTTCAGGAGAGTTTTGATTAGACAACCAGTTAAGGATGAGCCCAAGCATATGAGAGCATTGTTTAGGGTTAGATGAAAAATCCTTGGTAAAGTTTGCAAAGTGATTATGGGTTCAAGATCCATAGACAATATTATATCAGAGGAAGTAGTAAAAAATCTAAAATTGGTAACGGTACCTCATGTCAATACATACAAAGTGACATGGTTGAACAAAGGGCAAAGTGTGTTGGTGAATGAGAAAACTTGGGTGGAGTTTTCTATTGCAAGCCTTGGAAATATGATAGGGGGAACAATGTATGATGGAAAGGATAATTCTATATCTTTATAGAAAGACAACAAAACTTTCAAGATTTAGTCCTTATTGGAGAAAGATGAGCCACAACCCAAGACCCCTAGTGTCTTGTTGAGTAGTAGAAAGGAGTTCATTAATTTCCTTAGAGATGAAGGAAGTGAAGGCTATGCCATTTTTCTCAAGCCTAAGGAGGAAGAGAAGCCTAAATAAGAGCCTTTGCCAATGAAAATCCAAGAGTTACTTGAAAAGTATAAAGATATAATCAGTGATGGGACTACTGTAAATTTACCTCCAAAGAGAGTGATAAGTCATAAAATTGACTTTGTACCTGGTGCTTCATTTCCAAATAAGGTAGCTTATAAGCTTACTCTTGAGCAGAACCTAGAAGTGGCTATATAAGTGTAGGATCTATTAGACCAAGGACTAATCAAGAAGAGCGTTAGTCCATGTGCCGTACTTATGGTCTTAGCATCGAAGAAAGGTGTTAAGTGGAAACTCTATACTAATTCTAGGGATATTAATAGAATCAAAATTAGATATAGATTTCCAATTCCTAGAATAGAGGATTTGATGGACTGTCTTGGAGGGGCAAAGTTTTTCACTAAATTGGACTAAAAAAGTGGGTACCATCAGATTAGAATTAAAGATGGGGATGAATGGAAGATAACTTTTAAGACTACTGATGGGTTGTATGAGTGGAGAGTTATGCCATTTGGTCTCTCAAATACCCCTAGCACATTCATGAGGTTCATGAATGAAGTGCTTAAGGACTTTGTAGGGATATTTGTGGTAGTATATCTATATGATATACTTATCTTTAGTAAGACAATAGAGGAACATGTGAAGCATGTGGAGATGGTACTCAAAAGGTTGCAAGAAGAAAAGTTAGCAATCAATCTAGAGAAGTGTGAGTTCTTCAAATAAGAGCTTGTCTATTTGGGGTTTGTTGTATCCTAAGGTTCATTGAAGATGGACCCAAGAAAGGTGGAGGCTATTTTGAATTGGCCTACACCAACCACAGGGACAGAGGTAAGGATATTTCATGGGTTATCTCAGTTTTAAAAAAAATTTAAAACACATTTTAGTGGTATTTTTTCACCAATGCTAGACACCATCAAGGGTGGTCTAAAGACTAAGTTCATATGGACCTCTGAAGCAGGGAAAGAATTTGAAAAGTTTAAGGAGTAAGTAGCAACACAACCTATCCTAAGATTGCCTAGTTTTGATCAACTATTTACTTTGGAGTGTGATGCAAGTGGGATTATAGTAGGGGGTGTGTTAAGTCAAGAAGGTAGGCCAGTAGCCTTCTTTAGTGAAAAATTAAATGAAGCCAAGAAGAAATATTCTTCTCATGAATTGGAATTGTATGCCTTAGTTCAGTCTCTTACGAAGTGGAGACATTACTTGCTACCAAAATAATTGTTAGTTTTTACTGACAACCAGACCCTTAGCTATATAAAAACATAAGAGAAGCTCAGTAATAAACATTTAAAGTGGATGGAATACCTTCAAGCATTCACATTCACAATCACAATAAAGCACAAGAAAGGGAAATTGAATAGGGTTGCAGATGTCCTGAGTAGGAGGTTTCTAACCATTCAGGAAGTTCAGTTGAAGAGGATTGGGATAGAGAGTTTCAAGGAGCTCCATAGAGAAGATGAAGACTTTTGTGAAGCCTATAAGGTATGCTCTAATTTTTAGAATCGCTTTCATAGTCAGTTTTCTAATTTTACCTTGCAGAGTGGGTTGTTATTTAATAGGAACCAATTTTGTGTTCCTAAGGGTTCAATGAGAGAAAATATCATTCAAGAGAAACATAATGGTATCTTGAGTGGCCATTTTCATGTGAACAAAACCATAGAGTAAATCCAAAGGTTTTACCATTAGCCAAAGTTGGTAAGAGATTGTAATAGATAAAATTTGGCTCATAAAGGATTGCTTAAATAAGATTTACATAATGAGATCCTAAGGCCAATTTTAGTTTCTTACACTTAATTATTATGATAAAAAGGATTTAAAGGAGCATGTAAATAATTGTGGGATAAGATACCTACCTCATAACATAGAAGATCTAGAAAAACTCATTTTTTGAGGTCTGTATTGAGTTTCTAGAAAATCTGACAGTTGATCCCAAACCAGAACGTAGAGACGAACAAACCCCAAAAATATTTTTCCATTCTGATGTCGTCTTATGAAAAAGGTTGACCTTGACCCAAAAATGTCACCCCTAACCCAATAATGTTGACCCTGACCTACACAGTGTCGACAAAAAATTTGTTCGCGGATCTCAGAAGTTCGCTAAAAAGGGTAGCCAAATCTGGTCTCAAATCTACTGTTCTGTACCTAGAACTCCCAAAAATAGCACCTGCAAATATCTGAAAAGAGGGGTTTTGGGGTGGCTATATAGGGTTTTGCCTTAGTCAAACCCCTATTTTGATGATCTCCACCTCCACGATTAGCCGAATATAGAATGTATAGTGTGTGTGTATTGCTCTTTTGAAAAGAGTCTTTAAACATGTAATATCAAGATCTAATCTTCTAGATTAACAATCCTAACATAACATGAAAATGAGAAAGTAATGCATAGATTTGAATATGACAAAGAAAGCATACCAAGCCCCTAAGGCTAAAGTATTCCCATCAACTCACAATCCATAGTTTCTACCCCATGATAATGTCCTTTGAATTCTTGAATGTTGAGAATAGTAGATCTAAAGAGAGAGCCTTCTTGCTTCAATGTAGATCCACCATAGCTTGTCCTCAAAATGGTTGATTGAAGATGATGATATGTCCTCTTAGCTTGTGTTTCTATATCATCCTCTTGCTTATTTGCATCATCATTTCATCATGTCATCTCCCAATTTTGTTTCATGATCAAATGAAGGCAAAAGAGAGTGTTTATATAGAGACAGGTCTCCTAGGGCAATGCAAGGGAACCTAATTCAATTTCTACCTTGAATCATGGTACAATCTCAATCACCAACCAAGGAGGGAATGTATTAATTTGAATATCGGAGAAAACACTTCCGCATCTAGACCCAGAGACCTATTTTAAGTTCTAGACTCTGATAAGCTCCAAATTTGAAAGTGGGGACACACACTTGATAGAGGTCTATGTCAGAAACCTCGACCCTGACCTGAGGTTTCAGGCAGGTCACCAAAAAGTTGCTGAGAGCTTCCCAGGTCAGCTAGGGACCTAGGAAGGTGGGGGAATGTGCCAAAATGTTAGGAAGGCCTAGAGGCCTAGAGAGAGAGTAGGATGAGACCTAGGAGGAACAATACATAGGTCCTACCTTGAAAGAAGAGTCATGGAGAGGGAAATATAGGAGGATCTGTAAGATCCTAACCCTAATTTCACCTACACATGTATAATCAAGCACAAATACAAATCTAATATGCAAACATACTAAATAAGGGTGCTAAACCTATCAAAATGGAAGTTCTTCCATTTTAAGATGATATATTTAGCCCCAAATTTATCTTAGATATGATACTACATGAATATGCAAGCTAAAGTATCATAAATTATAAAAAAAGGATATAGCCAAGTCCTCAATGATAAGATCCTGCAAAAAACCATTAGTATCCGCAACCTGTAGCACACGAGGTTAATGAAAATCTAAAGAGCACCTAAGTCTTACTATGACGATCTTGAGAAGTATATAGAGCCCATTATGCCCCCCTGATTCGGCTTACTAATTCATGGAAGGTGAAACAGGGTGATAAGGTGATTTCTATACACTGAATATGCAATTTGTTTAAAAAGTCCTTTCCTAGATTAGTTAGAAGGGTCCTAAACCTTCCTAAACTGATTTAAGAGGTTAGGTATCTGAATCATGATTCCAACATCTCTAACGACACTAAAAATAGAGCTACCAAACTCAAGTTATGATGAAAAGAATCGATGTCTATTTAAATGCATATAAAGGAAAAATTTGAATTTAACCTAAATAATTTCAAATAAAACCCTAGTAAAACCCTAATTGATTGCCTATAAATAAGAGAAAGAGACACTTACCACCTCATTCTTACCATTTGCAGAGTTTGGGGAAGGAGATAGGATGTCAAAGAGAGAGGAATTCTAAGCGAGCCGCATGGAGGTTCTGAGGGAGTGCCTGGTCAGAAGACAACCACTACCCAAGGTAAGTTCATGTTTTTAGTACTTGTGATTGAAAATTTCATGTTTTTATAGGGAAGGTCAACCCTAACCCAATAAGGTCAGCCCTAACCTAGTAAGTTTGACCCTGACCCATTAAAGTCAACCCTGACTGGGAAGGTTCTGTCATTTTTGGGGGCAGGTTGACCCTGACCCACTAAGGTTGACCCTGACCCATAAAGGTCAACCCTGACCCAAAAAGGTTGACCCTGACCCAAAAAGGTCAACCTTGACCCAAAAAGGTTGACCTTGACTAGGTTAGGTGGGTATAAAAGATTTTTGATGTAGAAGTACTGATATGATTCATGTTTGTGCTTGGAGGATCTAGTCTGTCTTCGAGAGCATCCCTTCAGAGGGTTACTACTATCTGTCAGAGGGAGTGTCTCTGAGCTACAACAAGATGAGATACAATTACTAAGAGATGTGGGATTGTACTGGGTAGTAGTCCTACCATAGCTAAGGTTCCATCGTTCTATGATATCAGCCATGATAGAGAGATGGGATGAGGATACTTGTTCCTTCCATCTTCCATCAGGAGAGATCACGATCACTCTGGAGGATGTGTACAGGATCCTACAACTTCTAGTCTTAGGTGAGCCTATCAGACTGAGAGTACCATGGGGTCCACCTAAGGTTTTTGTAGATATGGATTATTTTTTGGGATGGGTACCACAAATGAGGACCCGATCAGATCAGATATCTTTGGCAACCATACTTGCAGATTCGACACCTTTGGTATGAAGAGTGATGCTATGTATACTTTCTTTGGTTGTAGTGCCCAACACAAAGGGTATAGTATTTTTAGCACTATTCACCTATCTCATACATAGGATGGAGAGTGATAGGGTCACTGTCTCATGGGGCTATAGCATGTTGGCTCATCTTTATCACAAGCTGAGTTACTTGGTGAGATATCAATGGGAGAGTCTTACGGTGTGCACCTTGCTACAGGTTTGGATGTTTGAGCATTACACATGTAGATGACCATAGGGTACCCCTATGATGATAGATGCAGGAACACCAAGAGCCTTTGCATATCCGCTAGCAGATGTCTGGAAGCATAGAGATATCCTCTTTTGGAGGGTATGCTTTGACTGTATACTAGGTATTGATGTGATATGGAGACCTTATTGTTAGATGATAGTGGCGGGATACCCAACATCAGTTGAGACACTCATAGCAGTATAAGCTGCTAGGAGGTCCTACTAATCATGTCATGATTCTGTATTACTATGATAGGGTGACGAGATAGTTTGGTTTGATACAGGGAGTCCCCCGGATAGTACCTCGGTATGCATATCTAACGAGATACTATTAGAGACCGGGTTCCATACATTGACCGAAAGTAGCTGATATTGTGGATAGTGAGATAGATGAGACCGAGGATATAGAGGTAGCTACTAAGATATCCTATGCTGGTGTTAGTAGAGAGTATATGAGATACTGGAGTTTACAGGAGACCCATCCTATCTTCCCCGATGACTACCCCATAGGTGATCCAGGTCCTTTAGAAAAGAACCAATGAGGAGATGACATACTAGTAGGAGAGGAGGAGGAGGATCGGAGAGATGAGGAGGAGCCTCCATTCAAGGGAGATCCTATGGAGGAGGAGAGAGTAGAGAAGATGCCCTCAGGCTATGGTATAGGGACCGGTGATGAGGCAGTCTATGTTGCTCCCTTGAGATCACAGCGACCTCCTCGAGCGCACACAGAGACACCACCACTAAGGCCTAGACATAGCGAGTGAGGAGAGAGTAGTCACTCCATGCCCCCACCATCTATATCCTTTAGTGATGCCCAGGTAGGAGATCCAGGTATGATACAACTTTAGAATGTTTTGAATAAAGATTTTGTTTAAAAGAAGAAATTAAATAGGTTGTACATTTGAATTTTTTTGTAGGGAGCGTAGCGGAGTGGAGGAGTTTTGTATTTGAGGTTCTAAAGGATACATGTATATCCTACCAACTGCTAGCTAGTGAGAGAGAGAGTCCCTTGTAGGACAAAGAGATCCCAGAAGACATGCAGATATCTTCCTATGTGTACAGTGAGAGTTGAGGTTATGCAAGGAGAGAGAAGAGAAACTGATGGCCAACATGCAAAGAGCCCAGGAGCACATCTAGGAGATGAGTATATGGAGGAGTCACACACAGACTAGCATTCCTAGATCCTTAGCCTCACATCACAGATCTAAGAGAGCTAGGAGTCACCGTCCTTCAGAGCATCGGGATAGAGATTGATAGATATGGCATTTGTGCCACATATGTACCAAATTAAGAAAAATTTTATTTATGAAGAAAACTTTGTTTTTGGAACAATTAGTTCTATGGTTGATTACTTTTTACTTTCATCAATGCACAAAACTTAAAAAGAAAGAGGAAAGAAAAATATGTATGGATGCATTCTAAGTTATATAACTTATAAAATAATTATTCTATAAGGAACACATTCATGCATAAAGAAGAAAATGACTAATTAGGGGTAATAATGTTTGAGATGCATGATATTAATAAGTTCCTTAAGAGGAACACCATTCATATCAACAATTTTGTAAGCACCTGAAGTAAAATCCTCAATTACCACAAAGGGTCCAAGCCAATTTGGACTAAATTTTCCTTTCTCACCAGGTAAAACATTCACATTTCTTTGGTTATCATATAAGACTAAATACCCTACCACGAATGACCATTCAATCACTTTGTGATTATATTTTTTTTGAAGTGATTTATGATAGGCCTTAATGTGTTCCAAAGCATTTATTTGTTGTTCATCTAACATTTCTAACTCTTGTAATCATTGTTCCCATAAAGTATCTTTGTCAATGATCCCATGAAATGAAACATGCTAGGATGGTATTTCTAACTCCAAAGGCATGATAGCATCAGTCCCATAAACAATATTATAAGGTGAAGTGCCAGTGGCCGTACGAACACTAGTCCTATAAGCCCACAAGGCATAAGTAAGTTTTGTATGCCAATCTTTCGCATGTTTGTTGACTGTTTTCTTTAATATTTGTTCAATAACCTTATTTGATGCTTTAGCTTGACCATTAGATTGAGGGTAATAGGGAGTAGAAAATTTGTGTTGTATATGATATTTCTCCATGAATTTTGTGACTTCTTTGTTCTTAAAAGATGTACCATTATCCGAAACTATCGCTGAAGGAATACCAAATCATACTATAATATGGTTAAGGATGAAATCACAAATAACATCTGCAGTAGTAGAATGAAGAGGGATAGCTTCTACCCATTTTGTAAAGTAATCCATAGTTGTGAGAATGTATGTATGTCCTTGAGAAGAAGCCGGTGAGATTTTTCCAATGAGGTCAAAACCCCAAAT
Organism: Thuja plicata; assembly: GCA_018584345.1. Classification (NCBI taxonomy): domain Eukaryota; kingdom Viridiplantae; phylum Streptophyta; class Pinopsida; order Cupressales; family Cupressaceae; genus Thuja; species Thuja plicata. The sequence continues at coordinate 230,829 of MU225778.1, read as the reverse complement.
GCTAAAATGTCACAGAGCAACTTGATTACAAAGCTCACAAGTAGGAGCATGAATTAAATTACCATGTTGTTGGCACTGAGGACACTTTTTAACAAATATAAAGGAATCTTGCTCCATTGTTTGCCAGTAGTATCCCATTCTGAGGAGTTTATTGACTAAATATTTCCCACCAAAATGTCCTCCACAAGAACCAGAGTGAGCTTCTGCTAAAGCTATAGGTACTTCGGTTTTGTTAAGACATCTTAATAGTAAACCATTGTAAGAACATTTTTAGAGTGTTTACCATAAAATTATATAGTGGGCTGCAAGCTTTCTAATACGATTACATGTGTTCCTTGTTGCTGATTTTAGAAAAGTATTATCTTTTAAAAAATGAAAGATATGTGAATACCATTCATCTAAATGCAAGTTACAAAAATCCATGGTAACCCTATCAGAGATTGCAAAGAATTTAAGAGTGTGTATAGTTAATTGAAATTCTTCCTTGTTATTCTCAAGGCAAACCAAAGAAGCCACGCTTGCCATGGCATCTGCATGTCAATTATCTTTCCTAGGTACAGTTTGAATTGTGTAAGAAGAAAATTGTGAGAGAATATCCAGAGCCACATCTTGATATTGTTCCATCTTATCACTCTTAGTCTGATAACCTCCTTTGATTTGTTCTACAATCAATTGTGAATCCCCATAAATTTCTAAGTTTTTAATATGAAGGGATAAAGCTGCCCGTAAACCAACTATAAGAGCTTCATATTCTGCAATGTTGTTAGTACAAGGAAAAGTTAATTTATATGACATAGGGATCAGTTTCTTTGTAGGAGGGATCAAGATAATGCCCACCCCAGAACCTGTCTTGCATGTAGAACCATCAAAATCTAATTCCCAAGTATCATCTTGTTTGATTGTAAATATATGCTCATCGGGGAATTCTACAGAGGTAACAGTTGTATTAGAATGAGGACAAGGAGCTTCAGCTAAATAATCTGTTAAAGATTTTCCTTTAATTGATTTTTGAAGGATGAAATTGAGATCAAATTCTATGAGCAACATCACCCATTTTGCTAATCAACCAGAGAGATCAGTTTTTGAGAAAAGGTGTTTTAAAGGATCAAATTTAACAATCACATTGACTTCAACATTGAGTAAGTAATGCCAGAGTTTTTGACAAGCATAAACTAAAGCCAAGAATTGTCTTTCTAATTGAGTATATCAAGTTTCATAATCCAACAAGGTCTGACTAATATAGTATACTGGTCGTTCCTTTCCATCACTATCATGTTGAGCCAACAATGCACTCACAGCATTAGATGTGGTAGAAGTATATAGGTAAAAGGGTTTATTGAATTGAGTAGGTTGTAAAATAGGAGGATTAGCAAGATATTCTTTAAATTGCTCAAAAGACTTCTTGCATTCTTGGTTCCAAGAAAAAGTAGTATCTTTTTTGAGTAAAGAAGTAAAAGGAATAGTCCTATCAGCTAGGTTAGAACAAAGTGACGAATAGATTGTATTTTACCTTGTAAACTACGTAATTGAGAAATATTCTTAGGAGGAGGCATGTTAACAATAGCATCAATCTTCTCAGTATCAACTTCTATGCCTCGCTTAGAGATAATAAATCCTAATAATTTTCCAGAATCAACTCCAAAAGCACATTTCTGAAGATTTAATCTCATGTTGTAACTCCTAATTCTTTCAAAAATTTGTCTTAAAATGAACACATGAACTTCTCTTTGTATAGACTTTGCCAAGATATCATCGACATAATCTTCCAAAATCTTATGAATGTAATCATGAAAAATCAAAGTCATGGTGCGCTGATAAGTAGCTTGCACATTTCTTAATCCAAAAGGCATCATGACCCAGAAAAATGTCCCCAAGGTGTAATAAATGTAGTCTTAAGTTGATCCTCAACAAGAATAAAGATTTGATTATAACCCAAAAATCCATCCATAAAAGACAATAAAGCATGACCTACCGTGGAATCCACAATCATGTCAATATTAGGTAGTGGGAAGTCATCTTTTAAGGATACTTTATTTAAATCTCATAAATCAGTGCACATTCTTATTTTGTTTCCTCCTTTAGAAACAACCAAAATATTGGAAATCCATTTGTAATAATCAATAGAGCGGATGAATTCGACACCTAGTAATTTTTCAATTTCAGCTTTTACTAGTAAATCAATGCTGGGATTCATCTTACGAATCTTCTATTTCACAGGTTTAGTATTGGGTTTAAGGAAAATATTATGAGTGACGATCTTGGGGTCTATACCTGGCATATCCAAATATGTCTGAGCAAATATATCCTTATATTCAAGCAAGAGAGAAACCAGTTGATCATGTTCATCTTGATTCAAACACTTCCCAATTTTGATTGTTCTTTCAACATCATTCTCATCTACTTGAATCTCAATGGTCTTAGTTATTAATAAGTTACTTTGTATGGGAGAATCGATTAGCAAAGGGGAAATATTCGATTCATCATGTTCTCCAAAATAGGCTTCACTATTCAGGCAATATAACCTTCTACTTTAATGATGAAATGTAGGTAGATATTGATAAGCTCCTAAAAAATCAGCTCCTAATAACCTTCTACTTTTATGATGAAATGTAGGTAGATATTGATAAGCTCCTAAAAAATGAGCAAGGGCTTCATCCTCAGGAAAGATGTCCACACTAGGATTTTGATCCATGTCAAGGAGAAGCGGATTAACCAATTTCAAATGTCCACTACAAATATGATTAACATTAAGAGGAAAAGCTGATGGTTGCCTATAAGGATTGAATCCTAACCCATAAGTATAATCAAAACCTTCGTTATCCAGGGGTACTTGTATACCTTGCTCATACTTACCACAACCTTTCTCGTTAAATATTGATTTCTTGAGTAAATGATAACCAGAACCATACCTGTCAGACATATCGGATTGAGTTAAAGGAGCATCATATGTCACAATGTCATAGAAATCTGGTTTTATTGTCTCAATTGTTTCATCACGAGAAGTAGCAACAAAGTTACTTTTTAACACCTCAGAAAGCTGAGAAGGAATAAAAACTTGTTTTTCAAACTTAGTTTGTTCTTTCATAAATTCCAAATCCAATACTTTATATTCTCCTAGAAAAGTAGGATTAAAATCCAATGTTCCCCAATCATCTTCTGCCAGGGAAGAAAATGGAATCTCATCTTTTTTAACCTCAGGTGGTTGTTCAAGTTTTTTAATTGGTTGTATAGGCTCAGGAACCTTAGCATATTATGTATTCAGGCAAGGATTTGGTTCATCATCTGCATGTAGTGTGTACATTAGATTTTTGTATATGAACCTAACCTTGTGATGAAGTTTAGAAGGAACCGCATGCACAGTATGTAACTAGGGTCTTCCTAATAGAAGGTTATAATTGAGTGGTCCAGGCATGACATGGATAGGAGTGTAAATAAGCACATGACCAACTTTAATGGGAAGCGTAATAATACCCAAAGTTTTCTTTGCAATATTATCAAATCCACGAATAGGAATATTATCTGGTTGAATATTTGTAAGATCGGCCTTAATTTCCTTAAGCATATCCATGCTACAAACATTAAGCCTAGATCCATTATCAATAAATGTTCTACGAATGATACTCTAATTAATAGAAAAAACAACCATAAGAGCATCATATTGATTCTGCACCTCAACAGTAGGTAAATCATTATCAGAAAACATAATAGGAGGTACAGAAGGAATAGTATGCATGTACTCTAGAAATGAACTAATGTTGTCTTGATTAGGAGGCGTAGTAGGAAGAGTAGATAAAGCTTTTTGCAACACCTCATGATATGTAGGAGAAGTTTGAAGTAATTCCCATAAAGATATCTTAGCCGAAGTAGCACATAACTGTTCCACTAAGTCATATTCCTTAAAGGAAGAAGGTAACCTAGGTGCTTGAAGAAGAACAGGTTGAGAAGGAGGTAAACTTGCTGGGATAGTAGGTTGAGGATTATTTCGTGTGCAATAATCATGCAAAACAAAATTTGTGTTATCAAAGAAATCCAAGGGATCTCTGTGTTTACCCCTAATAGTTATTTGAGGACATCCTTGTACCGTCATCAAAGTTTTGGGAAATAACTTTTTAGGTGTCTCAATGTTGCAAATAGAGGAATATGAAGGTAACCATGCATACACTCTATGGTAAAAGTCAGTTGAAGAGGTTGTGGAGGAGGATGAAATAGGAATAGGATCCATGGGGATCACATTCGAACCATTTTCATTCTCACTTCCATGTACCTCATTAAGGGATCTATCATTTTGTACAACAAAATCCTCATCAAAGTATTCAAAACAAAAATCATACATGTTGAACACAAGAAAACACTACAAACATGTAAAATGTAAATGTTTTTCCATTTTTAAAGAAATTTTATGATTTTTATTAATTTTGAAATATAAATGCAAGAGAATAAAATAAAACCTACTTCTATATGCATGCAAGATCTAATATGAAATGTAATTCTAACACCAAGGAAAAGAAAGAGTTGTCTATTGCGGGTTCACCAAAATGTAATAGATACAATTTGGCTCATAAAGGATTGCTTAAATAAGATTTACATAATGAGATCCTAAGGCCAATTTTAGTTTCTTACACTTAATTATTATGATAAAAAGGATTGAAAGGAGCATGTAAAGAATAGTGGGATAAGATACCTACCTCATAACATAGCAGATCAGGAAAAAATTGTTTTCTAAGGTCTTTATTGAGTTTCTAGAAAATCTGATAGTTGATCCCAAATCAAAACACAGAGACGAACAAAACCCAGAAATTGTTTTCTGTTCCAATGTCTCCTTATGAAAAAGGTTGACCTTGACCCAAAAATGTCACCCCTAACCCAATAATGTCAACCCTGACCTGCACAGTGTCGACAAAAAATCTATTCGCGGATCTCAGAAGTTCACTGAAAAGGGTATCCAATCTGGTCTCAAATCTACTATTCTACACCTAGAACTCCTTAAAAAAGCACCTACAAATATCTGAAAAGAGGGGTTTTGGGGTGGCTATATAGGGTTTTTCCTTAGTCAAACCCTTTTTTTGGTGATCTCCACCTCCACAAATAGCCGAATATAGAATGTATAGTGTGTGTGTATTTCTCTTTTGAAAAGAGTCTTTAAACATGTAATATCAATATCTAATCTTCTAGATTAACAATCCTAACATAACATGAAAATGAGAAAGCAATGCATAGCTTTGAATATGACAAAGAAAGCATACCAAGCCCCCAAGGCTAAAGTATTACCATCAACTCACAATCCATAGTTGCTACCCCATGATAATGTCCTTTGAATGCTTGAATGTTGAGAATAGTAGATCTAAACAAAGAGCCTTATTGCTTCAATAAAGATCCACCATAGCTTGTCCTCTAAATTATTTATTGAAGATGATGATATGTCCTCCTAGATTGTCTTTCTATATCATCCTCTTGCTTATTTGCATCATCATTTCATCATGTCATTTCCCAATTTTGTCTCATGATCAAATGAAGGTAAAAGAGAGTGTTTATATAGAGATAGGTCTCCTAGGGAAATGGAAGGGATCCTAATTCAAGTTCTACCTTGAATCATGGTCCAATCTCAATCACCAACCAAGGAGGGAACGTATTAATTCAAATATCAAAGAAAACACTTCCACATCCGGACTCGGGGACCTATTTTAAGTTCCAGACCCCGATAAGCTCCAGATTTGAAAGTGGGGACCAACACCCGATAAAGGTCTATGTCAACCTTGACCCTGACCTAGGTCAGGGTCAACCTCGACCCTGACCTAAGGTTTCAGGCAGGTCACCAGAAAGTTGTTGAGAGGTTCCCAGGTCAGCTGGGGACCTAGGAGGGTGGGGGAATGTGCCAGAATGTCAGGAAGGCCTAGAGGCCTAGAGAGAGAGTAGGATGAGACCCAAGAGGACCAATACATAGGTCCTACCTCAAAAGAAGAGTCATGGAGAGGGAAATCTAGGAGGATCCGTAAGATCGTAACCCTAATTTTACCTACACATGTATAATCAAGCATAGATGCAAATTTAATATGCAAGCATACTAAATAAGGGTGCTAAACCTATCAAAATGGAAGTGCTTCCATTTTAAGATGATACAGAGATGTAACAAAGTATATTGAACAATGTGTATTGTACATGAAAGAAAAAGGAGGAGCTAGAAATATAGGTTTGTATCAACCTTTTTTAATCCCTAATAGACCATGAGAGTGAGTTAGCATGGATTTCATTGTAGGGATACCTAAGACAAAGCATGGCCATGAAAATATCTATGTTGTGGTAGACAGATTTAGTAAAATGGGTCATTTTATTCCTTGTAGAACTAGTCATGATGATATAAAAATTTCAAATTTATTTTTTAAGGAGATTGTACGAATCCATGGACTATCACTAAGCATTGTATCAGATAGGGATGTTAAGTTCATGAGCCATTTCTGGAAAACACTATGGAGCAGATTGGGTACTAACTTGTCATTTGGTTCAGCTTACCACCCTTAGACTGATGGGAAAATTGAGGTTGTTAATAGAGTTCTTGGGAATTTGTTAAGGTGCCTAACTAAGGAGTATGGACATACATTGGATGTGGTCATTCCCCAAGAAGAATATGCATACAATGACAGTGTGAACATAACAATAGGTAGAAGCCCATTTGAAGTTGTTTATGGGATACACCCAAGGGGTGTGTGTGAACTTAGAGATATTGGAGCCATGGAGTAAATGAGTGGTCATGCCGAAGAATTCACTCAAACCATGAAGGAGATTCAAGAACAGGTGAAGAAGACTATACTGGAGTCTACTCAAAAATTGAAGGCTAAAGAAGATGAGAAGAGAAAGGATGTTCAATTTTAAGTGGGTGATTATGTCATAGTACATTTGAATAAATCTAGGTTGCAGAAAGGAGTGCCTACTAAACTCCAGATGAAGAAATTAGGACCTTGTAAGATCTTAGCCAAATATGGGGCTAATGCCTACAAACTGGATCTACCTACTGATTTCAGCATCTCACCTATTTTCAATGTGGAAGACTTGATAAATTTTAAAGGACCCTTAAGTGAGATAGATGTGAATAGAGAATAGGTTGGCGAAGAGGTAGAACCTAATGCTTTACCTCCCAAGGTGTAGATAGAAGCAGGCAGGGTATTGGATTAAAGGGTCAAGAAGACCACAAGACACAAGGTGTACATGGAGTACCTCATCAAGTGGAAGCATAAACCAGAGTCAGAGGCAACATGGATTGTAGCTACAGATTTCACGAAGATGGGCATTTCAGATGACATCTTAGCCATAGGAGTGACTTGACTCTCTCTTGTGGGGGGAGTATGGTGCAGGACCACCCCTAGGTTAGTTTTTCAATCTAGTTAGTTAAGTTATGTGTGTTTTCCTTATGGAATTTTTATTTTTAAAAAGCTTGATTCAAGGTTAAGGTCATGTTGGCTATAGCATGGTTGAGTTGGGATGTGTTTATTTTGAGTCATAGGACCTTTTGGGATGTGCAATTAGGGCTAGTAGCTTGTAAAGCCTTCTAATTGGCACATGTGCCATGATGATGTCATCATGAGGTCAATAGGGTCTAAGTTAAGTTAGAATCATGTTTCCACCCTTATTTGGGTCCTTGGTGAGGTTTAGTGAAAGTTTCAAGCATTTTGATATGGTTTGCAAGAAATGAGGAAAAGTTGTCAAAGTTGCATTTTGCAACTTTGCAATGTTGCTCCGACAAAATTTGCAAGAATTGGACAAGTCATTCAATAGATTCCCTAAGGGGTTGATAATGACTTCACCACCCTATATAAGGGAAAATTGGACATTGTAGCAAGGTTGGATGTTGAATGTATGGACATAGTTTTGAGAAGCAATAACAGTTATGTGATTTAGTGTGTAAACTAGATGTTCTTGATGACAGTAGGGTTTTGATGGATTATTTTTGGCACTGTAACATGTGCATGTGTTAGAGTAGGTGTTATTTGAATTTTTTGTGGCAATAGTTAATCATTTTGTTTGGTTTTAAGTATCTTTTGTAAATATTCTATAATCTATACTCGTGCTGGTTTGATCCAGACAATTTTTTTTAATGGAGTCATAACTCCTTTTCCCACCATGGATTTTGTCCGGTTCCTTGGGATTTGGGAGATGAATCCTTTTACATTATTGGTGCAAGAGGTTGGGCCCTGGAAAGTAGGAGAGCTATTTATGCAATGATTCCTTAGGCGAGCCAGAGGTGCATGGATAGGGAATACAGCTAACTATAGAAGCATTTTGAGTGATTTAATGCTTTGGATGCTTCAATCTAAGAACATGGAGAGGAGGATATGTGTGTGTAGATACCCCATGTCCAAGGAGAAGTTTTGGTGAAGATTTCTTTGAGGTAAAATAACTAAACCTTATGCAAGATCTTAGTATTCAGTAAAACCCTTAATTATAGGCTTGATTATAGAAACCCACTGTACAGACGGTTTGGGGAAGAAAGACCTAATAAATATTGAAGATTTTCCAAAAGGGTGTCAGGATCTAAACTTTGTTTACCACCTTGTAGAGGAGATTCCTGAGTTAAGAGTCAAAAGGTGTCTAATTAGGCCTATTTCCGTGTAGCCCTCTTTTGATGAGTTTGAAGTAAGTTATTGAAATCAATTAGGGTTTCATTGCAATTTTATGTTTTTAGGAATTGTATTGGATTCAATTACCTTGTTATAAGCCTTGGTGACTAGTTATGGTCATATTGGATCACTTAGTGTGGGAGATGCAAGAAGACATCGATGGGGCATATTGATAGTTGAGTTGATTTCTTTGATGGCGTAGACAAGTTGAATTAGGGAAGGATTTAAGAAGGTAATCCTTGTGAATCAGGGGTGGTAAAGAACCCTAATAGGCTAGAGAAGTGGTCTAGAGAAGACCCTAGAAGAAGGTAGGGTTAGAGAGAAATATTTGTCATTACATCAGATTGGTATCAGAGCGAGTTAAATATTTGGGTGTTGGTGTATGTCTATATATTGGTGAATCAGTAGGGGAGATCTGTATGGTGACTAATGCAGAGTTAGCTAAGGAGATGGGTGAGAAAAAGGAGAAACATATACTCCTTGAATAAGCCCTAGATGAGATGAGAGTAAAACTACAAGAAGTTATTGATGGAGCCAAAGATAAAGGAAAAGAAGGTGAAAGTAGTGACAGAGGAAAAAGGCAGATTGATGAGGAAGATATCATCCCTGAACTAGACCCACCATTGATTGAAAAACCATTATTGAAAGCCATCAAGGCACTTGGTGGGAAGGAATTAGAAGGTGTACCACTATTTAGTGGGACAATGGATATTGAGGTAGTAATGGAGTGGATTGAGGGGATGGAAAACCATTTTGAGTGTGAAGGTGTTACAAAGGCAAAAAAACTCAAAGTTGCAAAGTCAGGGCTAAGAGGATCAACATTGACATGGTGGAAGTATTTACAAGATGAAAGAGTTAGGATGGTTAAACAACCTATAGCTAACTGGAAAGCCATGGTGACTAAAGTAAAATAGAACTCTCTTCTAGAGGACTATGAAATATAAATTCATAGGAAGAGACAAGGTCTGAAACAAAAAGATTTGGGTGTGGCCTCTTATATAGAGGAATTTCAGAAGTTATGTCTCAGGTCCAATATTCAAGAAGAGGAATCTATTAAGGTAGCAAGATACTTGGGTGATCTAAAATGGAACATCCAAGAAGAGATCAGTTTGTGGACTCCAAATACTATTCAAAAGTGCCACCAATTAGCTCTTAAGGTGGAAGAGAGGAACAATATGGAGAATTTCTTCACTCAATGGAGAAATGCTGAGGTTCCAATGGATAGGTTTTTGTGGAACATCATTTCCCCTCGTGTTATCTAGAAATTATGGAGAGAGAACATTGACAAAGTGTTTAGAAACACTGCTCTTCTTCTGGTGGTGATAGCCGAGAAGATTAAGAGAAGTATTTGTTAGAATTAATCTTTCCTTGGTTGAAAATATGTAATTAAAAGGATAAACCAAGGTATCCTTATTTGTATTTGTCCTCTAGTCCAAGTAGGAGGACATGTCACTATTTTGTAATTCCTTTAATAAGGAAAATAGATATTCCTCCTTAAGAGGAATCACACATTTGTCACACACACAATATGAACGTGGAATCCATAGGAGAAGGGAGTTACATGCAAACTCCTCCACTCATCTCTACTTAAGAGATGTCTCTCACACACTTGCTTCAATAATCTTCTCCTCTCTCTCAATCTCTCATTGCTCTCATTATTGTATTGAGCTTATTGCTCTCATCCATAGGCTTTTTTGCCATATTCTTATTCACAAAGGGGTTTTTCTTTTCTTTTCCCCTTACCAAAATCTCTTGGCTCTTTATTGGATTCTTGGAGTTTCTCATATGCTTGATAGTTGATCTTGACATCTTTATCTCACTTGTGGTTTATGGTAAAATCTTCTAGCATTTCATTTTCTTGGATTAATTCATGTTTATGTTTTCATTCTTTTAATACTTCTTACATGGTATCAGAGCTATCTAATCCTTGTTTAAGTGTTTTGTAGGAAGGTGCCATTCAAAGGAGCAAGCT